>JAWNNP010001018.1:0-68549 GCA_035044805.1 Leucophenga maculata
AGTTAACCAAACTTAATTAAAAATTCAAAAAATAATTAAATTACAATTTAAAAAATTAAAAAAAAGAAAGGACACAAAAAAATAAATAAACCTTAGCTACCGCCTCAGTTGTTGGACACGCCGAACACCACGTAGCCAAAAATAGAAAACTGCGCCATCGGTGTGCAAGGAAGCATTGTGGGACAGAAGTATGCGGTCCACAATCTGCTCGACCCGTGCCGCAATATTCAAATCGACACTGGAGCCACACCTCGACCGTAAACCCAACATACAATAACTGTGGTTTCCAACTCGCATCGTACGCAATCCAAGGCGCCGTACCGAACGCTCGCTAATGGTTGAGGTGGGCATGCACGTGTTAAGCAACGCTCATTCAATAAATGAGCGCCCGTCGACCATAACCTTGGCACTCGCTGTAGGTCTCAACACAGTCCTACTGCGAATGGTTCATATATCATCGATGGGTATTGACGCCGAACCGACACTCTCCGATTGTTCTTTAATACCTCTAGTGCACCAGACAGCCGAGGCCGTTTGTGCACCAAACGAGCTCTCCTAGGCGCCGGCGATCGAGTGCGCTTTCGACGTCCAACTGGCAGCTTTTCTCGCAGTCGGAGCCCTGGGTACCTCAGCAGCAGGTAACCCAGTATCCGAATCGAACACCACCATATAATCTATCTCCAGAACTGGAGACAGCTCTCGACGCTCCTCCGGGATATATGAATGCCGCGGAGGAGCTAAGCACAGTTTTGCTGTCTCCAACGCTGAAGAAAGCGCTCGACGTCCCTCCGGCATATGAGAACGACTGCTGATGGTCGTGGGACAAACAACACGAACAGTGCCGATGCAGCAGAACGACGCGTAACCGGTTCTCCAAGTCCATCTCCAAAAATGTTGGACACTGCCGTAAGGGTTCCCTTTGCACACGAGACATACAATAGTGCGCTTAGCATGAACTGGTCTTCGTCCACTCTCTATTAGATGGCTGTAATGAAACTTATGATTTCGAAACAAAATAAAAAAACATTATTCAATATACAGACAATCATAGGAAAAGTTCACACAACGAGGAATTTGGATAAAATTTATAAGCACATCTTCCTCGAAAAAAGTAGGGGTTCTTTCCGGTTTTAAGAATGTATAATGAGTCAACTGATATCGCTCATTGACATCTGGGGAGGTTACATTAAGTGCTGCAAGGTCAAACATTACTCATTACTCATGAACTGCTTTACTGATAATCAGGGCGAACAGGAAGAGTGACCAAATGTTTCTCGTCACTATCGTTTCGAGTGGTGTTGAAGGAAGTTTCGTCCACAGAACGCGACCTCAACACTCTGAAAAAACCTATTGGGAATACCCATCCCTAATTATTTGGGAATGTCACTGCCAATTAATAAATCTACCTGATCGCTTTTGAAAAACTGTGGATCAGCTAGGGGGAACTCAAAACTCAGCCCTGAGGGCACACTGACATTTTAACTGGGCAACAACCCAGTGAGTTTTGGCAAAATAAATGCACTTATCTCTAAAAGAAAATCTGGATCAAGGGGCGATTTAATTTGCTCAACACACGACCTATTTACTTTCGCTGCCAATTAAGCGTTAAATCCGGACTCCTGAGCTTCTATTCTGTTACATTTAATTCAAAGGCGCCTCTAAAGTCGTTCGGAAATGAACGTGCCTTCAGAGCCCGAATCAATTAATACACGAACCAAAAACATTGAACCAGAATGACAAACTTGAACCATAGCAGTTCCTAGGAGAACGTTCCTAGTTGAATAAGCAAAATATGATTGCAAATTTCTACTGCTAGCTGCTACTTAATTTTGTGCTGACCCTGACCTTGGAACTGCTGCTGAAGTAGAGGGGTTAGAAATCGAAACATGGGCAGCAGTATTCCAATGAAGTAGCGTATGGTGTGGTTTTTGACACTTTGAACATTTGTACGCACTTTTGGACTCGTTCCTCATGTGACTATGAGCCAAGCAATTCAAACACAATTGCTTCTCTTTAACCACGTTCGTCCTTAGCATCGGGCTTAGTGCCAAAAATTGAGAATATTTTATTAGCTGGTGGTCCGGTGAATGACACATAGGCGCTTCGGCTTAGCTTTCGACTCAGGAGACGGCTTGAAAGAAGTCGACTTCGAAGAATTTTTCAGATTTGAAACCGTTTCGAGCGTTTGAAATCTGCTCGTTAAGAACTCATCCATGTCTTTCCATTTAGGGATTGCTCTCTTATCCTTAATTGGCTGCTCCCACAAAGAAAGGGTAGCATCTGGAAGATGAGTGGAGCACAAAAACACCGAAATAGCATCCCAATTTTCAATGCTGATGCTATTTGCTTCTAAATTTGAGAGAGAGTTATTTATATCTCGCTATAACTTCTTAATGGCCGTGAAATTCTCCGAAGTTACAGCCTCCAGACTAAATAATGCCTTAATTTGGCTATTCACCAAAACGCGTTTATTCTCGTAGATTCTGCCACGCTAACTCAAAATCATCGTTGGTCAACGGAGATCTATTTACGATTTCATGCGCCTCTCCACGAGTCTTCTGTTTGAGGTGATACAACTTTTCAACTGGTTGTAGTCTTGTATTGGACCTATATATGGCCGTGAACATGTCACGAAAACTTGGCCATGCACTATAATCACCAAAGAACAAATCTGTGTCATATGGGGGTAATGAAAAATTAACAATGGTTAAATCTATTTTCAGCAATTTTTTTTTTTACAAAAATTTGGTAAAGTAAAACAAAAAACACAACAAAATTATTTTACCAACAATTAACTTTAAAATTGTTTACAAAATTTAACTTTTTTTTTTTTAAATATCCACCCTTGCTCGTATTGGTCCTATATCAATAAACAAAATAAAAGAAAAATTAAAAAAAAAAACTGCCAATGTTGTTTCTGACGATATAAAAGGTCGACTATCTCGGCGCAGAACTCGAACAAAAAAAAGAAAGGAGAATTTATCTAATTCTGTTAAAAATTAACTAAACTAACCTTTTCTTTTTGACTGTATGTTCGTCCAGCGATTTAATAAAAAAAATCTCTTGTGACAGACGATGCGGGCAGCAGTTAACAAACACCAATAAAAAAAATCACAATGGCAGCATGCGCCCATGCAGCTTCTTCTTCTTCTCTTTTCTGTTTTGTTGTGATCGGACTATCCTCAACCGCTTGATTGATTTAGTCTCAACCGGTGAAAACCGTTCTCAAGTGCAATCGAACTGCAAACAGTAATCGAGAAGTAATGTACACAAATAAACACTCAAAAGTGTGTGTTTGTAACAACTTTTTGACCGCGCAAAGGAACGGCAAAGAAGTTTTTCCACAACAAAAAAAAAACACTCAAATGCCAACCGAGGATTAACGGAACTGGCAAACCAAACGAAATTCAAACGCACGCAACGATATTGTATGCACAAAACGTAGCGTTTGCGGGGGTGTAAGTATTTAAACTAACTTCTTACAACAAAACTTAAAACTAGCGCGAAAAAGTAACTAGCAGGAGTGCTCGGCGGTTGGAAACGGTAGCGCCCTCTATTACTTTAAACAAATGTCACAACAAATTCAAATTTTTTGTTGTTTCTGCTACTAAAAACGTGGAATGCAGAAATCATAACTTCGTACGACAACGCATACTGAGTGTAGCTATACTCCCTTAACCGTAGCTATTTTGAGAGCGCAAGGCTGAAGTGGCGTCAGCAGGGTTTACTTAACAAAGCTCTCAACGTTCTCTCAATTTGTCTATATACAGTATTGCTACATGAAAAAAAAATGAATATGAAAGATAAATGTATTGTCGAAAAAGTAACTAGCAGGAGTGCTCGGCGGTTGGAAACGGTAGCGCCCTCTATTACTTTAAACAAATGTCACAACAAATTCAAATTTTTTGTTGTTTCTGCTACTAAAAACGTGGAATGCAGAAATCATAACTTCGTACGACAACGCATACTGAGTGTAGCTATACTCCCTTAACCGTAGCTATTTTGAGAGCGCAAGGCTGAAGTGGCGTCAGCAGGGTTTACTTAACAAAGCTCTCAACGTTCTCTCAATTTGTCTATATACAGTATTGCTACATGAAAAAAAAATGAATATGAAAGATAAATGTATTGTCGTTATAATGGAAGCATTCCAACTGTGGTATAAATAAGTAAGTTTTTTGCCGCAAATATTTAGATTATCTGTTATCAGTTAGCATTGATTGCGATCAGACGTCTTTATTATGTCCGTGTTTCATTATTGCTTTCAATGCAAAACGGCAGTTTCGAATACTCAGCTTCGAAGTTTGGATGCTGTGCGGTGTTCGGCTATGTGCGGTCGCGTGTTTTATCTACACTGTGTGGACTTATCGCTCAAAACTATTAAGCTTATAACTGATTCACTAAATATATTATGGCAATGTGATTACTATGTAGTGGCGAATGATTCGCATAGTAAAATCAATGCATTGACTGAACGAGTTGTGCTACTCGAGAAATTGTGCGCCATATTTAAAATGAAGTGCATTAACACTCCTGATATTGATCAAATCCATACTCAGAAAAAATCTAACAATTTAAAATCAAAGACAATTGCTGGCACTCAATTATGCAAAGAAAAGATAACTGCACCTGCTGAGGTCATCAACACCGCATCGGTAGATGATGATAAAGCTCGCTTCCATTTCAAGCGACAACAACAACTTCATTACGGTACGTAGAAAGTCGAAAAGGAAGCGCGCAAATAAAAACAAGCGCATTGTTGGTGTGGCGCCTAGCTGTTCCGATTTGAATGTTATGCACAGCATACGGAACCAGAGGCGTTGCTGAAATTTTTTTCTGACAAATTAAATGTGTCTGGTAATACCCTATCATGCGCTAAACTTGTGAAGCGTGATATAGATGTGCAGGCACTTAAATTTGATTCTGATTTCGATGTCATAGTGCTAGTTGAGACTTGGCTCAACTCAGATTTCTTTGATGAAGAATATTTCGACACCAAGCTTTGCCATGTCTTTCGTAAAGACAGAGATGCTGTGACGACGCAGCGCTCGAGAGGAGGTGGTGTTATTGTAGCTGTTAGACGTTTTTTTCATTGTGAACTTGTTGCTTTGTTCAACGATGGATCTCTATTGGACCAATTGGCTGTTGGTGTAATTGGCACATCGGAAAAAATTTTTTTGGTGTTTCGTATATCCCGCCTAACAGCTTTTATGAAGTCTACAACACGCATATTCAAAATATTTCGCATATACATTCTAATCTTACGTGTCGAGAACATTTGTGCGATATTGGCGACTTTAACTTGAGTAAGCTCACTTGGATACACTTTCCTGACTCGGCTTCTTTATTTTTATCTAATGTTCATCAACTGCAAGAGCTTTTGGTAGTAGATGAATTTTTTAATATGGGCTTAACCCAAATAAATCATATTCTTAATAGTCTACTTCAAATTTTGGTTTTGGTATTTATATCAAATAATATTGAATGGTCAATAGACCTTTGTGATCTGCCACTTTTTGTTAGTGACATGCATCACAGACCATTAATCATTTGCATAGAATCATTTGAATTTGCACCTTCTGTGCACCTTAATAACTGTTTTAATTTTAATCTATGTAATTTTGAATTACTACAGAATCGCATTAATGCGGTTAATTGGACTGAACTCTTATCGCACGTTATTGTTGAGGTTTGTTTTGAAGTATTTTAAACAAATTTATTAAATATTATTTCTCAGTTAGTACCTCTTATATAAACTCACGTGGTACACTGCTGGATTGAAGAAAATTAAAAATTTGCATAATAAGTTCTATAAGCGGCATCTCAATACTGGGTGCATTTTAAGCAAAGGAAGATACTTGCATTATAAACGAACATTTTAGTACATTTTAAATATGGAACAAGGTATAAATAATAATCCTATATTGTTTTGGAGTTTTGTAAAGTCAAAGCAGAATATCCAATATCCCCTACTCTATGTTCTTTGGTAGTGTAACTTCAAGCTCTGAGTCAGAGATTGCTAATCTCTTCTCAACTTTTTTAAGTTCGAACTTTGAACCTAATGTAGATTGGTATGATACTGATATACTGGATTCTTTACCTTCTTTGTTCAATATATCAAATTTAAGTTTGTCTTAAAATTATATTTTTGAAGCCATTTAAAATCGTTGATAACTCGAATAAAACAGATTGTGATGGACTTGAAATCTTGTGTGCGGGCATTATGTTTGCAACTTTACATCATATTTAAAAAATCACTTGATTCTGGCATTTTCATTGAAAGATGGAAAATAGCTACGATCACTCCAGTTTTCAAAGATGATAAGAAAAATGATATCTCCAATTACAGAGCAATTTTTAAGCTATCAAATATATCAAAGGTTTCCGAACGAATCGTTTTTAGCAATAATTCTTTTTTGTCAAATCTTACATTGACTTTAACCAGCATGGGTTTATGCCTGGCAGAAGTACAGTTAGGTTTTTAGCTGTATTTTATAATTTTGTCATAAATGCTTTTGAACATGCTATACTGATTTCAACAAAGCTTTCGATAAAGTCTGCCATAGTGCACTTTTAAAAAAGCTTTGCAAACTTGGCATTCTTTCGTCGTTTTTGAAATGGCTTCATTCTTAACTTTGTGATAGAGTGTACTGTGTTATAGTTAATGGTACCCGTTACAGTTTACTGATCCTTATACTCGGCATCTTCTTTACTCCACCTTTGTTCGGTCTAAGTTGGAGTATGCTTCGTTTATATGGAATCCTTCTGCTGCGGTTCATATAAATAGACTTGAGCGCATTCACAAAAAGTTTTTGAAATTTGTACTCACGCCCATAAATTTTGATTATCCGATGCCATCTTACAATAGTAGTTGTCGACTTTTGCATCTATCTACCCTTGAAGATCGTCGTTTAATTGTAACTTTGATTTTCATTGAAGATCCAGTTGTGGGTACTATTGATTGCCCAGCTCTATTGCAACTGGTTTCTTTTAATACTCCTACTAGAGATTTACGCAATTTTTTGCCATTTAATGTTAGATTTCATAGAACTGCTAATGCAAGTGCTGAGCCTATAAGTAGAGCGCTACATTTATATAATTTGTTACCTCAGAAGGTGCGATTTGAGCATAGCTCAAATAGATATTTTGTAAAAAATGAATTAAAAATGTATTAAATCTTTAGGCACTAATTGTGAATTATTATTATATACATACATATATTTTTTTGTTTTTATGTATATTAAGTTAAGATATTTGTCTGTAAGAACTTACGTAGACGTAAGAGTAAATAAATAAATTATTAACGCTTTGTATGACAAGTGATCCAATTTTCTTGCAGTTTTTTATCATTTCATGGCAATGCTTCCATGACCAGTGTGCACCTTTATCCAAGAGGCGGTATAATGGTTCAGCTTCTGTTACTTTGTGCGGTAAAAACGCATGGTAGAAATTCATAACACCTAGAAAAGCTTGCAGCTGCTTCTTGTCTCTAGGTGCCGGAGCGTTATGGATCGCATCGATTCTGTCATTTGATGGTCGTATACCGAGAGCGTCAATTTTGAAACCCAAAAACTCAACAGGCGTCACATCAAAACAACACTTATCCTTGCGCAGCTGTACTCCAGTTTTGTCAAACCGTGACAAAACTTCATTCAGTCTAACAGCTAACTCCTCCTCTGACTTGCCCATGACCACTATGTCATCAAAATATAACAACACTCCAGGAGTTATTTTGTAAAATATTTTCGATGAAACTCCGAAAAATTGCTGGTGCTGATGAAATTCCAACTTGCAGCCTGTTAACCTTGAATGCTCCCTTATGTGTCGATATTGTTTGTAGCAGCGCAGAACGTTCATCCACCACCAATTGCTGGTAGGCTTGTACCAAATCGATTTTAGCAAAAAGTAATCCGACTTCAATGGAAGCCAACAACGTGTTGACTGCTGGAATTTGGTGACAATGTGGTATGACAGCACGACTTAATGTTGATTTGTAATCACCACATATGCGGATAGAGCCATCCTTTTTGATGACAGGTACTGTAGGAGTGGCCCATTCAGAGTATTCAACGGGCTCCAAATGCCCTGCTTGCATAGACGATCCATTTCTTCTTTACATAGGTCTTTGATGGCGAATGGAATGCGCCTTGGTGGTAGTCTCAAACCCAGCTTAAATCGTTCCATAAACGATGTACACTTATTTGGTTGACACAAGTGAAAAGGTTTCAAGCTACCAACTCCAGCCATGACAATGTGTAGCAGTTTATTAGCACTCAGTGGTTGATTAATAGGTGTGTACTTATCCTTGACACACAACTCGCCGAATTCGCTTTCAATGTTACGGCCGTTTCTACTCACATTCGGTTTACCTCACATGTATAGCGAAAAAATTTCTGTACTGCTTGCGTATATATGTACGTTTATATTAAATATATATATATATATATATATAAGTAATAACAATTTAACTCGCGCACAAATTATTAATGATAGTTAGCAAGATCCCATCCTCGTCTCTAGTTTTAAATACGCGAGTATTGAGTTAAAACTATTAATTATTTTCCAGTTAGTGCAGTTAAAAGTACATTAACAGTGTTTGGATTTGACCCTGGTTTGAAATATAATGAAAGTGCCTGGTATATGACTGAAAAAATGCAGATTTTCCCGAACCCAGCGCCACGACAAATTGGAAAAAGGGGATGTCAGACCTCATGTTATGAAGAACATGGGAAAAATACATTCTCTGCTTTAAGTTTAGGGATCTTGTCATTTCCGCTAAACATGTACTCGAAATTAAAGCAGGAAGTTTTAATAACCGAACACTGTTGACCGGCTCAATATTTTAATCTGCATTTACGTCTAAATTTAAAATTTTGATTTGAGAACCTTTTTCTGGAACCCTTAGAATTCTATATCTGCTATCCACCTAATGATTTTCTGCAACCTTTTCCTCCTGATTATCATTATGTAAATTTGCGCTACCAAGCGCGACTTCCAGCTCCTCATCATCTATAATATTAAACTTCCTACGAGTGACTTCTATTAATTCTTTATTTAAATTACAAAACCCTTCGCAATCTCTATCAATAAGATTTACCTGCTCGGAGAATATAGCATAACGATTTCCCTAAAATAATTTTGTCTGTCTTTATTTACGTTATACATAGTGTATCTTATTATCTGTGGAATTAATCTATTCCTAACATACCTACTACCATTGCGAAGAGGATAAATTCTACCTTCGGAAGTACCGAATTCTTCATTTCTGTCGTCATCAGCCTGAGATGATTGGCGAGGCCTTACTATTAGTCCTACTATATGTATAAAATGCAGTGAATTCCGCTAAGCACAAACTATATAAATCACTATGCCGCTGAACATAATGACATAAGAGACCCTATTCATATATGTCTGTAGAATCAGCGGGAAAATCTTTAAGTTTTTCCTTAGATTTAAGCTTTTTAACACAAAGACGTTCATTCGGACAAAGACATACCTAAGCAACAACAAACTGTCTCCTGTGCAGAAATTTCTGAGCCAGTTATAAACTTATGACCTATAAGATGCAGCTTCTGCCTATTTGTAAAATTTCTCCTATGGGCTTCATCAACAGCATATGTTTTGAAATTCCTCTTTGCGACTTATTAATATAATTGATAACACAGCTGCAACATGCATACGGATCTAAAATGTATTGAATATCTATATTGGCTCTCTACAATGCTAGAATATGTGTATTATAGCCATTTAACTTAATGGCATTGAAATCTCTGATATGGAATACCAAAGCGACATTTCAGAAAGCAGCCTGCATCTGGCGCCTGTTGTGAACTGCGACTATTTGCGCACCCGAAATTGCGCTCTCAAAAAACTGCGATCTCAAAATTGCTCTTCGAAATTGTCTCGCTTATAAACCAAACTCATGGTAAAAATATAGAAGGTCGCGTAAATGGCACAATTTTTGTTGCTCAGTGCAAATCGTTAGTGCAGTAGAGAGTAAAAAAGAGAGAGCCGCTTGTTTGGTTTTTGTTGTTTTTGCTGCATAAAATGTGGAATGAAAATAAAAGCGATAACTTCAATTGAGTCGAATCATTAATACATATATAATATATATTACTATAAAGTTACTTAAAGCTAAAGAAAGAAAGTTGCGACCATTCAGACCCGGTGGAGCGGTGGAGGAATTTTTGTATGGCCGCCTTTTTGACCGACTGTGCCCCTATTCACAGCTAGGCAGTGGTCCAAGTGTGCGCAATTGCAAATTCAAGAAATGTTAAGAAAATGAAAATTACAAATCTGTATTATTTGTTAGTACAGCATTTTTAACGGAATTTAAACACGAATGAAAAGAGAAAAAAGGAGAGAATTTATTATAGTTAGAATTGAGAGCGTAATTAGTCGCACAAAAAGGCAATTTTATTGGACAAAATGGCGAGTTGGTAGAAAGAGGACATTGAACGAAATTGATTGTAGCAAATAAGGGGAATCAATTTTACCAATAAGAATTTTGTTGAAAAAAACCACAGAGAGCATAGATGTACGTGATGAAAGAGTTGGAAGATTTTTGAACATATTCAACACGATCTTGGTGAATAATATAAAAAGGATTCCATACACAAATTCTAAAATTGAGCGGACAAGTGAGGTATAGAGAAGCTTAGTGGTAAAGGGTCATTAAACTCCTTGGACCAACTTTTAACAAAGCCAAGAATAGATTTTGCTTCGTTCACAATTGATCCAATGTGTTTATTATAAATAAGTTTGGGTTCCATAAGATGCCTAAATCATTAAAACAATATTCTTTGTCGAGGATATTGTTATTTAAAGAAAAATCTACTATAAATGGATTTCTACATTTACATTTTGAGAAATTCAAATTCAGATAATTAAGACTACACAATGTATATAGTGAGTTCAAATCAGCCTGTATCAAACCATGTTGGGAGACATCAGAAAAACATAATTTGACATCATCTGCATACATAAGTGTATGACCATGATTTATAGCAATGGGAAGATCATTAATAAAAATATTAAACAATATAGGACCAAGGTGGCTCTCTTGGGGAACACCAGAAGATACGACAATAGTTTTAGATAAACAATTGTTGAAAACAACTTGTTGTGTCCTACCGGATAAGTATGACTCAATCCAGAGCAAAGAGAGGGTGGGAAGCCTATAGTTTTCAATTTAAGCAAAAGGTGTTTGTGACACCCCGCTATCAAAAGCTTTACTGAAATCTGTGTATATGACATAAGTTTGGCAGCTAGACTCAAAACCTTTGTTCACAACAGAAGAAAATTCCGATTTGTGCAAATGGATTTGCCTCTAACTAAACCATGTTGGTAAAGACTAACACATACTTAAACGCTGTGCCGCTCCTAGGCACTTGGAACACCCAATATAATTAAACACAAACTGTAGATGCTGGCGCAGACAGGTGGGGAGGGTCGTCAGTACCTTTGAAGCACTCGCACGAAAATCAAATCAAATAAATAAAACTCGCGTTTTGTATGTAAATAAAAAATTGTAGCGCGCTCGCTTCTTTAATTTAGTACAATATCAGCGTATTTAAACGGGGTATAATGAACAATTTTCGTATAAAAAATAATAAGTGTAAATTATGCACAAAAAAACGTAGCGTTCGTGGGGGTGTAAGTATTAATACTAACTTTACAAACAACAAAACTTAAACCTAGCGCGAAGTAGGTCTCAACACAGTCCTACTGCGAATGGTTAGTTCCATGGGCGGGGATTGACGCCGAACGGACACTCTCCGATTGTTCTCTAATACCACTAGTGCACCAGACTTGCCGAGCACGCTTGTGCACCGGGGAACGATTTTGGTCCGAAGCCGAGGTCCACACGAGGTCTCCTAGGCGCCGGCGATCGAGCGCGATTTCGGCGTCCAGCTGGCCGCTTTCTTCGCAGATGTGCACCACGTCTCTCACTTATTTGGGGGGGAGTCGGTGCCCTGGGTACCTCAGCAGTAAGTAGCCCAGCCTCCGAATCTAAATCAACCACCTCGTCTATATCCAGAACTGGAAATAACTCTCGATGCTCTTCCGGCATACACTAACGGCGCGGAGGAGCTGACCGCGGTTTGGCTGTCTCCAAAGCTGGAGAGAGCGCTCGACGTCCCTCCGGCATATAAGAGCAGCTCGTAGGTGACGAACAAGGTACGCTCAGGGTGGAAAGTGGAATCCTTTCCTTTGTCCTATGCAGCAATCTGTGGGGTTTTCCTCTGCAACAATTCCGGACACTTCTGTAAAGGGTGGTTGCCTTTGCACACGCGACAAACAATAGTGCACTTAGCACTTAGCAAAAAAAAACCATTATTCAATATACAGACAACCAGCTTGACCATAGGACGTGTCACTACACCACGTCCTGACACGTCTGAAAAACCATGGAACTGAACTGTACTCAGATAGGAGAAACTCACCAAAATAGGAATTTGGATATCATTTATCCGCACATATTCCTTCAAAAATGTTTTCGCGGATTGCTCTGTAGATGCAGACAAGCAGTCGTCCCAATCCATCTTCTCCAACCAGCCTGCCGGATCAAACAACCTTGCGATGACTGACAAGACTTCCCTTTTCGTAAGAGACAACTAAGTGTCGAAGGGTTGCGCTGTAAAATAAAATTTGTCAGCGTTAGCATTCCATCGAATGCCTAAAGTTTTTTCCGAAATAGCGTCTTCAATCGTCGAAAAAAGTTTATTCTGCAAATAATCGCTAGGTATTTCTGCTAATACTTCTTCATGATTCGCAGTCCACTTTCGCATTGAAAACTCTGCAGAATTCAATGCTACTATCAGCTCATCACGTGAGCGAATAGCATCACATGAGCATTAGGAAGTGCATCATCCACATACATCTCTGCCGCTAGAGGATATTTATCCTGGAAAAAAGTAAGGGTGCTTTCTGTTAAAACAGAAGCGTACGCGCAGTTTGAAAGTAACCAAGAAACTAAACTTTAATGAAAGAAGTAAACTTTAAAAGCCAAAGACTAAGGTGTTCCCCTTAATTACATATCTGGCATTTACAAGTAATTATAAAGTACATATTTCATAAACTTTAATTTTGACCAAACTTAGTATTAATTAGTTGAATTTTAGGTGCAGGAACTGCCTTAGTTAGGGCATCAGCTACCATCTCATCGGTCGATATATACTCTAGTTTTATTATACCATCGTCCAGCTTTTCTCGGATAAACTTCGTCTTGATATCAACATGTTTAGTCCGTGCCGAGTAGGTATTGTTTCGTGCAATGTGTAGATCGCTCTTATTGTCGCACTGCAATACGATAACTTCTGGTGCACCTTGAAGCAATTCAGCCTGCAATCGAGTCAGCCAAATTGACTCTTGTACGGCACAAACCATTGCCATATATTCAGCTTCGGTTGAGGACAACACCACTGTGCGTTGTCGATGTGTGGTCAAAGCTATGGCTCCACCTTGTGCAACGAACACGTAGCCAGTTGTAGAACGCCTTGTATCCGTATCACCAGCCCAGTCGGCGTCACAAAAACCAAATAAGCTATTTGCCTTAGGTTAATATGTAAGGCCGCAGTTGATCGTACTATTCAAATAACACATCACACGTTTTACAGCTTCCCAGTGGGGCTTCCCAGGGTTGGTTGAGAAGCGGCTGAGCATGTTTACTGCAAAACAAATATCTGGGCGTGTGTTCTGTGAAGCATAAAGCAAACAGCCAATTGCTTCCATGTACGGGACCTTGCACATAGCTTGCTTATCGCTCTCACATTTTGGCCCCATTTCAGCGGTCAACTTCTGTAAGACGTCAACGGGTGTAGAAACTGGAATGCAATCATCCATACTAAAACGCTTCAATATACCTGCAACATATTCAGATTGGTCAATTTTAAAAATGCCTGTTACCGCTTCGCGTTGTACGCGCATACCCAAGACTGATGAAGCTTCGCCCATGTCTTTCATCTCAAAGTTACAAGACAGCTCGCGTTTAATGCCCTGTATCATCTTCTCGTCGTTGCCAAAGAGCAGAAGGTCATCCACATATATGGCTACATAGACCATACCAGTAACGTGGCAATATACACATTGATCAACCTTGCTGCGTCGTAGTCCAAAACCAGTTAATACCTCATTCAGTTTTTTGTTCCAAACTCGGCTCGCTTGTTTTAGTCCATATAACGATTCTCTTAGTCGGCACACTTTGTTGGATTTATCGTCAAACCCTTCAGGTTGTAACATGTAGATTTCTTCTTCTAGCTCGCCATTCAAAAATGCGGTTACAGCATCCATTTGCTGCACAATCAAATTGTGCCGTGCTGCCAGCGCGAAGAGGAACCGTATAGATGTGTATCATAAGACCGGTGCAAAAGTTACCGTATAATCGATGCATTGCTGCGCACCCGACGCTGTCTCATCGCAACTGTCGTATTCGATATCAGAAGCGCTGGTCGTTGGATCTGGAACAGTCAACGATTCTGCTATAGCCTCCGTTCCTGGATCGTTTACGTCACAGATCTGGTCGTCATTAATAATTTCTATAACAAAATTGTTTACTTCTTCTAAGAATTTCACATCTTTACTTACAATGAATTTTTGGTCTATCTTGCGATATAATCGATAGCCCTTAGTTGCGTTACAATATCCTACAAAAATACATCTGATTGACCATCTAACTTGTTGCGTTTTGGTTTTGGTATGTGTACCATTGCCGTACATCCAAATATGCGCAAATACTTAAGACGTGGTTTTACACTCGACCAAATCTCTTTAGGACTTTTAGTGTTGCCTCTACATGGAAATCGATTTAACAGATATGCTGCTGTATTTGCTGCTTCAGTCCAATAAATGTTTGGCAGCTTATAATCCAGCAACAGGCAACGTACACGCTTAATAATAGTGCGATTCATTCGCTCTGCAACCCCATTCAAACAACAAAACCTAGCGCGAAAAAGTAATAAGCAGGAGTACTCGACGGTTGGCAACGCTAGCGCCCTCTATTACTTTAAACAAATGTCACAACAAATTCAAATTGGCGCTAACAGTTGGTCTGTAATGATTTTTTCAAAACAATTTTGGTATAGCACTCTGCTTAGCAATGACTCTATACTTCGATAAAGATGAAACTTGCATAACCTTATAGATAGATTGAAAAGAATCAATAAAGAGAAACAAATGATGCGAGAACACTGTTTAACTATACTACTGGGAATATTATCTGGTCCAGATAGGAAGGAAAATTTTATGGATAAGAGACATGTTAAAATAGTTTAAATAGAGATAATAAAAGGAGATATAAAGTCATATGATGTTATAATGTAAGGGTATATAACAGTAGGATTGACAGAACAATTAGAATATGTACTTTGGAAAAAGTCAGCAAAGAAATTGTATATTAGCGAGTCAGACGATACAAATATATCATTAAAAAAGTAATTGAGATGGGTTCGCTGCAGTAATGCGTTACGTTTTTACGAAGTTAAAGCAAGATTTTGGATTGCGACGCATGTTTCGTTAAACTTGTATTAAATAGTCCGCATAACACGTACGATTTAATGCGTTAAAGTCAGACCGTGCAACACAATATTTAGAAAAATCAGAGTTAGAGCCACTGCGTTTATATTTTTTAAATAAACATGACTTTACATTCTTTAATCTACAAAGACTACGAGAGAACCAAGGCTGTCTTTTTACTAAATTTGAAATAAAAGTTTATGGAATACATCTGTCAAAATAATGGAAAATGTTGGAATAAAAAATATTCAATCAACCTCGAATGAAACTTCCAAGGTTGGATGGTGATTATCTTCTGGAGTTGTTAAAGGAGAGATCCTTTTGATAAATATGTCACAACCAGCATCAAAAAAAACCGAGATCAAGAAGCAATGATAACTCAAATAGATTATCAAGAAACTCATTATTTTCAGCTGGAATCAGCATAGAAGAGTCAGTCATATGCAACCATCTAATATTCGGTAGATTAAAATAATAATAAATAATAAGGAATGTATGAGCAAGTAATAAATAGGTTAAAACTACGAAGAGAAATTTTAACACAAATAAATTTAGAATACTAATTTCACCTGTCATTAAAGATGATTTGACCGAGATTAGTACACCACCACCAGAGCGTATGGGACGATCTTTTCTGAAAGCAACGAAATTATCACTAAATAACTCCGAATTCAGGATGTGAGGTTGAAACCAAGTTTCAGTGAAGACAATGATATCAGCACTAAAAGAAAAACTAATAAGATACAAATTTCTAAGCTTAGTTCTTAACATTTTGATAATGAAAGGAAAGAAGTAGGACTTAGTTTTTTGTTAATTACGTTCGGAGTTACAGGTCCATTGAGAGAATATGACGCATTAGAAGGTACAATAGAAATTACAGGTTCGACCTGAGAAGGTACAACGATTGAAGATTTATACTTTGAACAATTTTTCTTCTTTCGTTTAGGTATATTTAAAATCATTGAACGATTTTCTAAGTTCTTCAAACTTATCGTTCATGAGTTTAAAGCCACGCCTGAGTTCCGAGAAACCAGACCTAGTCTGCCTCATAAATCTCAATAAATAATGTCAATAAATTATGTCAGTCTCGGTAGATCTGCATTGGATACAAGTCCAACGCAGACCCTTACGATCAATAATGGCGTCGAGAATACGGTCATTTAACCTGCACAAAACAAGTGCAAAACATTGTCGTAAAGCCAGCAAGCAAGGTATTGATCCGTACAAGCCTTATTTTTGTGTTGGCAGCGCGGATCAGAACAGGCCATTTTATTTAGTGTGCCTAAAAGTATGTGACACTAAAGAAGTTGAATAAATATGAGTTATAAAAGCTTTACAAACAAAGAAAGTGAGTACTAGAGAGTTACAAACGCTCGCAATAACAGAACTTCCGACAAAATATGAAACAGCAACAAGAAATTGAGCGCACTAGAGAGTAACAAACTGAAACTCCCACAACAAACTCAACTTCCGAAAAAATAAACAACAACAGAGTACACTAGTTTGTTGTTTGTTTGAAAAACTAAAAGTGTAAACAAACAAGAAGTGAAAGAGGAATGATAGAAATTAAAAGAAACCAAAATTAGACGCTTAAGATTAAAATAAATGTTAATACTTAATTATATAGCTTATAATGAAACAATATTATTAAAACGCGGAATTATTAGTAAAACTTTGCAAATTATTAATTTTGTAAATTGAATATGTAAAGTAAAATGCGTACAACGAAAATATAGACAACCGCACTGGTGGAGTGTACAGTTAGAACTGTAAAAAATATTAAAAACATTTATGAGGCCTATGGAATTTTAAAAAATATATTTTTTAATAATTTATTTTATTGACAATTAGATTTATAGATCAAAATAAGCATCGATTTAACTTGGATTTCGTAGTCGGATATCTATCTATTTTGACACATTTTGTAATGAAGATTGCACTTAATTTGATGTTGGTTGAGCAAAATTCAATTGCTTATAAAATCGTCATTTATTATTCGATTTTGATAAACTTTTTGGATTTTGGCTTAGAGGGACGTTGTCTCTATACAAGTTTACTTAATTTTTTTTATGCCGAAGAAATTTTTAGCCTTGTGGTAATTTTATGGGGAAGGGAGAGGGTCAAAATGTAAAAAAAAATTGTTAAATTTTGGAGACGTCCTAGTCGAATGCAAAGAGCACGAAGTCACTTTATATTACCGTTTCCGAGATCCTTTCGTTCAGACGGATTAAACACAAACTGTCGATGCTGGCGCAGACAGGTGGGGAGGGTCGTCAGTACCTTTGAAGCACTCGCACGAAAATCAAATCAAATAAATAAAACTCGCGTTTTGTATGTAAATAAAAAATTGTAGCGCGCTCGCTTCTTTAATTTAGTGCAATATCAGCGTATTTAAACGGGGTATAATGAACAATTTTCGTATAAAAAATAATAAGTGCAAGTTATGCACAAAAAAACGTAGCGTTCGTGGGGGTGTCAGTATTAATACTAACTTTACAAACAACAAAACTTAAACCTAGCGCGAAGTAGGTCTCAACACAGTCCTACTGCGAATGGTTAGTTCCATGGGCGGGGATTGACGCCGAACGGACACTCTCCGATTGTTCTCTAATACCACTAGTGCACCAGACTTGCCGAGCACGCTTGTGCACCGGGGAACGATTTTGGTCCGAAGCCGAGGTCCACACGAGGTCTCCTAGGCGCCGGCGATCGAGCGCGGTTTCGGCGTCCAGCTGGCCGCTTTCTTCGCAGATGTGCACCACGTCTCTCACTTATTTGGGGGGGAGTCGGTGCCCTGGGTACCTCAGCAGTAAGTAGCCCAGCCTCCGAATCTAAATCAACCACCTCGTCTATATCCAGAACTGGAAATAACTCTCGATGCTCTTCCGGCATACACTAGCGGCGCGGAGGAGCTGACCGCGGTTTGGCTGTCTCCAAAGCTGGAGAGAGCGCTCGACGTCCCTCCGGCATATAAGAGCAGCTCGTAGGTGACGAACAAGGTACGCTCAGGGTGGAAAGTGGAATCCTTTCCTTTGTCCTATGCAGCAATCTGTGGGGTTTTCCTCTGCAACAATTCCGGACACTTCTGTAAAGGGTGGTTGCCTTTGCACACGCGACAAACAATAGTGCACTTAGCACTTAGCAAAAAAAAACCATTATTCAATATACAGACAACCAGCTTGACCATAGGACGTGTCACTACACCACGTCCTGACACGTCTGAAAAACCATGGAACTGAACTGTACTCAGATAGGAGAAACTCACCAAAATAGGAATTTGGATATCATTTATCCGCACATATTCCTTCAAAAATGTTTTCGCGGATTGCTCTGTAGATGCAGACAAGCAGTCGTCCCAATCCATCTTCTCCAACCAGCCTGCCGGATCAAACAACCTTGCGATGACTGACAAGACTTCCCTTTTCGTAAGAGACAACTAAGTGTCGAAGGGTTGCGCTGTAAAATAAAATTTGTCAGCGTTAGCATTCCATCGAATGCCTAAAGTTTTTTCCGAAATAGCGTCTTCAATCGTCGAAAAAAGTTTATTCTGCAAATAATCGCTAGGTATTTCTGCTAATACTTCTTCATGATTCGCAGTCCACTTTCGCATTGAAAACTCTGCAGAGTTCAATGCTACTATCAGCTCATCACGTGAGCGAATAGCATCACATGAGCATTAGGAAGTGCATCATCCACATACATCTCTGCCGCTAGAGGATATTTATCCTGGAAAAAAGTAAGGGTGCTTTCTGTTAAAACAGAAGCGTACGCGCAGTTTGAAAGTAACCAAGAAACTAAACTTTAATGAAAGAAGTAAACTTTAAAAGCCAAAGAATAAGGTGTGCCCCTTAATTACATATCTGGCATTTACAAGTAATTATAAAGTACATATTTCATAAACTTTAATTTTGACCAAACTTAGTATTAATTAGTTGAATTTTAGGTGCAGGAACTGCCTTAGTTAGGGCATCAGCTACCATCTCATCGGTCGATATATACTCTAGTTTTATTATACCATCGTCCAGCTTTTCTCGGATAAACTTCGTCTTGATATCAACATGTTTAGTCCGTGCCGAGTAGGTATTGTTTCGTGCAATGTGTAGATCGCTCTTATTGTCGCACTGCAATACGATAACTTCTGGTGCACCTTGAAGCAATTCAGCCTGCAATCGAGTCAGCCAAATTGACTCTTGTACGGCACAAACCATTGCCATATATTCAGCTTCGGTTGAGGACAACACCACTGTGCGTTGTCGATGTGTGGTCAAAGCTATGGCTCCACCTTGTGCAACGAACACGTAGCCAGTTGTAGAACGCCTTGTATCCGTATCACCAGCCCAGTCGGCGTCACAAAAACCAAATAAGCTATTTGCCTTAGGTTAATATGTAAGGCCGCAGTTGATCGTACTATTCAAATAACACATCACACGTTTTACAGCTTCCCAGTGGGGCTTCCCAGGGTTGGTTGAGAAGCGGCTGAGCATGTTTACTGCAAAACAAATATCTGGGCGTGTGTTCTGTGAAGCATAAAGCAAACAGCCAATTGCTTCCATGTACGGGACCTTGCACATAGCTTGCTTATCGCTCTCACATTTTGGCCCCATTTCAGCGGTCAACTTCTGTAAGACGTCAACGGGTGTAGAAACTGGAATGCAATCATCCATACTAAAACGCTTCAATATACCTGCAACATATTCAGATTGGTCAATTTTAAAAATGCCTGTTACCGCTTCGCGTTGTACGCGCATACCCAAGACTGATGAAGCTTCGCCCATGTCTTTCATCTCAAAGTTACAAGACAGCTCGCGTTTAATGCCCTGTATCATCTTCTCGTCGTTGCCAAAGAGCAGAAGGTCATCCACATATATGGCTACATAGACCATACCAGTAACGTGGCAATATACACATTGATCAACCTTGCTGCGTCGTAGTCCAAAACCAGTTAATACCTCATTCAGTTTTTTGTTCCAAACTCGGCTCGCTTGTTTTAGTCCATATAACGATTCTCTTAGTCGGCACACTTTGTTGGATTTATCGTCAAACCCTTCAGGTTGTAACATGTAGATTTCTTCTTCTAGCTCGCCATTCAAAAATGCGGTTACAGCATCCATTTGCTGCACAATCAAATTGTGCCGTGCTGCCAGCGCGAAGAGGAACCGTATAGATGTGTATCATAAGACCGGTGCAAAAGTTACCGTATAATCGATGCATTGCTGCGCACCCGACGCTGTCTCATCGCAACTGTCGTATTCGATATCAGAAGCGCTGGTCGTTGGATCTGGAACAGTCAACGATTCTGCTATAGCCTCCGTTCCTGGATCGTTTACGTCACAGATCTGGTCGTCATTAATAATTTCTATAACAAAATTGTTTACTTCTTCTAAGAATTTCACATCTTTACTTACAATGAATTTTTGGTCTATCTTGCGATATAATCGATAGCCCTTAGTTGCGTTACAATATCCTACAAAAATACATCTGATTGACCATCTAACTTGTTGCGTTTTGGTTTTGGTATGTGTACCATTGCCGTACATCCAAATATGCGCAAATACTTAAGACGTGGTTTTACACTCGACCAAATCTCTTTAGGACTTTTAGTGTTGCCTCTACATGGAAATCGATTTAACAGATATGCTGCTGTATTTGCTGCTTCAGTCCAATAAATGTTTGGCAGCTTATAATCCAGCAACAGGCAACGTACACGCTTAATAATAGTGCGATTCATTCGCTCTGCAACCCCATTCAAACAACAAAACCTAGCGCGAAAAAGTAATAAGCAGGAGTACTCGACGGTTGGCAACGCTAGCGCCCTCTATTACTTTAAACAAATGTCACAACAAATTCAAATTGGCGCTAACAGTTGGTCTGTAATGATTTTTTCAAAACAATTTTGGTATAGCACTCTGCTTAGCAATGACTCTATACTTCGATAAAGATGAAACTTGCATAACCTTATAGATAGATTGAAAAGAATCAATAAAGAGAAACAAATGATGCTAGAACACTGTTTAACTATACTACTGGGAATATTATCTGGTCCAGATAGGAAGGAAAATTTTATGGATAAGAGACATGTTAAAATAGTTTAAATAGAGATAATAAAAGGAGATATAAAGTCATATGATGTTATAATGTAAGGGTATATAACAGTAGGATTGACAGAACAATTAGAATATGTACTTTGGAAAAAGTCAGCAAAGAAATTGTATATTAGCCAGTCAGACGATACAAATATATCATTAAAAAAGTAATTGAGATGGGTTCGCTGCAGTAATGCGTTACGTTTTTACGAAGTTAAAGCAAGATTTTGGATTGCGACGCATGTTTCGTTAAACTTGTATTAAATAGTCCGCATAACACGTACGATTTAATGCGTTAAAGTCAGACCGTGCAACACAATATTTAGAAAAATCAGAGTTAGAGCCACTGCGTTTATATTTTTTAAATAAACATGACTTTACATTCTTTAATCTACAAAGACTACGAGAGAACCAAGGCTGTCTTTTTACTAAATTTGAAATAAAAGTTTATGGAATACATCTGTCAAAATAATGGAAAATGTTGGAATAAAAAATATTCAATCAACCTCGAATGAAACTTCCAAGGTTGGATGGTGAATATCTTCTGGAGTTGTTAAAGGAGAGATCCTTTTGATAAATATGTCACAACCAGCATCAAAAAAAACCGAGATCAAGAAGCAATGATAACTCAAATAGATTATCAAGAAACTCATTATTTTCAGCTGGAATCAGCATAGAAGAGTCAGTCATATGCAACCATCTAATATTCGGTAGATTAAAATAATAATAAATAATAAGGAATGTATGAGCAAGTAATAAATAGGTTAAAACTACGAAGAGAAATTTTAACACAAATAAATTTAGAATACTAATTTCACCTGTCATTAAAGATGATTTGACCGAGATTAGTACACCACCACCAGAGCGTATGGGACGATCTTTTCTGAAAGCAACGAAATTATCACTAAATAACTCCGAATTCAGGATGTGAGGTTGAAACCAAGTTTCAGTGAAGACAATGATATCAGCACTAAAAGAAAAACTAATAAGATACAAATTTCTAAGCTTAGTTCTTAACATTTTGATAATGAAAGGAAAGAAGTAGGACTTAGTTTTTTGTTAATTACGTTCGGAGTTACAGGTCCATTGAGAGAATATGACGCATTAGAAGGTACAATAGAAATTACAGGTTCGACCTGAGAAGGTACAACGATTGAAGATTTATACTTTGAAAAATTTTTCTTTTTTCGTTTAGGTATATTTAAAATCATTGAACGATTTTCTAAGTTCTTCAAACTTATCGTTCATGAGTTTAAAGCCACGCCTGAGTTCCGAGAAACCAGACCTAGTCTGCCTCATAAATCTCATTATGTCAGTCTCGGTAGATCTGCATTGGATACAAGTCCAACGCAGACCCTTACGATCAATAATGGCGTCGAGAATACGGTCATTTAACCTGCACAAAACAAGTGCAAAACATTGTCGTAAAGCCAGCAAGCAAGGTATTGATCCGTACAAGCCTTATTTTTGTGTTGGCAGCGCGGATCAGAACAGGCCATTTTATTTAGTGTGCCTAAAAGTATGTGACACTAAAGAAGTTGAATAAATATGAGTTATAAAAGCTTTACAAACAAAGAAAGTGAGTACTAGAGAGTTACAAACGCTCGCAATAACAGAACTTCCGACAAAATATGAAACAGCAACAAGAAATTGAGCGCACTAGAGAGTAACAAACTGAAACTCCCACAACAAACTCAACTTCCGAAAAAATAAACAACAACAGAGTACACTAGTTTGTTGTTTGTTTGAAAAACTAAAAGTGTAAACAAACAAGAAGTGAAAGAGGAATGATAGAAATTAAAAGAAACCAAAATTAGACGCTTAAGATTAAAATAAATGTTAATACTTAATTATATAGCTTATGATGAACCAATATTATTAAAACGCGGAATTATTAGTAAAACTTAGCAAATTATTAATTTTGTAAATTGAATATGTAAAGTAAAATATGAGTTATAAAAGACAACCGCAAAATATAGACAACCGCACTGGTGGAGTGTACAGTTAGAACTGTAAAAAATATTAAAAACATTTATGAGGCCTATGGAATTTTAAAAAATATATTTTTTAATAATTTATTTTATTGATAATTAGACTTATAGATCAAAATAAGCATCGATTTAACTTGGATTTCGTAGTCGGATATCTATCTATTTTGACACATTTTGTAATGAAGATTGCACTTAATTTGATGTTGGTTGAGCAAAATTCAATTGCTTATAAAATCGTCATTTATTATTCGATTTTGATAAACTTTTTGGATTTTGGCTTAGAGGGACGTTGTCTCTATACAAGTTTACTTAATTTTTTTTATGCCGAAGAAATTTTTAGCCTTGTGGTAATTTTATGGGGAAGGGGGAGGGTCAAAATGTTTAAAAAAAATTGTTAAATTTTGGAGACGTCCTAGTCGAATGCAAAGAGCACGAAGTCACTATATATTACCGTTTCCGAGATCCTTTCGTTCAGACGGATAGACGCACATGGCTATAGCGACACCTCTATCACTCCTGACCATAATATGGGTAACTTTGGGGGCCTCCTACCATTATTTCTACCTGTAACATACATTTGCACAAAACCAATCGGCTCTTTGGTACAGGGCCTAATAATGTTTAAGGGATGAAAATAACTTCCAAAAGAACAATTTCTGTGTGTGCACAGATGTTGTGGCACATTACTGAGCCCTCCCTACCATGACCACTAAGTCCAAGTATGAAGAAAATTATAGTGGTCCCAAGAGTAAACGAACTACCTACATTGTCCTGGTTTCGCACCGCATGAAATCAGTCATTAAAGAAAATTTAGAACATATTATGAACGTAAAAACATCGGAATAAATTTGCCATTCTATATATTATTTAAAATTCAAAATAGTTTAACAATATTCATCAAAATCAAATAAAAGTTTCATTGTATTAAATTTAAAATTTAAAGTCTAATTCCTATAAACTAAGAGTATTGTAGGATGGTTAAGTGCAAGAAAATATAAGTATTTAGATCATTACGGTATCAAAAATATATGGATATAATATGTAATAGATACATCAGTAAGTGGAATATAACATATTTAATTTTAATTAGGTAATTTTTATGTATTCATTATTTAATGTTTTAATTATCTGAAATTTTAAATTTTGAGTGCATAAGTAGGATTTAAAAGATCGATCAAAATTTCAAAATTATTGTTTGTTCTATATATATATGGTATACCGATCGTATTTTTACAAGCGTAGGGCGCAAGGGGAAAAAAAACTCAAATAAAATTGCACTCAATGGGGTTATATGCAAAAGGAAGCTATGAAACGAAATAATAAAAAAAAACAGTAATTATCACTCACTCATTCTTCAGCTCCCGCGTCCAAAAGATCTTTCGTCGCCTTGCTGTGGAACCTATTAGAAATTATTAATGCATGCGTTTACAATATATTTTTGATCAAACCAACTTGAGTGGGATCGTATTGAGAATGTTTGACTCCGTTATCACTCAATATATGCAAATGCACTCATTGCATTGTTAATATGTTTTTGTTTGTTTTGTTTACGTTTCACTATCTTTTGCTTGCTATGTTATTAATATTTTATTTGTTGTAATGATTGAAATTAAATAACGAGCAATACAAAAAAAACTTTAGCACTATTAAGATTTGCCAACATCTTGCGATAAATTATTTATCATTTTGATTAATATTGTTATTTTTAATTTTAAGTTATTTTGGCATTCTTTTTTCACTTATATGCACTTTACTGTCTCCACTGCTAGAAATATATTATATATGTATTAAAATAGAAGAAAATTATATGTTCTTGCACGATCCATAATAATTAATTTTTAAATCAATTTGAATTAGGAACATTTTTGAACTTCATTGTGGCAAAGAATAATTACACTATGATCAATAAAGCACAATTTTACATTAACTTTGGCTATATTTTAAGCCTAATAACTGGTCACTGCCGGATTTAGAGTACTTTAAGTCCCATTCGATAACCTTTTGAGTATATAAATTATATACTTGTATATAAAAAAAAATTTGAAGTTAAATATTCTTGCTGCACTTTTGTGACATATGTATGTCCGTCTTCGGCACTTATTTTTGCACTAACGCGGAGCTAGATATATATTACAGATGATGATGCTGCTTCTCATGACGATGACGAGAGTATCGCTTTAAACGCAGGTTGCGGGTAATGCGTTTTATATAGCCCCTTTAAAGATTGAATATTAAAATCCTGTGCGTTACTCTGTACTTGTAATAAAAATCAAACCCACATAACTCGATTCAGTTGGGTTTTACGTATACAGCCGTAGATCTTGGGCACATGATGAAGCAGTAGAATTGTTAGCTCTTGACAATATACGAAAGTTATGCACGCCACATGGTGCCAAGGGTATTGCAATTTAATTGCAATTTATACTAGCATCTTAATAAAGATTTTTGAGAAAAACGAATTAATGCGTCGTTTGAAACACGATGCTTTTGGATTAAATTTGTTACTTTAGAGTAGATTTAAGGTTAAAGTATTGAGGAGCTATCGTCTGCATCCTTTGATGATCCAAATTGAAAAGACAGATTAACTCAAGCCGGAAAAGCTGGTCTATGAATGTCAGGTGATATTCATTGAAAGAGAGAGAGTGACAGCTGTCAAATTTGACATATACTAGGGCTTGCTTTAAAACCTTGTTTTCGCTAGGTGTCGCTTTATGTAAAGTGCTTATAAAAATGTGTAACGTTACATTTTAGAATTGAATATTTATCAATCAAATTTCTTATTAATTTAGAACGTTCGCAATAGTTCGCTTGTTTTATTTTGAGCGGAAAGCGCCACTATAAAGTGTAGTCAAATAATCGAGCTGATTTGGAAAGTAATCAGAAGACAGCTCAAAACGGAATTCAATAATAAAATGATTTATGTTTTTGATAACACTACAGTCGATTCGATCTGGGACTTTGTAGGCCAGTATTAAGGTTCGCCAGTTGAAAGGTGTTTACAGATATTGTTTGCAATGGGTTGGAGAAATATTTCACCTTTTTCATTTGTAAGCCGCGAACCCCATACCATAACCTTTGCGTTAAAATAGCCTGCAGCTACGAAATTTGGTCCTAATTATTTAAAATAATCGTTGCATTGAGCCAATGATACTTTGTGTCTAGGAGGACTATACAAGCCCGAAATAATCAGAGGGCCGATTAGATCATCTTAATAGTTTTAGTTTTCATTTAAAGTGCATGTTCGTAGCAGTAATCATCAAACGCTTTATAACATTGAAGCATCCTTTATTTTGATGCAGCAAAAGAAAAAGCTAAATATTATAAACTCTCTTAATTCTCTTTTTGCTATAATATTTAATGATAATTGTATTATTGTATATTGGTTCCATATAGGCTTAATTGAAATGTTAAGACCTCAAAACATTTGGTGATCCTGACGTGATATTCGAAGCCTAGTAAAAAGTATCCTTTTGATCGGTTCATTTTTTAATATTTGTTATTACGCTGAAAATTCGATGTATATATATTCGCATATATATATGTATATACGAAACCTTTCAAACATTATTTCGGCGCGCAAACACAATATATACATATGTACTCGCGTATATATACATACATATGTACACTACCGTAACTCTTTCGGCGCGCAAATCTTGTACATAAGTGGACAGTGATTTTTATATTTGCGGCATAAAGTGCATACATATAGGGTCGATACATATGTGTACATAAGCATATACTTTTTAGGCGCGCAAATTTTGTATATAAAATCAGCTAATCGTTCAGTGCATATACAGTGGGCTAAAAATCTTAATTTATACAAATAAAAAAGACAATATACATCCTAATAAATCAAAAACATCTAGTTTGTCACCAACTAATAAAGCAGATGATATTGCTTTTTACAAAGAAGAGTGCGCTACATTCATACGACAGTTGGTGGCGTTTAATAATTTTCTTACGGTCCAAAAATAAATTAAACTAGACGAAGCTGAGATTTCTGCGCGACTTGAATATATCGAACGCATGCAAACAAATTCTGAAAAAGCGCGTTCAAGCCTTAAACGTTTGGACATTAAAGAATTTAATTATAATGTGGAAAGCAAGTGGTGCACATTCGTCAACCGTAAGGCATTTCTCATGGGATGAGGCTATGCTACAGCAGCCACACCGCCGATCAAGATTGCCGGAGCTGAAGATTCTTGTTTTTAGTGGTTCGTATCTTGACTGGCCATCATTCTTCAGTACCTTCTCATCGGCCATAGACAAGGATGTGAAGATATACAAACTTGAAAAGATGCTGTAGTTAATCACCAGTTTAAGTGGAGCTGCGTCGGATACTGTTCGCTCGCTCGAGCCAAGTGAACAGAAATACGATAAGGCGGTAGAATTACTTACAAAAAGATTTGATAATAAATTACTTAATTTTCAGGCACAAATAAAGGCGATTTTCGGGCTAGAAGGTGCCGAGAAGGTTATATCAGCTAGCTTGCGCAAATAAGTAATCAGATAAATGCGCATCTTCGAGATTTGCAAACGTTAGCAACTAGAGTGAAAATATACAATGGCTTGCTTATTCATCTAGTAACGCGTAAAACACATCTACACACATTGGAAAAATGGGAAGAGAATTTGGCTACACAAACATTGCCTACATGGATTGAACTTTCTTCGTTTCTGGTAAAAGACGTCGTATGGAAAATTTCACATTATAAATCGAAAGCAAATGTTCTTGTGCCAGCATCTAGTGGCAAATCCAAAACACTTTATATTTTTTGCGATTCAAAAGACTATTTTTTTTTCCGGCTGCTCTAGATTCTTAAATCTTTCCCCAAATTTGCGTTTTAAAGTTTTAATTGCCTTTGCAGAGGACATTCTGTAAAACAATGCAAATCTGGCAACCGTAGTCATTGCCAAGGAAGACATAACTCGTTGCTACATATTAATAATAATAATAGAGAGAGTGCAACAGCGACAATTTCAGTAGCCCCTCTGCTCCAGTAGCGTCAGTAGTTGCAAGCCTTCCACCTAATGCCTCGAAAATTTCGTCTAATTATTGTATGCTATTAGCAACAGCAATCGTTTTTATAAAAAATCGTGCAGGTATACTAGTTCCCAGTCGAGCGATACTAGAGTCCACATCTCAATTAAATTTTGTAACAAATCGTTTCGCAAATAAACTTCAGCTTCGTTCTCGTCGTTCACCAGTCTCCATATCTGGCATCGGAAAATCGAGTCTTACCGTAGATAGGTGCATTGATATTATTATGCTCAGGCACAGGATGGTCGGATCTCAACATCGTTCGCAGCACTCCTTACTCCAAGCATAACTTACTATCGGCCGAACTTTGACATTAGCATCGAAGGCTGGAACATGCCTAACAACATTCATTTGGCTGATCCACAATTTTTCAAATCGCGTCGTATTGACATTTTAATCAGCGCTGAATTATTTTATGACCTAATCTGCATTGGGCAGGTTAGGATTGCGGATCATCTACCAACATTCGGCTTTCATGCAGGAGTATTTTGATCTTGGTCATATGCCTTTGGCGTCTTTGCAATCCGTCGAACCCGTTTATTTTTTATCGCATCAATGATTATGAAAGCAATTTGTTGATTTGTTGTAAACGGGGCCAACCATTCAACCAAAACTATTTCATACTTTGCTGCGTTTCAGATTCTTCAAAGTTGCACTGTGCGGTGATATATGGAAAATGTACCGATGTGTGGAAAGTTCTGATGTCCAGATGCAGTTCCTACTTTGGCGTAACGACCCATCATAAAAGTTTAAAATCTACAAATTGAAAACCGTTACATGTGGAACAAGGTCAGCTGCATTTTTAGCTTTTCAAGCTATGCACCAGCTCTCATTAGATTAAGAAGAATCCAATGGCCGCAAAATCATTCGACGAGACTTTTATGCGGATGATTTAATTTCATGCTGCGATAATATTGAAAAGATCATACAAATCAGACAACAAGTCAAGCAGTTAATTCAACGAGGAAACTTTCCAATATGCAAATGGTGATCAAATGAAACAAAAGCATTGGAAGGTGAATCTGATTATCGGCCTTGTCTGGGACCCCACTTCAAATAATTTGTTGTTTTGCTTCACACCACTTTTAGTAGCAGAAAAATCACTAAACGCTCGATTCTTTCAGTCATAGCCCGATTCTATGTCGCACTTGGTTTAATTTCTCCAGCGATCACGAAATTTAAGATTTTCATGCAAGCTTTATGGAAGGAAAACTTACTCTGGGATGAAAGCCCGTCACAGTCGTTGCAGTCCATATGGTTGGATTTGTGCAGTCAACTCTCATTCGTTAGCAGCTTTGAATTCCCACGCTTCGTACTCGATTCAAAAGCCAGTTTACAAATTCATGCAATTTGTGATGCGAGCTTCCAGCATTTGGTGTTTACACACGATGCGAATACCAAGGAGCTATCAAAACACAACTTTTATGTGCTAAGTCCAGAGTCACACCGCTAAAATTGCTAGCCGTTCCAAAGCTTGAGTTGCTGTTAGCTGAATTAATTTAAAAAATTTTCGAAAACCGTCAGTTATCATGCGAATGTCATTGCTGGTCGGGCTTAATGGTTGTATTATCATGATTGAGATCCACTCCTGCTACCTTCAACATATTCGTTTCTAATCGAGTGACACAGATACAAATGAATACTTCGAACATGACATGGCATCATGTTCCCAGCGAGCTGTACTCCAAAAGATATGTTGAAAAATAATCTTTGGGCAAATGGACCTGCATTTCTTCAATCTGATGGTTAGCACAGGCTAAGAAATATGGATTTCTTGACTGATCTTTCAGAAATACGGCGTCACATTTTAGTTGCAGCAGTTCGGCAAGCTATAACGCGTATTTGCTTATGTTTACAAATTCCTTAAATTTAGAACTAAGCGCACTTCTCCGTCAACTGCGTTGCTCACTCTCGATGTCGTAAAATTTGGTACGCTGCATCTTATCAAACACATTCAGCAGGCACGCTTTGTAGGAGAATACAATACACTGAAACGAAACACTCAAATACCTTCGTCCAGCAAATTTATTTCACTCAATCCGTTTATCGACGATTTTGGTTCACTACGCGTTGGAGGACGTCTTCACAATTCGCATCTAACTTCGAGGCAAAGCATCCGCTTTTGTTGCCTAAACAGTACCCAGTTACAACAGCACTTATTGAATTACATCATCGCAAGTTGCTGCATGCAGGACCGCAGAGCTTACTAGCATCAATCCGTCAACCATTGAGGGTCAGAAAACAATTTCTAAAGTTTCAACAAATGCATTAGATGCTATCGTCTGAAACCTTGGATTATTAACCAAATTATAGGTTATCTTCCAGCTGATCGCGTGCAACCAGCGAGAGCATTCTACACAACCGGCATTGACTACTGTGGCCCATTTCACTACAAATCTGATGTTCGCTTCACGACAAAGGACACCATCGTTTATCACAGCGCTCAAACGCTTTATTAACATTAGAGGCAAACCACGAACAATTTGGTCTGGTAATGCTACCAATTTTGTCGGCGCAAAAAATGATTTGGATGAGCTGCGAAAATTATTCCTGAATCAAAGCCATATTCAAGAAGTCGCTGAAAATTGTCTTAAGAACCAAATATGTAGATTGGAAATTTATTCCAGCTCGTTCACCACATTTTGGTGGTTTATGGGAGGTTGCGGTCAAATCCGTAAAGCTTCATTTATACCGTACTGTTTTCGTTTCTATATTAACTTTTGTTGAGCTTCGCACTTTAGTTTGTGCATTCTCTGCAATTTTAAACTCACGTCACGTACAGAAGATCCAGACGATCCAACGTGCTTACGCCAGCTCACTTTCTGATCGGTGGACCGTTTGTAGCTGTTAATAAGCCCAATCTAACGCATCTTAACATAAATCGTCTCAGCCGATTTCAACGAATTTGTCAGATGCAGCAATCGTTTTGGGAAAAGTGGAGCGCGTCGAATCTATCATTGCTTCAGGAGAGATTGCGTCCATATAGGCTTAAATGAAAAGTTTAGACCTCAAAACAGTACATTTTATTTTATTTTTTATAATTATGGCCGAGCCCCCTTGACCAGGTCCGTCTAGGTTATTTGTATTGTGATATGAATTTCTGAAATCAGTGCCAGATCATTATTATTATCATGTAAAAAATGCATTAGCTCCAGAACAAGTTTGTATTCCAGTGAATAATTCGTAGGTTCTTTGAGTCCATACCTACAAATTGAATTTCGAAACTAGGAGTGTGACTACATTTAGAATGGCTGACATTTTTTGCAATAGTTGTGTCATCATAGATTTTAATTTTTGCATATCATTATTTTCTTTATTTTGTTGAGTTGGTTTGATCGGTAAGGAATTTTGAATGTTGGAGATTGGGATAGAGGATATAAGATTGAAAGTTAAAGGTTGGATTAGTTTTTTATTATTATATAGCGGATTACTATCTGTAGTGCTTTGACGAATCGAAGACAGCGCTGGGTAGTCCCCCAATTTCGGTCTGCTATTTTTAGCCATTTACCCAAAGCTTATAACTTTGTTTATCGGTATACTTGCACTAAGCGTTGATGCAACCTGTTTATTTTCCGTTACTTTTGTTAAGGTTTTTTTCACGAAGTGCAGAAAGCGTTGAACTCTTATAGACTTATAGACCTAACAGCCTTTATACCTGGCTATGTGACTACCGCCGCATAAGGCACATTTAGTCAGACCTTTGCCAAAAGCATGTGACGAAACTTAATAGTTTCGCACAAATTAGTTATGATTAATATTTTTGATCTATGAAATGTACTTATTTTATATATAATTTAATTGAAGGTAGTTCAGTTTAACATAACATTCGTTTTGAAACAAAAGACCCAACACGCGAACAGGTACCCACACCATGACCCTGATCGCGAATAAGTGCCCGAAGCCATGACCATTCCATCAACAGATTGTTGGTACAGCTTTAGTAAATAAGATTGTTACTGTTTTATTTACTACTAATATAATTATATTTATTAAATGAATTGTTAATTATATGAAATGTACATTGGAAAATAATGCGTGTTGTCGAGTCGAAGTCGCGCGCCTCTTTCTCTCTCTATCACTCAATCTAGAGCTCGATTTGTTGATACAATCGATCTCGTTATCGCAGTCGCTGACTAACGAGGACCGATGTCAAATTTGATTGTTGGCAGTTATCGCTGCCACAGCTACCCCCCTTCCAGTGACCTTTCGGGAGCGAAACTGACTTTTCTAGACCGTTCGTAGGTCCTTAACGGTTGAGTGGTGACGGATTGAGAGTCATCGGATTTGTCGTCTATGATGAAGAAGGCAGGTTTCAGACGTTCGGTAGAGACTGCCACATCTTTGTCGTTTAGCCTTATGAAATAAACGCGGTCTGTTGGTCATTCCACCACTTCATAGGGTCCAGTGTAGGGCGGCTCCAATGGCTGTCGGACGGCATCGGTTCGTATTAAAACATGAGTGCAGTCTGACAAATGTTTGTGGATGAACATGTTTTTCTTAACGTGATGAGCTGCTGTAACTGGGCGTACCGAACGCATGTGCTCGCGGAATTTAAAAGCAAATTCTTGTGGATTGCTGGGCTTGTCTAAATTGTCGAGTCCAAGTAAGACTGTCGGTAGCAGGTTTGTCCATGGCAAATTAGAACTGCACATCAAAGCGGCTTTAAACGAGCGATGACAGCGTTCGATCATTCCATTGGATTGCGGATGATATGCTGTCGTATGGATGTGCTTGCTGCCTGTCATGTTTGCTAAACAATGCAGACTCAAATTGAGATCCTTGGTCGGTTGTTATTGTCTTGGGACAACCGAATCGAGTTACCCAATGTGACCAAAAAACAGTTGATATGGTGGACGCGCTAATGTCCTTGAGAGGCACCGCCTCTGGCCAACGAGAAAACCTGTCGATCATGGTCAGGCAGTATCGATATCCATCGACGAGGGGCATGACCACGATGTCCAAATGAACATGGTCAAAGCGGTTATCCGGCATATCAATTTTATTGGGAATGTGTGAGTTGTGACGGTGAATCTTGGCTCGTTGGCAGGGTAAACAATTTCGAGCCCAGAAGGCAGTGTCAGATGCATCGCAGATTAGTTCTAATGGTGCTTTGGATGATGGGCGTGATAGAAGCACCGCACTTGCCACACTGCTTTTGCAGTAGCCAAAAGCATTGATGAGTTCAGGTGTTTAAATGATTTTGCGTTTGTCATTTTTCTTAATACCACGTGTAACTTCATTGAGCAGCGCTTGTACTTACGACGCATGTGGAATGCAACGCCGGTAATAGTTGATGATACCCAGGAAACGACCGAGCTCACAAATTGTGTGGGGTTGCTTGTAGTTGATGATTGCATCGATACGATCAGTTGGCGGTCGTACGCCTTGTTTGTTGATAATGTAGCTTAGGGAGCGTTCAAGTATTACGTAACGCGATTTGGGGGTTCTCGTAAAACGTTACGATGCGTTACAGGGGCGGGAGGGGGTATTTTTTACAACACGTTAAGTAACAGAAAAACGTTACGGTGCGTTACAAGGGGGGAGGGGGTGTCAAAAATCTTAAAAAATTGCGTTACGTAATACTTGAACGCTCCCTTTAGAAACTGGCATTTGTTGACATTAATGCCTTGACCATGCTTTTGTAGTAATGACAGTACTGTGTGTAGGTGTTTCTCGTGCTCGTCGGGCGAAGTAGACATGATGAGAATGTCGTCAATGTAGCAATAAACAAAATCTATACCTCTGAAGATGCTGTCAATGAAACGTTGAAACGTTTGAGTAGCATTTTTAAGGCCAAAAGGCTTGTTCCAAAAGAAAATTGACTTCTGCTTTTGCTGTAACTAGTTTATCTCCGGCCAAACGTCGTGGACGATCTGCGACTGGATGCCCTGTAGTTTCGATATGATGTACCACAGAGTGCAACGTGTTAGCTGTGTTGTGAATTAAAGGCATTTTTGTTATACCAATAAATTTCTTGAGCAACCCTCGAAAATCTATGCTCTCGTTAATGGTGGAGACGGAAACGTTTGCCGCGTTGAGCACGATGCCTGTAGTTACATGTTTGGTAGACATATCGATGAGTTTTCGAGCTTTTAAATCAATTAACAAGTTATGTTTTGCCAAGAAGTCAGCTCCAATTATGGCAGATTGCACGTCAGTAATGATGAAAGGCCAGCTGAATTGACGCCGTAGACCCAAGTTGAGGTATAGTACAAGCGTGCCGTGTGTTGCGATTGTAGGCTGGTTTGCTGCATACAGCAGTATAGCGTGTGGCTTTGTTTTAATGTTGACTGATGAGCGTGGAATAACTGAGACTACTGATCCAGAATCAATAAGAAAACGTATTCGTGATTTTTTATCAATGATGTGAAGGCGAGATTTGGGTAGTGCTGCTGATTGTCGTAGAGCTGCCGCCAACCAGTGAAATCGACGGCAGCCGTTTTAGTTTTCCGCCTGCCATTTGAAGCAACCCGGGCGGCACTTGTGCGCCGGGGTTCGGCTTGCACAGTCTCAAGCTGTAGCTTCAATTCTTCTGCCATGTCGGTGTTGCTGTCGAAAAATGGTTCGTCTTCCGCTGACACTTTGTCGTTGTACTTGTGGGAACGCAAATTATATTTCGACATGCAGTTTGGTTATTGCATTAGCCTTTTCAGTGCACACACACTCACACACGCGTAGACAAATTAATATTACTTTTTTGGAGTTTAATTTGCCAACTGCGTTGTTCTAACACGGGGTCACCGCTGTAGTAAATAAGATTGTTACTGTTTTATTTACTACTAATATAATTATATTTATTAAATGTGTTAAAAAGCCGTGCGGGTTAGCACTGCTTTGGTGGTTAAAATAAGTTGAACGGGTAGAGGCCATTCAACTAAGGGGTTAGTTTTAGTGTAGGAGAAAAAGGCCGCCGATGAATTATATAAGTTTGAAGCAATCTGCCTTCTATGCTGCTGCAGCCGGCGTTGCTTTGTTGGTGCTGGGTATGGCTGGTGGTTTAGTTTCTTTTCTGTTGCACTGTCGAAGCGCGGATTAATATCAGAAAAAAACAAAGTTAAACACAACCGAAAACGAATTAAAACAAAACGATTAAATTTCGGAAAAGTTACAATTTATTGAGCGTATTTTATAAGCGAAGACGTGTTTTAATTTTGCTGGATCCGAATGGACTGCCGTTTGCGCCAACTCCAAAGTTGCGCCAAACATACAAAAAAATGCCTTGCTTTCCAGTTAACCGATTCAGACCTCGGTTAACCGGCATGTACAACCTCAGAGTCGTCGCCTTAGGCTAAATACAGTCCGTTAAATTTAAACTTTAAGTTAATTAATTAATCGCGGTTCGACCTGGCGCGAACAGAATGAATTGTTAATTATATGAAATGTACATTGGAAAATAATGCGTGTTGTCGAGTCGAAGTCGCGCGCCTCTTTCTCTCTCTATCACTCAATCTAGAGCTCGATTTGTTGAGACAATCGATCTCGTTATCGCAATCGCTGACTAACGAGGGCCGATGTCAGAATTGATTGTTGGCACTTATGGCTGTCACACAGCTGTTAAAACAGCTGTTCAAATCGGTAATACTTTCCGATTCAAAACCGATAGACTGAAAAACATGACCTGCATACCGTATAAAAGGCGCGACGCAATGCAAATTCGGTTAGTCAATTTCGGACAGTAATCCAAGTAAGTATCCGCGGGTAAAATCAAAAGGTGTGCAGTAAAAGTAAAGAGTGCCAATATTAGCCCAGATGGTTAATATTATTTTTTCCACTGCGTTCGAATAAACCCGGGAGTGCCGTCCGATAATTAGCCTATGTGACTGATAGCTACGCGTTCGAATAAATCCGCGAGTGCCGTCCAAGCGTTAGCCTATGAGGCTGATAGCTCCGTGTTCGAATAAATCCGCGAGTGCCGTCAACACGAGACAATACACACACCCACAAGCCACGAGACAATACACACACCCACAAGACACGAGACAATACACACACTCACAAGCACACACTCATGCACCCAATATATCGCTCATGTACGCGCTAACACTTGCACGCTTACGCTAACACGCTATCGCTTGCACGCTATCGCTTGCACGCCATCGCTTGCACGCTAACGCCTGCACGCTTACGCTAACACGCTTACTCTAACTCGCTTACGCTAACAATCTTCGAACGGCACTTCATCCATCAACCTACACGTTGGGCTCGGAGGGATCACCAAAACTACACTATTAATACGTAACATTTATGAATAAATTTAATATAAATAATCAATACTGTCTATTCTTTTGAGATTCCACAACATCACAGCAGTAACACTACTAATTTCTGTAACGAACCTGGACCATCCGGCGAGCTATACCCCACCTATAAATAACTTCGTTACAAGCAAGAGAACAATTTATTGTCTGCATTCTTACTTCATTGTTAGCTAATGCTTTTAGCTGAAAGTTGTTTTGAGCTACTTCCTTAAGGGCTTCATTTTGAATTTTTATTTGTTCAACATCCTGTTCATATACTGAAGGGGTTGTATTGTACCACTGTTAGTTTGTTCGGTAGTTTTGTTTTCAAGGTCGGCTAACGTGTGAACTCTGTTTGATGTATTTGGTCTGATAAGCCAGCACTCTTGCAATTTTGTTTGTTTAATTTTTTAGTTTTTTGTTGCTATTTTGCATTTGTTTTTTGGACGAATGCAAATCTCTCTTTCTTCTTAAGTTTGACAGAGAGTTTAGAGGAGAGAATACACCGTGCTGGTATTTCAGTTGAAGCAAAATACGTAAAATAGCAACTTTGCGTTGTTATTCTTGTTGATGATGCTATTGTTGGCGGAAGTAACGGGAGTGAAGTAGTCGGCGTTGTACATTCATAGTAGTACATTCAACGTTGCACGGTGAAACAAACGAAAAATATGCATTTCTCTATGCAACCGATTGGTTTTGTTGATGAGCGCTGCTCATCATTTATTTTTCTTCAATTTATTTGTTTTTGTATTTATGAATTATGTTTGCCCAAATTATGTTAAAAATTGTAATTATGAGTCTCTGTATCTTATTTTTACAATATTTATACACTAGCAACTTGTTAAAAAAATAAGAAGCACGAAGCGATTTAAACATACGTCTATGCCGCATGACATTCAACTCCGAATAGCCATACACTTATATTAAGTCCATTTAGTTTCATAAATATAGTTTTTAATTATAGAATTTTTAAGTGTTCCAAGTGTAGGTACACTTCAACGATACGCTTCAAATAATAATTAAATATAAACAATAAACGAGTAATTAAACGAAATCAACGTAATTTTTGGGATGCGGAAAATAGAGTTAGATGCTCCAAAAAATTAGACGCAGTGAAATTCTGGAACATTTCTAAAAAATTTCTTTTAAATATACAGTATAAAAGTGAATTAATTCAATATTCCTATTAAAAAAATATGATCTATGTATTTTATTCACTTGTCCGACGACGAAAGCTGAATGGTGTAAAGTGTGGCAACCAATACCAATGCACATGCTGTGGAACGTCGCTCTGCCGGTAGTATGTGGACATGCCAAACAGGCATACATGAAGCCATCACAGATCACAATGGTGATTCACATCATGCTGGGGGAACACATTACACTTTTCAGCCATAAACGGTAGGCTGTGGCGTCGCAACATGTTCGTACTGCAGCAAAAGCCTTTTGTCGCTACATGATGAGATACAAAATAGTGAGCAAGAGAGCGAGCAGGAGCTATGTTCTCCACAACTGGAAGATAAAGAGTTTTTGCGCAGCAAATATGAAATATTACGCAGAAATTACACATCGAAACAAGTAGTTCAGCGTGGGGCAGCAACGAGGAGACGACGTGCGGTATTTACTACTTTATACAGTGCACTACTCCCTAATAAGCTAAATCGTGTTTAACGTGTATGGACGTAGTCGAACGAAACTGATCGAAGTTTGGAAGTGACCTTCCTTCGATGTTATTAACACGTTTACCAAATATTATTTTTGTACCGCATATATGAGGCATTCTCTGAAAAAATGCCACTTGAAAAAAGTTCTCCATTTTTTCTGACAATTATATATCTTGTAGTATATGTGAAAACTAAAAAAAAATATGAATTTAGGTCCGTGTATTGCAGGGTTGCTATACTGTCAGGGCTCAAACTTTTTTGCAACAAAATTTTCGAATCCCCATAAATTTTAAACAAAAGACTTTTGGAATTTGGTAATTTGATGGTAAATCATCTTAAAATACATTTCCAAAGACAGTTTTCTTTTTTTTATTTTATTTTATTTTTGTTCACTGATGAAATCAAATTTAATAAGAATGGTTCGGATGCCAAGAATTATGTGTGGCGTAAGCCTCAGTTAAGCATGTAGGGGGTTCTGTTATGATTTTGGAGTGTATGTCGAGTACCGTGGTAGGCAATTTGCAATATATTGATGAACAAATTTGTTCATCTCATCAATTTGCGTAGCAAAATAAGTGAAAATTGGGCATTGCGAACTAGTTTCCCAGTTATTCCAAGCCCAAATCAGGAGTTGAAAAGCTTTGGCCGGTCCATAACTGCCCTAATCTTATAGAAACACCTGTACAGAGCCTAGTCCATAATTAAATTGAACATCTTTGGGAGGAACGTAGGTTATCGTACGTATGGGGCTTTGTTTTATTTTTTGTGCTGCTGGAATAAACAAAACCAGCTGCATATTTATTTCTTCGGATACTGCGCGATAAATGCTACAATTTTGTAACAATGGTAATGAGCACAGGTTATCGTCGATAAATCTAATAAATAAATATTTTCCAAATTGAAATTACGTGTGTGAAGAAGCGTAGCAACAGCAAGCGTACGTCGCAATAAGGGTTCCAACAGCAGCAGCAGCAACAACAACGGCAACAGACCAAGAGACGAGGAGCGCAAAGAGATAATGAAACGAAGAGAGTAACGAAAGAGAAAAGAAAGTAACAACATTTTCAAATGTTACACATGTGGAAATAGAGGCCACTATGCGCATGACTGTAGATAAGGCACCAACGATCAACTGAAATCAAATTAAGTTTTCTTCTGTTTCCTCTGCCGAGAACGATGTAGATAGGACTGAATGGATAATCTTCAGCAGAGATCGCAAATAACAATTTACAGACACATTGAGCAAAAAGTCAGAGAGGAACCGTTCATTTCGTGTCTTAAGTAAAACGGTCTGCGCTCAACGAATAACCGAAATTGTTGATTCGCTTTTGTTCGAGGAATGTACTGACCGTTTGGACTCGAGCGAAGAAAATAAAAGTCTTTTGCGTTGGTATGCGTTTGTGCGAATAATGTTCAGGTTACAGATTTTTTCCAACAGTTTTACGCAAACGAGAAGGCAATATTGCCAGCAAGGCAAAGTGAACAAGTCAAAACAAAAAGACAGTTTGTACTGAGCATTTAATTTTTTCGGTCATCTGCTGACTCTCAATGTGCGATCAATAAAATCAGTCTCTCCAAAGGGTTATTGAATGACCGTAACACGCATAGCTCACGCGATAACACTTAACCGAAAACCAAATCGAAGTGTTCTGCTTAGAGCGAGAGCGAGTGTGCTTGAATTTTTCGGTTATGTTAGTGAACAGACCGCAAAGAGAAAAACGGTCAACTCTTATTTGTGAGCTCTGGTCTTCAGCGGTGCAACGTCGCATATGTGCAACGATAGAGATACTTTTGTTATGTATAAAGAATGCAGGAAGACGGAAAAGAACGCGTTTTATTTGTTGAACGTATTACATGTACCAGAATTAGATGTGAATTTTGAATCTTTGACGACAGGAACATCAAACGGTTTAACAGTGACATTCAATAAAGAAAACGCAATATTAAATTTAAAGCGAAAGCATTATTACAACAGAAGAAAATTCTAACAGTTTTGTGCAAATGAATTTGCCTCTAACGAAACCATGTTGGAAATGACCAACGACAGACTTTAACGACTGTTGCAATTGGTCCGAAATGATTTTTTCAAACAGTTTTGGTATTGCACTCAGCTCAGCAATGCCTCAATAATTCGATATATCAGATTTTCTGCCTTTTTATGAAGTGATTTAATGAAAGATTCTCTCCAAAGAGATGGAAACTTGCATAACCTTATAGATAGGTTGAAAAAAATCGATAAAGGGAAACATATGGTGCTAGAACACTGTTTTAGTTTACTGCTAGGAATGTTATCAGGTCCAGGTATTCAAGAATTGTTTATCTAAAACTATTGTCGTATATTCCGATGTTCCCCAATGGAGTCACCTTGGTCCTATATTGTTTAATATTTTTATTAATGACCCTTCCTTACCTTTGCTATTATACACTAATGTATGCAGATATTCTGATGTCACCCAACACAGTTTGCTACAGGCTGAACTCACTACATACATGGTGTAGTCTTAATTATCGTATCTTAAATTTCTCAAAATGTCATACATTTCATCGAAGAACTAGTAAATTATTCCATAAATAATGATTTGGGAATCTTTATGGAACCCAAATTTATTTATAATAAACCTATTGGATCAATGGTAAGCAAAGCTAAATCTATTCTTTGCTTTGTTAAGCGTTGGTCCAAGGAGTTTAATGACCCACTAAACTTCTCTACACTCTCATTTGTCCGCCCAATTTTAGAATTTGGATCCTGTGTATCGAATCCTTATTATAGTATTCCCCAAGACCGTATTGAATGAGTTCAAAAACAGTTTCTTCTTTTTGCTCTTCAAGTCTTAATTGGGATAAAATTATATTAAAAGATTAAAATTATTTAATCTTCAAACCGTTTCATCACGCAGATCTATTGGGTCTGTGATTTGTCTCCATAAAATTTTTATTGGTGAAATTGATTCCCTTGTTTCTTGTTTCAATCAATTTCATTAAATGTCCCCTTTCGGTCAACAAGCCATTTTGTGCCAATAAAATTGCCTTTTTATACTGTTTTTTCACCGGCCAGCGGGGGCCTGTCATCCAAGGGATCCAGCTTCGGCGAGGTTGTCACTTCAACTGAACTAGGGACCTAGTCGCAAGCGGTGCTGGATTCACTGCCAGTAATAGATGGAACACCTACACAGCATAGATGCATATAACATTCTCTGTATACGCACCAAATAAGATCCAACAAGTGATCCAGTAATTCAGATACACACCACGAATCGTTAGTTTCCAATTAATGATCTAACTAAGAACGGCCAGTTTGTCCTTGTTAATACATACGCAGCCGCATATGATTCCAATTACGCACCAATTATATTTATTATTAATAATAAATAATAATATATAAACGAAACTGCATGTAAATGTTGGAGCAGAAGCTTAACGCGAGTTGAAGGCGCGGAGTCGAATTGCTTCTAGTGCAAACGATCAAAAGAAGCAAAACAAACAAACAAAATCTATGTAAAGGTAGTGGGTAATTACAATAACAAATATTATTGGAGAGAAGACTATTAACGGTATCTTGTCTTCCTCGCTTACTCTATTTCTATTCTATTTTGCTATTGAACAAGTTCAGAAAAATAACTAAAATTTAACCCATTATTGACCTCTGTTGCATAAACAATATGATTTATTACGCTCTCAATAACTCACTTCGAGCTCTCCGTTCTAACTATTATAAATTCTTTCCTTTTTTCATTTGTTTTTAAATTCTGTTAAAAATGCTGTACTAACAAATCACTATACAGCCATTTTGTAATTTTCAATATCTTTTAATTTCTTTATTTTTGTAATTGCGCCCGCTTGAACCACTGTCAAGCTGTGAGTAGGGGCACAGTCGGTCAACAAAAATTCGGGTCTGAGAGTCGCAACTTTCCTTCTATACTTTTAAGTAACTTTATAGTAATAAATATTGTTTTAAATAATTAGATTTTAGCGACTGTTGTGTCATGTTGTTGCTTTTATCAATAAATAAATAAATAAAAAATTTAATTGCGCCCTGCGTCGAATTCGATGAGCCTCTCATTATTATTGGAGGAAGTGGCATTATTGCTAAATTTTTCGACGGCTTTTGGAAAGATTTCTTCCTTCCCAATTTTGTCGTGGAAATCGCAATGCACGATTTTGAGGTGTTTTTTGGGACAGCGCTCGTAAAGACGTCCCAAACGCTTTCTCTTCCGTTGAAGCTTTTACACAAATGAGGCTAATATTAAAATACTTAAACTTGCGGCAAGGCGCTCTTCGCTATATGTGAATCTGAAGACAATCATACATAGTTTCGTACCCACCACGATCCTGCATCCAAACTACTGCTTACTCTCATAGCAGCTTTACTAGATGTCACAGAATGCTTTTATACGACAAACCCTGTCCTAACCATCGTATTTCCTGGATTGCAGTGATGGTACTCTTGCATCTTTCGAGGCAATCAACCAGCTACATTCTTGCACCATTCCAATTAAGGGTGCGAACATTCCAGGTGCATATCCGCAAATCGTGTTCCTTATATCGTTTGAACCAAGTCTCTATGATCGATATGTTACGAGATATTTACCTTTTATTTTTATATAGAATTACATTTTTAAATCAATATTTTTGTGTGGGTGTGAAATTGTTCGATAAAATTTCATGCTCACAGGGCCATATCTAACAGCAACTTCGATACCAATGCCCGGTGAGCACTTACAACAATATCGATGACCATTATCAGTACATCGGTATAAGTTCTTTGTTCATTTTATCATGCCAGCACGTGCACAAACTCAAGTCGATCGCATAACAGAACCACTAATTATAATTTTTGGAAAAAAAAGTATATTAACAGCAAGAAGCTCTGTGAAAAATTTACTGTGGTGATTTTTTCTTTAAAATAAGACCACAGAAAACAATTGCAGTGTCCATATTATGTCGCTAACTTGTGCAGTTAAAATCGCAAATTGGGACTCTGGCCGACGTCTAACCGGCTGTCTCGTAGGTATCAGCTGGGCACTCATAACAAAGGTCCAGCTAGTGGTTGGAGTCTTGGAAAACTACAAAAGTTTATTGGTAATAAGGGTTCAAGTATTGGATAGGATCTTGCTATTGTGACTTTTGTTGCATACATTTAGTCTTGCAATGAAATTTGAACAAATCCAAAAGCCGCAGTATAATGCAGCTAATGCTGCGATTATGAAAAAAGCCCTTGACGAAGCACTCTGACGTGCCGATAGAGAACCGGATATGATACGGCAGGTAAAGCTACAGCCAAAACCAGCACCCACAACCAAAGCAACTCATAAGAAAATATAGACCCGCAGAGCTTTAAAAAAAAATTTATAATTTAACTAAATAATATTAATTAACAATTAATTTAAATATAAATTTGGTAGTTCTGCTGGTCGAATTTCATTATGGGCGTACAAAAGGATAGTGTCATCTGCAAAAGTTGCAATCATGGAAGATGGCTCATCCGGTAGAGGTTTATCATTGGTAAAGAGCACATATAGAAGAGGTCCCAAAACGCTTCCTTGGGGTATGCCTGCATTTATACGCCTTATTGAAGAGTAAGTATCTTTGAATTTTACGTAGAAGTGCCTGTCCGATATGTAGCTTTTTAGCAGTAGGTAGAAATCGTGCGGAAGGAGGGATTTCAGTTTGAGTAGCAATCCCTTGAGCCAAACCTCGTCGAATGCCTTTTCCACGTTAAGAAACACTCCAATGCAATATTTCTTGTGTTCAATACTAATGAAATTTTATTAACAACTCTGTGAATTTGTTCAATAGTTGCATGTTGTTTTCTAAAGCCAAACTGATGGTCAGGTATCGAATAACTTTTTTCAAGTATAGGTTGCAATCTGTTTTTAAATAGTCTTTCAAACACCTTTGATAAGATTGGCAAAAGGCTTTTGGGTCTATATGAATCTGCATTAGTAGCATCTCTACCAGGCTTTGGAATTGCTAATACCTCTGCTACCTTCCAAGTCTTTGGGAAATACTTTATTCTTATTATAGCATTGAACAAATTACGAAGATATAACATAGAGTGCAATGGAGCTTGTTTAAGTAGTACTCCTGTTAACATATCGTAACCAGGCGTTTTTTTTTATTTTAATATTATCAATAATTTTTTTATTATCAATAATTTTTCTAATAACTTTGACATAAACAAATTGAATTGGAGTATTAGTGGTTGAACTGTTTGAACGTTCCAATATATGGTCGCTGTTTTGTGGGTTGTTCGTGAAGACGTTCTGATAATAGTCTGCTAAAACTGTCGATTTTTCCAGTTCTGTTTTGGCGCATGTTCCATCTGTCTTTGTTAAAGGAGGAATGTGAGTTGTGGTTTTTTTAAATTTTTTTGTGGCTTTCCAAAGAGAATAATTTGTGTCTATAGTAGGGGTCAAATTTGTTAGAAAAATGTCTATATTTTTGTTTTCGTTTTTGCAAGCGTATCTTTTAACTTCTTAGTTGCATGGTTGAATTTCTTTTTGTCATCGGGACATCTTGTAGCTTGCCTAATTTTACGAAGTTTTCTCTTCGCTGCAATTTCATTGCGTATAGCAGCGGGTGTAACTTGCGCATCCTTTTTTCTTGTTATAGACGGCGTTGCATTAAGCGCCGCCAAGGCTACCGTATCGTTAAAGTATATAACGGAACTTTCTATGTCGTCTGGAGATTTCAATGGGACGTCTAGTCGTAAATGAGTTTCTAGAAATTCTCTGTAAGCTTGCCAATCTGTTTTCGAGTTGCACAGGGTGGGCGTATGCTTGTTTGTTTTGAGAGTAGTAAGATACTCAAGTTGGATAGGAGAGTGATCAGAAGACAATTCGAACCTAGATTTAATAGTGAAATTTTCCAAATTTATTTTTTTGATAACACAAAAGTCGATAAGATCTGGCTTTTTGTTTGGGTCTGTTGGTATTTTCTGCTTCTTTTTTTTAGTTTGTCCATTACTGGTAATATGTTTAGGTCATTTTGTATATCCTGGTTTGAAACGTACCACTCTGCGTTTACAATGCAACGAAGAATTTTCGATTGTTGTCTTTGTATTATATCAGTACATCGGTATAAGTTCTTTGTTCATTTTATCATGCCAGCACGTGCACAAACTCAAGAAGATCGCATAACAGAACCACTAATTATAATTTTTGGAAAAAAAAGTATATTAACAGCAAGAAGCTCTGTGAAAAATTTACTGTGGTGATTTTTTCTTTAAAATAAGACCACAGAAAACAATTGCAGTGTCCATATTATGTCGCTAACTTGTGCAGTTAAAATCGCAAATTGGGACTCTGGCCGACGTCTAACCGGCTGTCTCGTAGGTATCAGCTGGGCACTCATAACAAAGGTCCAGCTAGTGGTTGGAGTCTTGGAAAACTACAAAAGTTTATTGGTAATAAGGGTTCAAGTATTGGATAGGATCTTGCTATTGTGACTTTTGTTGCATACATTTAGTCTTGCAATGAAATTTGAACAAATCCAAAAGCCGCAGTATAATGCAGCTAATGCTGCGATTATGAAAAAAGCCCTTGACGAAGCACTCTGACGTTCCGATAGAGAACCGGATATGATACGGCAGGTAAAGCTACAGCCAAAACCAGCACCCACAACCAAAGCAACTCATAAGAAAATATAGACCCGCAGAGCTTTAAAAAAAAATTTATAATTTAACTAAATAATATTAATTAACAATTAATTTAAATATAAATTTGGTAGTTCTGCTGGTCGAATTTCATTATGGGCGTACAAAAGGATAGTGTCATCTGCAAAAGTTGCAATCATGGAAGATGGCTCATCCGGTAGAGGTTTATCATTGGTAAAGAGCACATATAGAAGAGGTCCCAAAACGCTTCCTTGGGGTATGCCTGCATTTATACGCCTTATTGAAGAGTAAGTATCTTTGAATTTTACGTAGAAGTGCCTGTCCGATATGTAGCTTTTTAGCAGTAGGTAGAAATCGTGCGGAAGGAGGGATTTCAGTTTGAGTAGCAATCCCTTGAGCCAAACCTCGTCGAATGCCTTTTCCACGTTAAGAAACACTCCAATGCAATATTTCTTGTGTTCAATACTAATGAAATTTTATTAACAACTCTGTGAATTTGTTCAATAGTTGCATGTTGTTTTCTAAAGCCAAACTGATGGTCAGGTATCGAATAACTTTTTTCAAGTATAGGTTGCAATCTGTTTTTAAATAGTCTTTCAAACACCTTTGATAAGATTGGCAAAAGGCTTTTGGGTCTATATGAATCTGCATTAGTAGCATCTCTACCAGGCTTTGGAATTGCTAATACCTCTGCTACCTTCCAAGTCTTTGGGAAATACTTTATTCTTATTATAGCATTGAACAAATTACGAAGATATAACATAGAGTGCAATGGAGCTTGTTTAAGTAGTACTCCTGTTAACATATCGTAACCAGGCGTTTTTTTTTATTTTAATATTATCAATAATTTTTTTATTATCAATAATTTTTCTAATAACTTTGACATAAACAAATTGAATTGGAGTATTAGTGGTTGAACTGTTTGAACGTTCCAATATATGGTCGCTGTTTTGTGGGTTGTTCGTGAAGACGTTCTGATAATAGTCTGCTAAAACTGTCGATTTTTCCAGTTCTGTTTTGGCGCATGTTCCATCTGTCTTTGTTAAAGGAGGAATGTGAGTTGTGGTTTTTTTAAATTTTTTTGTGGCTTTCCAAAGAGAATAATTTGTGTCTATAGTAGGGGTCAAATTTGTTAGAAAAATGTCTATATTTTTGTTTTCGTTTTTGCAAGCGTATCTTTTAACTTCTTAGTTGCATGGTTGAATTTCTTTTTGTCATCGGGACATCTTGTAGCTTGCCTAATTTTACGAAGTTTTCTCTTCGCTGCAATTTCATTGCGTATAGCAGCGGGTGTAACTTGCGCATCCTTTTTTCTTGTTATAGACGGCGTTGCATTAAGCGCCGCCAAGGCTACCATATCGTTAAAGTATATAACGGAACTTTCTATGTCGTCTGGAGATTTCAATGGGACGTCTAGTCGTAAATGAGTTTCTAGAAATTCTCTGTAAGCTTGCCAATCTGTTTTCGAGTTGCACAGGGTGGGCGTATGCTTGTTTGTTTTGAGAGTAGTAAGATACTCAAGTTGGATAGGAGAGTGATCAGAAGACAATTCGAACCTAGATTTAATAGTGAAATTTTCCAAATTTATTTTTTTGATAACACAAAAGTCGATAAGATCTGGCTTTTTGTTTGGGTCTGTTGGTATTTTCTGCTTCTTTTTTTTAATTTGTCCATTACTGGTAATATGTTTAGGTCATTTTGTATATCCTGGTTTGAAACGTACCACTCTGCGTTTACAATGCAACGAAGAATTTTCGATTGTTGTCTTTGTATTATATTTATGTTTGATTTGTTTTGTAGTACACCATAGTTGAATTCCATAGGTCCATATTGGTTTTATTTTCGATTTTTATATTAGAAGCTTGCTTTCTGTCGTCAGTAACGAATTGGATCGTCTTTTGTTCATTTATTTTAATATTCCATTTGCCAAACCAGTTTGATGTTTCATCTATCATATGTTGTAGTGTAATAGTTGCAGTCATTAAATTTGTATGTGCATATAAAAATATTGTGTCGTCTGCGAAAGTAGCTAACATGGCTGATCCATCACTAGGGGCTGGAATGTGTGATGTGTAGAGACTGTAAAGCAAGGGTCCCAAGACACTTCCTTGTGGAACTCCAGCTTTAATGGGTCGCAGCGATGAATATTCGTCATTATATTTAATTAAGAACAGTCTCTCGTTTAAATAGCTTTTTAATATATTAAATAGTTGGTATGGCAACATTTTTTTTAATTTAAGTAACAAGCCTTCGTGCCAGACCTTGTCGAATGCTTTCTCATCATCCAGAAAAACGCCTATACAGAACTTTTTAGCTTCTAGATGTTGTTATTTTATTTGTTACTCAATGAACCTGCTGGATCGTGGAATATTTCCGACTAAAGCCGAATTGTTGGTCTGGAATACAACGTTGAGATCCAACGATTGGTTCAAGACGAACTAGTAATATTTTTTCGAATATTTTGGAGTGTATTGGTAGAAGGCTAATTGGTCTGTAGGATAATGATTGTGTAGCATCTTTCCCGGTTTTCGCTAAGGGTATAATAACCGCTATTTTCCACAATTTTAGGAAATGTTCCATTCTTAAAACTGAGTTAAATATTAAACATACGAATTGGAAAGCCTTTTTTGGTAGCTCTTTGATGATGCGTCCACTCAGCATGTCCTAGCCTGAAGTTTTGTTAAATTGTTCTTTTACTTCATTGTATGATATTTTTTTTATTTTATATTATTGAAGTTCTCGGAAGCTTTGTTGAATATTGTCAGTACAGCTGTTGAGTGAATTGCTGAATATGTTCTCAAAGTGATCCGCGAGAACATTGGCGTAGATTACGCAAGTACTTTGTGACAGCCTCGTTTTAAAATTTTTGTAAAGCTTCTTTTAGTTCTTTCGCTGCCTTATTGAGTTTCTTCTTAATGTGCGGTGATCTTGTCAGCAGTTTGGACATTCGTCCAAATACTGCCACTAGACTTTCATTTATGTGATATGTGCCGGCGAGCACGAAGCCAAGAAGTGTATGGACAGCTAGAGGCACAGCAAATGAGCGACTAGAGTCTCTAGCACCCATTGAAGCCAGACAGGCAGTTATATGATTTATAAATAAGTTAATTAACTTATTTATAAATTAATTAATTTATTTATTTGCAGACTCTAAATCTAAAATCAACTCTCTCCACTCAGTTCAAGAGAGGTAGATGGAACTGATGGCGATGATGTTGAAGCAGCAACAGACACTGCAGCAGGGGCAAAGTTTAAATTTGCACTTTGCTATCCAAGCGCAGCAGGATCCATAATGACACATAGCAACGGCTCTTGGCGTAGGACCGATTTGGAGCAAGCGGAAGACTTTGCTAGACACCTTGCCGACCGCTTCCAGCCGCTTGAGCTTGATAGTCCCCAGAAAATTCACGAGAGTTATGAGAGGCTTACCCAACCGCTCCAAATGGACTTACCTATCATGCCCTTCGCTCCTAGCGAGATAGCAGATACAATTGGTCGTCAGATCATCAACAGAGCACCAGGTCATGATGCCATATGCAACGCCACATTAAAGGCACTGCCTAGTCGTGCGATCCTCTACATAACGTTGATATTCAACGCCATCGTGAGGCTGCAATGCTTCCCTGCTCAGTGGAAGCTCGGTATAATTACCATGATTCACAAACCTGTCAAGCCGGAAATGGACCCTGCGTCCTACCGGCCGATCAGTCTCCTCCCTTCGATCTCGAAGGTATTTGAAAGACTGATTGCCGCCAGGATTGTTAGAATTGTGGATTCGCGGAGAATTATTCCTGAGCACCAGTTCGGATTCCGAGCTGGCCACTGCACTGTCGAACAGCTACATTGGGTTGTCGAGCAAATATTGTTGGCATTCGACAGGAAGGAATATTGCAACGCACTCTTTCTGGACATTAGGGAGGCGTTCGACCGTGTTTGGCATACTGGCCTGCTAATCAAAATTAAGGATACGATGCCTGCACCATATTTTGGGCTACTAAGATCGTACCTGCAGGAAAGGCAGTTTGTGGTCCGCCTTTACTCGGCAATTTCAACACAATGTGAAGTCGCAGCTGGTGTACCACAGGGAAGTGTCCTGGGCCCTCTTTTGTACTGTCTGTACACCCACGACATGCCGCAGCCAAACGCTAGCCCGTCCGAGACCGCAATGCTGGACACATTCGCAGATGATGTCTGCGTAACATTCAGGTCGTCGTGTGAATATGATGCAGCCGACGATGTACAAGAATATGCCTCAACTTTCTAGAAGTCATACTGGATCGCAGGCTAACCTTCGCTAAGCAAGTGACTGCGATAAGGAGACGCATACGAGCTGTGGTGGCCAAACATTATTGGCTACTAGGCCGCGCATCAAAGTACCACTTACAAATAAAATAGCAATATATAACCAAATTATTCCACTGATTTGGAGGTATGGGTGCCAAATCTGGGGGCCAACCTGCGACAGCCAGATCATACGCGTACAGGTGGCTCAAATCCGGGCCATTAGACTTATCACTGGATGTGAGTGGTACATCCGCAACAGCATGCTCCATTGGTTTCTACATATTTTGTCGTGGTACGTTGGCAGCGCAGGTGAGCATTGACGATCGGGGAATGTCCCATTTTGTTTTCACTTTTGTCGTGGCACTGCTGCTGGGGCGAACTAGCTACGGAATTCCGAATTTGATATTTTTTTATGAGGGCTCTACTGACTGCGTATTCTTTGTGCGATTATTTTGACAATTGGTGCTTTGTATCTTTGAATTTTCGTATTTGTTCTTTTATTGAATATGAAAATGGTGGCAAAGTAAAGTTGATTGTGAAAGTTAGATATTAAAATGTCTAGTTGCAGAAAATATTTAAGTGGAAGCGAAAAACGAAAAGCTACCTAAAATTAGTCAGTACTTGAAAAATGATGACTTAAATAATGAACAGTCGAGTGAACAGTATTCCAAATGTGAAGAATTGGACCTTACTAAAAGTATACAAGAATTATCAGATGCAGCAAAGACACGAGTCATCAAAAATTCATCTGGATTCCTGTCTTACGTATCAACAATGGCGGCTACATGGAACACTCGATGAAGAGCAAGAGTCTATGATCAAAATTCCATTCTACTCTATCATGTTCGATACAACTCAAGATTTTTCAAAAATTGATCAATTGTGTGAACTTTACCGTTATTGTATGATCGAAAAGATGGTAATGGGATCCTAAAGACACTTGTTATTAAAGAAACATTTGTGGGATTTCATGAAGTTAAGGATCAAACTGCCTTAGCAATGCCCAAGAAAATTATTAAATCCATAAATGACAAAAATATTCCTCTAAACAAAAGTCGAGGACAAGGATATGATTGTGCTAACACAATGAAAGGGACTTATGGTGGAGTTAAAAAACTCATAAAAGATGTCGAGCCAAATGCCGCATATGTTTACTGTGTTGCTCAGTATTTAAATCTAGTACTCAATGATGCAATGAGAGAGTTTATTGATATGCAAAATTTTTTGGAACAGTTCAACAAATTTATAATTTTTTTGGGCATAGTATCAAAAGATGAAATATCTAATAAAGAAAGTGAATCTTCAACTTTAATAACATTAAAAACCCTACTAGATGGGCAGGACGTTATGATTCCGTTTTTGCTTTAAAAGTTCGGTTTGTTGAAGTCCAAAAAGAGACAACGAAAACAATTCTGTTAAATTGCAAATCAGATGAAAGAAATGAAGCTGTTTCACTCGAAACCAACTAACTGAAATCGCGTTTCCTTCCATTGAATGAAATTGTATCAAATTTCAGTGTTTTGCAGCCTTCCACTTTAAAAGTTTTAAATGACACTGATCTATAAAAAAAGCTCTAGAATTTGTTGAGATACATAAAAAAAAACATATCTGAATCATTTGCCAGAGAAATTCTCAGTTTTCGATCCACTTTCAGAGACGAAATAGAAAAATCTTCGTGCATTAGAGACCTTGCTAAATTATTAATAATAAAAAATCATTTTATGGCCTGAAGCTTTCCTGAAGTATGCACTGCATTAATGTTATTTCTTACAATTCCTGTGACTACAGCTAGTGCTGAACAATCATTTTCAAAACTAAAATTGATAAAAACCTATTTAAGAAACTCTATGAGACAAAACAGGTTATGTAACTTGGCTATTCTGTCTATTGAAAATTCTATGGCCCAACCTTTAAACTTTGATGATGTTATAGACACTTTTGCGGAACAGAAAGCTCTGTCTTAATAAATATCTTATTGAAATTAAATTGTTATTTTTTTTCATTGTAAATGTATGCAGGTTTCCTTACGATGTTGTTCCTTCACCGAAAAGCTAGCGAATAGATGATGAATGCATTGAGATATTATGTTCTATGTATGAATGTGAAATCTCCATACGCATTTGGCTAGCGTGGGGACTACAGACCATTCCCTCTCGCCTAAGATAGGAGGCCTAGTGGGACATAAACAACGTGTAATTGAATACGCTGAGAATCTCGAAGTTTATTGAAATTAAACTAAGTACAACGTGACGATTTTTACTGATAGGCCTCCATCAAAAGAATTTGGATTTTCGAACTTTACTAGAGCACATTTGTTTATCTAGACACATAAAAAGCTCCAATGGGTATTTAAGGAAGTCCTTGATTTACTCCATGCTTATATTGTATTTGTCTGTATAATGATGCAAATATGTAAATTAATTTGCCTTTGATTATAGTAAATTATATTCATTAAAGTTTTGTGATTCTGCAAAAATTTAAATCACATATTTGGCGAGAAAGTGATGGTATGTTAAATGCGCAAGTAACTGCAGTGATACTACACCATTGAAGTGAAAACCCATTCGAGACAACTTTACACCATTCATTCTTTTTTTTTTTTAATTTTGAATGTGCACTGCGAAATAATTGACTTTAAATGGTATGTTGCAGATATGCGTCAAAAACAATCGAAGAACTTTTGCTTGTTGGAATCATTATACCAATTTTCGGCGAAAATGTTTCCAATCGTTTGTTTATTAGTGATATGCTTCTTCTATACATTTTGTCGTTGATGCTTGCTTATTTTTCGACTTTAAGAGACAGCTTTGTCGATTTTTTTAATATTAATTCGCTTGTGGTGTGGGTTTTTTTTGGAAATAATGATATAATAATTTTATATATACCAAAATATACGTATTTGTGGTAATGTCTTCTGTACAAATAGATAATGCGTAGGTGATTTGTGATTTAATATAGTTAGGTTGCTCGTACTTATGTAGAAATTATTTTTATTGTTTCGTAGACTATTCCAAAGTCAATATCGTTTGCAAGAGTATTTACAAAAAATCGTGAAAAAGACCCGTGAGTTTAACAAAGACACACACCACCAATTTGTCGACTTTAAAGCAGCTTTCGACACGCCGATACGATCGAAGGTTTTAGACGCCCTGTCTGCGCTAGGTATCCCGGCAAGGATTGTCCGTCTTTGCATGGCAACGCTATCTAAAACACAAAGCGTTGTCAGGGTGGGGAAAAACCTCTCCGACCCCTTTGATACCAAGAGAGTTTTCTGGCAGGGCGATGCTCTGTCTTGCGATTTTATCAATCTTCTGATGGAATACATCATACGCCAGTGCCCGTACATAAAGAGTATGTCAGGCTCGATCTTCCAAAAGGATGTGATGCTGCTCGCTTACGCAGATGACGTCGATATCATCCTTACGCAGGACTTTCAACTTCAGTGTTGTAGAAAACTTCGTCTATATCGGAACAGAGATAACCAGCAAAAACAACGTCTGCCTGGAGATCAGGCGAAGAATGACGCTTGCAAACCGATGCTTTTTGGGCTGAGCAAGCAAATGAGAAGTAAAGCCCTCTCTCGACGGACGAAAATAAAGATATATAAGACGCTGATACTCCCGGTCCTACTGTATGGCGCAGAGGCATGGACCGTGATTGAATCGGACGAGACAGTCTTCGAGGGGAAGATTCATTGCAGGATTTTCGGTCCTATTAGAGGCGGCAACGAGTTTAGGTCCCGTATGAACCGCGAGCTGTACGGGCAATTCCATGAGATTGATAAAGTCCCACGCATAAAAATTCAGCGGCTGCACAGGGCTGGGCACCTCATTCGAATGAATGAAAGAGCTCCAGCACGCATGGTTTACATGGGGGGCCCAAACTTGATTGGTGGACGCCGAAATAGAAGACGACCGGGCACTCGATGGAATGACCAGGTATGGAGAGATCTCTCCGTACTTAGCATTCAAAACAATTGGCGCCAGCGCGCACAAGACTATGGAGGCTGGTGCGCCTTCCTAGATGCTGTCATCACCGGAAGACAGTTGACGGCCATTTAAGTAAGTAAGTAAGTACACAAATCGCAAGCGCATTCCGTTTCATATGCAAAAATTATTTAAATAGAACGCAAATTATATATTCATATATACATGTAGACAAGTTTAATGTACAAGATATGCAATATTTGGAGCAATAAACAATAAGTTTATGATGAAGTAAGCATCTCGCAAAATATATACAAAAATTTGCTCACAATGTTTTATCATGAACTAATTGGTTTGCAATAGCTAATAAGGTTTGGAAATTTTTAATATCAACTAAGTTTCTAGTATAAATAAGACTATATAAACTAAAAAATCGATCAATCTATCAAGAATGAAAATTTTCTTTAAAAATAGATTGGACTGTGTTTATTATTGAGAAAACTCTAAGTTCCAAGTACTTAGTGTTTTACTTTGTACCAGATTCCGGTAGTAACAACAACAACAGCAATTACTGACGACATAATTTATTCTATAGATCATGGTAACTCATTTAGACGGCTTCATCGAATTGTAACATATATTCTTCGATTCATAAGGATTTTGAGACTTCTAAGGGACGATCGATCAGAGCATTATCTGCAGATGAGTTGGATTCGCTTTTTATTGTAACAAAATCTATTCAGCCTGTTGACTTTTGTGAAGAATATGGACAATATGGACAACAAATCCAGTTAAATCAGCACTTTATCGCCTTTCATCGACGACAGAGGCATAATTTGAGTGGGAGGACGATATAAGACACTAAACCTTCAATGTTAATTCCATATAATGATCAGCTGGTCAAACTGTAATTTATAACCGTGAAGAAAATAAGCACTTTGGTAATCAGGCATTACTTTCTACAATTAAGCAATGCTTTTGGCCAATCAAAGAAAAAATAACAGCTCGGTTAACTATAAATCGATGTGTGCAACAAGACTCGTCCAATACTATGCAAATAACTCATGGGAAACCTTTTAAAAGCAAGAGTACCTCCTGCAAGACCTTTTATTAATGCTGGTGTTGACTGTGGACCCTTCTGAATATAATACAAAATCAAAGGAAAAAGGCCAACGAGGCCATATATTGCTGTCTTCTGTTGCTTCGCCACCAAGGCAGTTCACCTTGAACTGATAAACGATTCATAAGTCGGCGGGGACGTTGTCAAAAGAACGCAACAATCTTCGTAGGCGCCAATAAACAACTATCTGAATGGACTCACAACATTGTCCCTAATAACGGGCAAGAGAAAATTTGTTAACATGCAGTTCAAATGGAATAGAATTTCATACCATTCTTCCCAGAGCAACACACTTCGGTGGTTTATGGGAAGCAGTAGTTAAATTAGCACAAAATTTGTTGCGAAAGAGTGTTTCAACAGAATCATTGACCTATGACGAGCTAGAACACCATGATAATAGGCGAAGCACTCACAGCCCAAATAGACAAGCTATTACAAAAAGCACACACTCCTTTCACACTAGAAGCTAGGATCTCAGTTGAAACATAATTTCTAAAAACGATGCTCCATAAATATTTGAATGAACTACAGCAACGCTACAAATGGGAACAACCATTTGTCAATCTCAAACTAAATGATATGGTAATCATCAAATACGACAATTTACCAACTGTGAACTGGCCTTTAAGACGATGGTTCCAGTTCATGATGGAAATTATGGGTTTGATCGCGCTGCAGAAGTGAATACTGCAAAAGGAGTTTTTAAACGCGCAATCACTCAACTTGTTTACCAGTAGACAGAAGTTCATCCAGAACCAAGGCCATTTGATTTTGACTCTTCTGAGCAAGGTGCATATCCGAAAAAACGGAAGCCACTTATACAATACACACATCATTACTGCTTCTACTGGCATCAGCTTCGTTGATTTATATAAAAAAAATTTGAGTCCAAGCTAGGAATTTTCTGTGAAAGCATCGGTATAACAAAACTGGGAACTTAATTCTGCATTATGATCTATCCGTACGGGCAAGCAACTTAGCAAAATATTGACAGAAAAGGAACACAACATGTTGTTTCAATGGTATATCACACTTAGTACCCAATTGACAATGAGCGCTACGAATCTCAGATTTTGAACATATTTCCCGATGTCGGACAAAATACAAGATGCTTGCACAACAAGCATTCAATATTATCAAACACTGCGAATTTCAAATATTTTACAATAAAACGTCTGCAGAATGTAAGTTTGTTTTAACAAGGAGTCATTTGCTAGGTTGCCAATGATCCATAAAAATCAATGGATATTTGCAGTTCGAAAGAAAATGGAACTATCAGCTGTATGCCTCGAAGAAATAACATCTATTAAATTAGGAAGCACTGCTCTATTCGGAATCAAGATCATACAGTAACAGGTCATAGTTCATCGGTTTGAAAAATTCGACTATCATATGCACGATTTGATATAACTACCGACAACTTTAAGCAGTAAACTCATAACATGGATTATAAAGACAATACACAATGAACACCGGAGAACTTTCGCTGTTACAAACAAGTGCAATTAACAGTACCTTTTGAAAAATTGTCATATGATCATCTTCACAACGCTTCAACTGTATTGATATTATTCGTCATTAAGGTAACATGCTTGAAAAATACGAAACAAAAGCCTATAATTTCAGTCACCATGTTTGCAGTCACCAGCAACAACTCTGTACTATAATGATCAATCATTTATCATTAAATTAGATTAAGGTTCAATAACTATTCCACGGACCGGAGAATGTTTTTATTTATTAATTGAAACAGTCGCTTAAAACTAATTATTTTAAAGTATACATTAATTTAAACTTACTTGAAACTATAAAAGGGAAGTTGCGTCCTCTCAGAACCGTTGGAATAAAAAAATAAGATACTATTTAGAATCGGCTATAAACTGCAGGCCGTTGACATAATTATAAAACAACAACCTAATTAAAAACATGCATTTTTATTTTTGCTAGCCCATGCATACCACAGCGGCTTGACATTGCATAAAATAATTTAATATAACCAACATTGCAATTATATTTAACAAAATAGTATATAAGGCGGTTTTAAATACAAAATAAATCAGTCTGAAATCAATCGATTTTGACTCTTTTCTATTCTTTCAGCGATCTATTGATTTCAAGTGTTTAATTGAATATTACAAATATTACTAAGTTCATGAGCTTAGTTATTTCAGTTTTTAGCAGAATAGTTCAACATATTAACATTCTGTAGTCAGTTTGGTGCCCCCGATATATACATTCAAGTAGATTCGGTAGTCATTTTGACGATCCCGACCAAGAATAACAAGGATAAGATTCCGATAAACGACAACTACTAAACAAAGCGTCTCAGCAAACATTGTATACAGTGCTTTGTCTAGAGACGAATAAATTATCTCCAATAGTATATCGAAAGCGCAAAATCATGGCAACAATTAATGATATGTTTGTCATATAAAACAAAATTGGAGATGAAATTCTAGTATCCATCAAAAAAGACTCCCTAGATAGGAAGAGAGCCGGCATATTATAAAAAAAATATACGACATTTGCAGACGCTCTGGAAGAAATTCTAATATGGAGACACTACCATAAAAACTCATCCTGACGCACTCAAAAGTCACCAGCATGAATACTTCAATAAAGAATAATATAGGGAATTAATAAGAAGTGCACATACAACTATTTTTTGATTCTATCGAAGCGACGGCAGAAACACCAGAAGATAGTGCATTGCTCGTCCTTATTAGAAGGCAAAATGCTATGCTTGTATCATTGGCCAGAAATTTGGAGCAAAAAAAGCCAAATGCAACTGCTATTGAGCGGTTGTGGAATTTGATGAATAATTATATTGAAGCAGAGTCTGCAGTCAATAGTCTGCCACCCCAAAATTTGAGGGAAACTATACCAAATGGCAACAATTCCATAATATTTTCAATAAAATGATTCATGTATCACATCTTCCTAATTCGCTAATTCGCCATCTTTCACTTACGGAAGGAAATTACGAAACAGCATGGGCAGCGTTGCAAAATATTAATATCCAAAAATGGTTTCCAATATTAGTATATTTGCTAACTAAAAAGCTTGATAAACATAATCATATTTTATACGAGCAATCATTACCAAGTACGAAAGCTCTTCAACCTGAAACTGGACCTTTCACTTTCCTTGAACAACGGTTCAGAACAATGGAAGCAATTGGTTGAAAGGATAAGCCAATTGAAAAAGTCAAGAGGACGACTACAGCTACGACAACAAAAAGGGTTTATATGCAAATATTTAGAAAAAACAAGCCATCCACTGTATCGTTGTGAGCTGTTCTTGATGAAATCAGCTTCGGATTGACTCAATTGGGTACAAAAACGACACCAATGTATAAGTTGCTTCAGAAATGATAATCAAGCAAAAGCTTGCACCTCGAGAAGCTGCTTAAGATGTAATAGAAAACACAATACGTTATTTCATTTGGAAGCTAAAAATGATTTAACATAGCCGAATTTGATGGTTGCCACTAATAATAAAGGGTAAGCAGGCTACGTTTTTTTGGCTACCACAACAAATTAGAAGAACTCGAAAAATCAATATTTACAACATAGGCAAAGGAGCAAATTGGTAACGGTTGTAAAAGGAATTTCGCGTCATTCCGCCCAAGTCACCTCACTTTGGTGGTTTATGGGAAGCAGCAGAAAAATCAGCCAAGCATTTACTCTCGAAAAGCGTGTCTATACCATCATTAACTTATTAGAATTGAGAAATAGTAATCGTAGAGATGGAAGCAGTATTAAATTCAAGACCACTAGCACCTATCTCAGAAGATCAAAAAGACATAGCGGCACTTAATCCTGGATATTTTTTAATCGGACAACCGTTAACAGCACATAGATAGAACCGTTAACAGATAGAAATGTGACAGATCCTGCCTTGTGTCTAGGACAATATGGAATATAGGCTGAAGCTTTCTGGAATCAATGTTCTCAAGAATATTTGCAACAGTTACAGCAAAAACAAAAATGAACAAAACCTTACAATAATGTCACAGAAGGAAATTTGGTTGAAATCAAAGAAGACAACGTTTCATTTCAGATTTGAAAACAGAGCTAGGAGTTTTCAAGTGCTCAATCGAACATTAAGCGCCAATAATGCCAGAAAACGAGATTTGCACAAGTTCACATTGTAAGGAAAAGAGGTCACTCACTCTTGCAACGTCTTTACGAGTGCTGTCTCAATCACGATGTAAAAATCGTGTTTGGTGATTTCAACACCAAAATTGGTATGCACCAACTTTTATCTAAGATATGGTCCGATGAACGTATACCCAATGACTGTCATATCTTTAAGAAAGGAGACCCCGCTGTTTACGCTATTTGCGAATATAAGATTCTCCTGCGAGTATTGTGTAATAGGCTGAATCCATATACGGATAGGATATAGGACAATAACAGTGTGGCTTCAGACCAAAAAAGTCGACCAGTGACGAAATATTCACATTACGCCAAATCTTGGAAAAGACCCGTGAGTTTAACAAAGATACACACTACCTACTTGTATTTGTCGATTATAAAGCCGCTTACGACACGCCGATAAGATCGAAGTTTTTCGACGCTGCACTGCACTAGGTATCCCGGCAGACATCGTTCATCGTTGCGTGATGAGGCTATCTGACGCACATATCCTTCGATACCAATAGAAGTTTCCGACAGGATGATGCGCTGTCGTGCGATTTTTTCAATCTTCACATGGAATACATTCTACGCTAGGTCCCGTACATACAGAATCTGTCATTGATATCATTGATACGCAGATACGGCGAGTCAGCAAGGCGTTCTCAGAGATTGAAAAATAGTCTCGGCACACGGGTCTAGCGGTGAATGAGGACACGACGAAGTACTTAGTGTCTTCTCGCACTCCGCCATCGCGTCTTGAACGGTCAGTGACGATGGAGAATTTCTACTTCAGTGTTGTAGAAAACTTCGTCTATCTTGGATCCGAGATAACCAGCAACAACAACACAAGCTTGGAGATCAGACGAATAATCATGCTTGCAAACAGATACTTTTTTGGGCTGAGCAGGCAACTAAGAAGTAAAGCCCTCTCTCGAAATGCGAAAATCAAGATCTATAAAATGCAGATACGGTCCAACTGTATGGCGCAGATGCATATACCGTGATTGAGTCCGATGAAACAGCGGTGGAAGTCTTTGAGAGAAAGATTCTCCGCCAGATTTTTAGAATCGGCGACTAGTTTAGGTGCCGTATGAACAACGAGCTGTACGACCCATTTAGGTTAAAATTCATTTAAGTAACAACGCACTGCTTTTTCAAACTAGCAGCTATTCAACAAGGAGATCAGCTTCCTGTAAAATCTAGACTACTGCGATTCTCTCAAATTATCGACGGCCTTGTTTTGTTCCGTGTTGGTAGACCTGTCAAGCATGCACACATTAATTACAATATCGAGCATCCCCTTCTTTTGCCATACTTTACTTCTAATCGATACCTTCACGAGAAGAATATGAATACTGGTGTCGAAGCGACTTTTTTTTATCACAAGTCAACAATTTTGGATTCTGGGCGCGCGCAATTTAATTTCCCTTCAAGATCTGCATTATTTAATGACTGGCTACTTCAACTCAAATCATGAACCATCTACTTTCTCCAAGAGTTATGGCACACAGGACATTTCTGCATTGCAGATAGGACTATGCTAGTCCTGTTGCAATCAAAGATTCTAAGGGGAAAAAATTCAAAGCAAAGCAAAGCATACTTTGCAATCTTCATCTGTTTATCCACTAAGGCCATACACCTAGAGTTGGTAAGCGATCTTACGATCTTCTGATGGCATTACTTGGCATTTCATTCCCCCCATCGTCACCACAGTTTGGTGGTATTTGAGAGGCTGGTGTAAAAGCCATTAACATCTTCGTCGAATCAGTGACAGCAATGTACTCACGTTTAAAAAGTATCAAATTATCTTCACGCAAATATCGGCAATTCCTAGCTCAAGGTCATTATGTGTTAATGGTGATGACCAACTAGATCCGGCAACACCTGATCATTTTTTACATCGAACCCTTCACAGCATATTCTCAACCATCACAGTTGGATACAAATCCAAATCGACTGCTGCATTGGAGGCAAACTCAAGTTAAACTTCAAGATTTCTGGAAGCGATTGCATATGGAATACTTGACATCTCTCAAGCAACGCAACAAACTGCAGGTGACTCATCCTAATTTTCAACCAGGCATGATCGTGGTATTGAAGGAGCCAAATCTTCCGCAATCAAAATGGGTTGTGGGCAAGATCGAAGAAACATTTACTGGAGATGACAACAATGTTTGAAAGTAACATTGAAAACTGTTCATGTCATTTACAAACGCCCAGTAATGAAACTGGCGGTGCTGCCTTTGTCCTGAACATTTCATCAGGGGACCGTTATGTTGAGGAAATAAATACATGCCACAACATTTAATATAATTTCATACATTTAGTCCAGATAGCGTCAGCCTTTTCATTCCACTAGGGATTCTAATCACGATATCTAAAATAAGCGATAGAAAGAACCTATCGCAATACACGTCAGCTGCGACTCTGCCATACAGATATTTGTATATTCGGAGATGTGCGCATTGTCGTATCCCCAACCTGGTTTTATTCATTTGGGAGCGTTCAAGTATTACGTAACGCAATTTTTGAAGATTTTGTACGCGTACCGAATAAAACTAAGAGAAACAAATTTTAATCTGAAAATACAAAGACGCTCCGCCATCCTCAGAACAGATTTAAAATATTAAATCAAGCAAAAAATTCAGTTTATATAGTTTAAATTTTCGAATGAAATACACACTTGTTTTACTTTTAAGTACAGGGTGGCTGATGAATATTGCTACATTAAGAAACTCGAATAACTTTTTTTTTTTGTTGACGGAATGTATATTTTCTTGCTTCATTTGAAAGATAGTACATTTTTATAATGTTTTCTTAATTAGTTTTAAAAATAATGGGTTTTAAATGGCCTCCTCTTTCATTAATGCAAGTGCGACATCTCAGCAAAAAGTTGTTCATTACTGCCTGAAGGGTTGTAGCGGGAATTGCCTCAATTATTGTTCGAATGGATTGCTTTAAATCGTTCAAATTTGTTAGTTTTGTTTTGTACACTTCTTGTTGGCAATAACCCCATAAGAAAAAATCAGGTGCTGTGAGGTCAGGAGACCTGGGGGGCCAACGGAATGTGGAGTTTCTTGAAATCAGCTTATTGAGGAATTTCCGCTGCTGTTATGACAGGCTGGCTTATGTGAGGTATTGCACCGTCTTGCTGAAACCACACAGAGTTGAAAGGGATTCTCTTTCGACGTAGTTCTGGGTAGAAAAACTCTTTCAACATTTTTAAGTAACGGTCTCCAGTGACTGTAACAGTAACACCGTTTTCTTCGAAAAAGTAAGGCCCGACAATGCACTTCGATGAAACTGCACACCACACTGTGACGCGAAGTGGATGCAATTCCGTCTCATGGAGTATTTGTGGATTAGAATCACTCCATATTCGACAATTTTGTTTATTAACATTGCCGTTTAAATCAAATCAGACATAAAAATGCATTTTAGGACGTTTTCTTCCGCTTCCACCACCATTCGAATGATATTCTGGCTTTTCGGCTGTTCAGTTTGCTTGTCAGTTGAATTTATAAGGAAATAAGTTCAAATCTTGGTGCATAACTGTCTGCAGAGACTGTCTGCTAATACCCATTTGAGCAGATAAACTTCTTGTCGAAACTCTGGGATTGGCTTGTATAGCAGTGGCTACAGCAGCGATAGTTTCCTGCGTCCGAACAAAAGGGTTTCGAAGGTAAGGTCTTCTTGCGACTGACCCAGTTTCGGAAATATATATATATATATATATTTTGCTTTTGCGTTTTGCGATTTCAGTAAAATTTTAATCAGAGTTAATTTATTTCAGAGCAAATTTGTATAGGTTTAACGTATGATTCAAAGATAATATGATATGAAATCGCAAAAAGCAAAAGTATGTGAAAATGGGAGCATGCCTGATTAATTGTATTTCGTTATTTTGACATTTTAACTATTTTTGTACAGTGTCTATTGATATTTCAGTGAATATTAAGTTTATTATATCTTCTTTATATCTATACTATTATATAAAGAGGAAATGTTTGAATGTTTGTAAGGAGTAAACTCAAAAACAACTGTGTCGTTTTCAAAAATTCGTTCACCATTGGAAAGCTACATTCACCCTGAGTAACATAGGCTAGGTTTAGTGGTGGGGGAGGGGGCTATGCCCCACCCTCCATACAAGCGATAAACAAAATTCAACACATCTTTGCATCCATTTGAGGTCGACGACGAGGGACGAAATTTGGTATACATTTTAATAGGATCGGGAGAAGTAATCGTGTTAAGTTTGGTAGAAATCGGAGGGGGCTGTGCATTTTGCCAAGTTAAAAAGTTCTTCTATAAACTAACTATAAATTAAAAACAGTATGCCTAGGGAAAAAAATCATCTTTCTAAAAGCTGCTCCCAAGCGAGATTATCAAAAATACGACGTGTTGGTGTAATAGTAGCAACAATCATCACTGGGTCCGCGGCCGGAGAGCTCGCTCATATTCCGCGAATCCCGATGATTCCAACGGATTTGCCTATATCCTTTAAAAGGTTACAGTTCCCTGTGAAGATATCGTTTGCCCTTACGATAAATACGTTTTCGATGGTTGGCATCGACCTAAGAAAAGAGTGCTTCTCTCATGGACAATTATATGTTGCCCTTTCTCGAGTAGGATCTCCTGAACATCAATATGTTTTGTTATCACCTACAAATATCACTGCCAACATAGTGTACAGAGAAGCTTTAAGATAAAAGTTTCGTAAAAAAAAGTAGAATTAAATTAAATAAAAATGTAAATAGAGAAATGTAAAAATAAAAAAACTTAGAAACACTCTTAAAAATAAAAACAAAACAAATAAAAATTAAAAATATATAAAAAACTTAAATAAATAAAATTTAATTAGGTACGATCAGATAAAAATGTAAAATGTTGTAAAAATTTAAATAAAAAATACAGAGTAATCTCTCTCACTTAAGATTGAATACGATTCCTTATTAAAAAAACGATGAACAAATTCGGATTGTAAGTATGAATAGAAAATGTGGTACTGGGTTAAAAAAAATACAAAAATAAAACAGCAAAAATATATAAAAAAAAAGGTAAACATATAAAAAAATTTATGTTGACCCGTGCGAAGCCGGGGCGGCCGCTAGTATATATATATATATATATATAGTTATATATATATGTATATATATATATATATATATATATATATATATTTAGGTGTTATAAAATATTTTTTATAATTATTTATTTATTATTATTTTGTTTTAAAAGTTTGGGTCCGACGATGAAACTATATCCATACCTTCGAAAGTTGGAAATTGGGTGCAAGACATACACAATGTATAATTTAATTTTTGCAAGCAACTTCTTCCAAGCGCATCGGCAACGTGTAATATAGGTTTGTATATCTTAATTTCCCACTGAATATTGCTTTTTAGATAATTGAATGTGTTTTTTCTTCTTCTTTATTTCAAACAGATGCAAAGAATTATATCTTTGGAATTATTTTAAAAGTTGTATTGCCATCTTCGTCCCGTTTTAAGGGTGAAGCAGGTAAACCCGAAATACTACTATTAAGAACCCTCAGAAGAGACAAAAAGTTAGCAAATATATCTGTTCTTTTAAATGTATTAGGCACAGAATAATAGTCAAAAATGTATATTTGTTTTAAGTGTCATAAAAAATTTTCAAAACCAATTCTGTTAATCAGCCATTTGTTTGACAGTCATTTTCAGGCCTATGAAGTTGGTTCTACTATTGACATAGTTTATATACAAAGTTTTAAAGATATATTAAGTTACCCTTTTCATATTTACCCCATTAATAATGGGAAGTCATATTTTAGACTTAATCTAAATTAAAAAATAATTAAATAAATAAAATTAATTTTAATTTAATCCAAAACGGACTTAAAATGACTCCAAAATGGACTTGATACGACCCCAAAATCGACTTAAAATGACCCCAAAATGGTCTTAAAATGACCCAAAAACGGACTTGAAATGACCCCAAAATGGACTTGAAATGACCCCAAAACGGGCTTGAAATTACCCCGAAATGGTCTTGAAATGACCCCAAAACGGACTTAAAATGACCCCAAAATGGTCTTAAAATGACTCTAAACGGACTTAACCGAACTTGACCCCAAATCAAACTTGATTCAAGATCGGCGGACTTGAAAAAAGCGAACTTGAATTGACCCCGCCGTTCTCAGTTCAAGAAAAAGCGGATTTACCCTACTATTTTCCACGAATTGACTAGATTTCGGTACATTCAGAACGAATTTTTTTCTTAGTGTAGCAACCAATAATGTAAATGTGGATAGGTCATCAGAACTTTTACATCGAAATTAGCAAAGCCACCGCAAACAATAACGACACTACGTGGAATGATCATTCTGCGTGGGATCATCGTAATAAAATCAATTATGTGAGTAAAACAAAATGCATTACTAAATTATCTTTAAATATCAATTAACACGCTACAGCTAAGCCTTGATTTAAAAGAGAAACCAATCCACAACCCATTGTAAGAGAATAATCCATTACCAGTTTAAACTAATAACCTAGGAATAAATTTGAAGTTAATATAAATTAAGCATATAAGAAATATAACATCCATATTTAAGACTACAATATTTGCAAATAAGAAACCAAAGAACCCCCCACAAACCTGAGCACAACCGTACCTATTGGACAGAATCGGTTCATCAATTCGGCAGCGACGCATAAGCAGTAGCAGACTGTCCGTTACAGAATTGGCACCCAACGTGGGGCAATAAAGGGAAAGAGCTTATTTAGCACCACCATATGGCAACAAAGGAAAAGAGCTTATCCATCATTTAATGGCAAACGTCATAATTAGATAATTGGATTCGTATCACCGCCTCTCTCTTTCCAAGAAACCAAGTAAACTAAAGCTTTCGAAAAGAAACTAAGGTCCCATTTTCCATACCCCCACATAATTCCCACTTTCGAATAATTGTTTTTCACACAAGCTAACAAAAATATTGCATTTATGTTAAGCTTGTCAGTTTTATTTGTATATGCAATTACTGTGTCCTTCAAGATGCACAGTCTGCAGACTAGACGTACACAATAAGCTCTCAGCCAAAATATTCTTTTATTCAAAATTCTGAAATTATGTTGATCCGTTGTTTGGAAAGATGTGTTTGGTTATCACGATCAATCACAAAAAAATTCGATATACTGTTTGAATTCAAATTAATATGAATCTGTTAATTAAATACCGGATGAAATTGTTAGGATAGGCGTGTTTGGCTATTACAATCGATCACGTTCCTTCCGATGAAGTAGAATGTTCTATTTACTTTGATTTCGCGAAATCGAAAATGGTGGAAAACTGTTCTTAGCTGGAACCACTTTCTGTCAACATCCTCCTGCATTTGTTTTATATTTATATCAATAAAAATTACTAGAAATATAAGCCGATTATGCCGATAATTGGATATTAAACTATAATATTGTAGTGAGGAAAGAAAACGCACATTTCAACGATCATTTTATTACTGAATCATTCTTCCTTGTTTGCTTATGTGAGAGCCGTTGCGCAGTCAACGTGCTCACGCATATGTACACATATAAACATGAAGTTAAATATATAAGTTTGACTAGTACATATCTACAGACTATACTTACATACTACAATTCGGCCTTCCTGACAAAATGAATCACCTTATTCATATGATGTTACTACATTGGATTTGTAATATTAATTCTTAAATTTTATCTCTAATTTTCTCTATATTGGGTTTCATAACATTGTTTACTTTTGACATCACTTTTAACAATTACACAATCTTTTTTAAATTTTTCGGTACTTTTTATATCTCTACTTTTGTTCTCAATATTCTTCGGTATTAATTTTGATTTACTAGCATTGTAAATATTTTTTCCTTGAATCCAGTGTAGTCCAAATACCTTTGTACGGATCTTGTGTTTGTCGAAAACCTTCAACGTCTTCGATCAGATATCCATAATTTTCTATAGTTTTCGTTACTTTGTTCGGACTTTTATAATTCTGTGTCCCGTATTATATAACGTAAACTCTACTGTTTCTATAGCTACTTCAACCTTTGCTTGTGCTGAACCCGTTGCAATCTTTATGCGTTGTATATTTTTATCTTCTCTAAATTGTTGTAAATTGCATAAGTTCATTTGACGTTAAACTTGTGCCTCTATCTGAAACTTCGTCTGCTGTAATGTCTAACATATTCCCTTAACGCTGTAATAACTGTAACGTAGTTTTTGTCGAGTATAGTTTCAGAAATTTAGTCGAAGCATCTATTACAACGAGTAAGTGTTTTTTAGTAGAATTTCTGTATACAGGTCTATAATGGTCTATAACATTTCAAATGGGATTTAAGATTTCGGAATATTATGCATAAACCCCTTAACTTTACCATTTTTGTGCGAAAATGCTATACATTTTAAACAACTCTTTATATGAAGCTCTACCTTTTTTTTGATATGTGGAAACTTTTAACTAATTAATTCGGTAACTTCGTTTATGCCAACATGGCTCATCTCATCGTGGTACTTAAATAATACATCGAGCCCTTCCCTCGAAAATAACGTAAGCGCCAAAAATCAAATTTTACAGTAGATGGTTTTTTTTAGTTTACATTAGCGTTGATGGGCGAATTTCAGTGAAACTCGAAATAATGAATATTTGAGATGTTATATAGGTCTTAAGGTTTACTTTAAGCAAAAAACTACTATTTTTGACGCTTAAGTGCATATAAGTAAAAAATACTGACGCTAACGTTCAATAAGTTTCACAAAATTTGGTTTTTATGTTTACAAGAACTTTTTTTTATTAAATTGTAACCATAATATTAAACGGCTTAACTATTTATACATATTTATGTTCATAAAGAGAATGAAATTAATCATCTTCATCTGTTTCGTTTAAACAGTCTCTCACTTGAATAGAATTCATAAGAC
>JAWNNP010001020.1:0-54604 GCA_035044805.1 Leucophenga maculata
AACATGTAACCCAAATTGGCCGGAAATCAAAGAAAATATTAACACCAATTTAACTCCACAAGACAGATACGATATAGTTAACAGAGTCTTCCATTTAAAAGTACAGAAACTGCTGTACCTCATTAACAAGTCTCATATATTCGGTCCGCCGCGCTGTCATATGTACACAATATAATGGCAGAAACGTGGCTTGCCACATATACACCTGCTGGTGTGGTTAGTGAACAAAATTAGACTAAACCAAATTGACAGGGTTATTTCAGCTGAATTACCGGATAAAGATGAAGATCCTATCCTGTGCGAAATCGTAAAGAAACATAAGGTACACGGCCCTTGCGAGACTTTAAACCCGAATTCTCAATGTATGCGAGATTCTAAATGTAGCAAAAAATTGCCGAAGTCGTTCCAAACTCAAACAAGTACTAGCGATGACGGATATCCCAAATATCGTCGACGATCGCCAGAACAGGGTGGGCAAAATGCTACCGTTCGAAACCATGATATTGATAACCGATGGATCGTTCCCTATAATCCGCTCCTTTTGAATATTTTTGATGCCCACATCAACGTAGAGTTGTGCAATTCAATAAAGTCAATCCAATATGTTACTAAGTACATTAATAAAGGCAGTGATCAAGCCACTTCCAGCATACAATCACCAAATGAAGTGGAAAAATATCAGTCTGGACGGCGAAAAGAAGGTACTGCGGTTGATGGTTTCCCCGAAGTAAAAAAAACGAAGGCTCGACATCCTTTGCACACCTAAGAACTGTACAAGGTGTTGTTTACAATACTTATCAAGCAGCATGCAAAGCTATGGGGCTCTTGGAAGACGATTCTCACTGGGAAAACACATTATCAGAAGCAGCTGTTTGTAGTTCAGCTACATCATTAAGATATTTATTTGCCGTCATAGTAGCGTTTTGTCAAGTAACTGACTCTGTTAATCTATGGAATAAATTTCAAGAAAATATGGCCAGTGATATTCTGATTCGGCGACGGCGAGAGTTAAACTCAGATGATGTACAATATGATCAAAACATATTTGACGAAGCATTATTTGAATTGAACAAAGTAGTGCAATTACTTTCGGGTAAATCGATCAATGATTTTGGGCTGCCGATGCCAGCTAATACTACTAACTCAGATTTAACTAAAAGTGCCGAATACACAAGAGAAACATCATACGATCAAACGAGACTTTTACAAAATATAGCTCAAGATGAGCCACGATTAAACATCGATCAGAAAAAAGTATTCACTGCATTACTATCAACAATTGATAACAATGAAGGGAAATTGTTTTCCCTTAATGCCCCAGGAGGTACAGGAAAAACATTTTTAATCAATCTACTTTTAAAAAAAGTGAGATCTGCCGGAAAAATTGCGTTAGCTATTGCGGAGGCCGAAACGCACACTCTACACCGATGATAATAACAGCGTCTGTAGTGTTTCTAAACAGAGCAATACAGGAAAATTGATGCGTGACTGCTCATTAATAGTCTGGGACGAAGCTACCATGTCAAACAAGACGTCTGTGGAAGCACTGGATAGGACAATGCGCGATTTGCGCAACAAAAATTCACCTATGGGTGGATGTACAATTCTGTTCTCAGGAGATTTCCGTCAAATCCTACCAGTTGTGACTCGAGGAACACGTGCTGACGAAATAAATGCTTCCCTAAAAAGATCCAACCTTTGGCCACATGTCAATAAATTAGAGCTTAAAACTAATATGAGGGTTTCGTCATCTTCACTTGAGAACAGGCTATTTCCAGAGATGCTGCTAAAAGTTGGCAATGGAGAGTTAACACAAAGTGAGGGAAGGATTAACCTAGAAAACCTTTGTGTTTTGATAGACAACATCCAAGAGATAGTCAACAATGTCTATCCTGACATTGATAACATAAGTTATAAGACAATATCTTGGTTTAAAGAAAGAGCGATTCTGTCACCAACTAACGAACAAGTAGATAAGGTAAATAACTTGATTCTTTCAAAGATTGATGCGCCGACGAAAATATACTACTCGGTCGATACTGTTCTCGATTTGGAAGAAGCTGTTCATTTTCCTACAGAATTTCTAAACTCTTTGAACCCGTCTGGACTCCCTCCTCACAAAATGGTGTTGAAAGTAGGTTGTCCTGTTATTTTATTAAGAAACCTGAATCCACCTAAACTTTGCAATGGCACGCGTTTGCTGGTAGAATCACTGAAAATTTTCATAATAGAGTGCACAATACTCACAGGATGTGGTACCGGAGAAGCTGTATTGATTCCCCGAATCCCTCTGATACCATCGGATTTACCCTTCCAATTTAAATGTTTACAGTTTCCGGTAAAGACATCTTTTGCAATTAATAAATCGCAGGGTCAAACCTTCAACGTTGCAGGCTTAGATTTGAGCGTTGACTGTTTTTCACATGGCCAACTGTATGTCGCTCTTTCAAGAGTAACCTCTAGAGAAAACATGTTTGTATTGTCTAATGACAAGAAAGCTGTGAACGTTGTATATAAAGACATTCTGTAATATATTAATTGTTCTAAAAATAAAATAAATAGGTAAAAATATTCCAAACATATTAGGAAATCTTCATGGAATAGGGAAAGGGGAATTGTTTTACTCCAAAGTTCAAAGCTAGTTCGTTTATAAATTTAAAAATTTAAAATGTACATTTTTTAAAATTGTAAACAAACAGCTATTTATAAATTGAAGTATTCAACAAAATATTTGTAGAGTTGTGTTAGACACGAAGACAGACAGCGAGATGTGTATGCCCAGCAAGTGGCGGCACAATAAGGAATGCTAATGTTAAAGTTGCAAACTTTAGAGTTTCAAAGATTCAACGATGTTAGCGTTTCACATTAAATTGACAACAGTAAAACCGAAAAAATAGATATTAATGCGGAGCTCAAATTATACATAGCTTGCGCTTAGTCGAACAGCTAATGTTCATAGGGCGAAAACAAATACCCTCCAATGACTTCTATCAGCTGCTAGGGCTCTTAGTTTACTCCACGTTGCTCCGGCCTCGATTTCAGAATGGACAGTGCGAATCCATGTTTGCATTGGACGACCTCTCTGACGGCTGCGGAAGGCCATCTTTGCAATGTTGTCGTCTTCTCTGCGTAAGGTGTGACCTATCTAATTCCACTTGCGTCTTTTTATTTCAATGTTGATAGGTTCGGTGGTTGTTGCTTGCCATAGGTAGGTTTAAGATCGTTTCTGGCCAGAAGATACGGCAGATAATCCTTAGACATTTGTTAAAGAAATATTGAAGCTTTCTGCCAATCCTGTCTGAAGCCAACCACGTCTCTGAGCCATATAATAGTATAGGTTTTATACTGGTGTTGAATATTTTACATTTTGTTCTCAATGAAAGCGTACTTGAGCACCATACTTTGTCAAGTTTTCTAAAAGCAATCCGCGCTTTGCTTATACGCGCCGCTGAGTCTATCGCGGCACCCTCATCTGCTGTTATATAATTGCCAAGATAGGGGAACTTCACAACATTTTCAATGGTGACAATGGTCTTGTCGCTGAGACCGACCGTCAGTTGTTTGCAGACTTATCAACTTTGTTTTTGACAAGTTGATTGAGAGTCCTACAAATTTATTACACATGTTAATGGGATCGGGAAAAGTAATCGTGTTAAGTTTGGTCAAAATCGGAGGGGGCTGTGCCCCACCCCATATACAAGCGATAAACAAAATTCAACATATCTTTGAATCCATTTGAGGTATGGGGACTTCCCTACGAACGATACAAAAAATTCAACATATCTTTGTGTCCATTTGAAGTAAATGGATGACGTTTTGTATAAATGTTAATGGGATCGGATGAAGTAATCAAGTTAAGAAAAGAGAATAAAGTTTCATAATTTAAAAGATAAAAAAAGTTATTTGATTTATCGGTTTTGAATATTGTTGGAAGAAGTAGAGAGGTGCTTGGAGTCGAGTAGGAAGAGAATATATTGTGTAATGAAAATAATTTTTACTGGGCGCAGCAAAGCGTGCCGGGTACAGCTAGTTCCCATATATATACAAATGATAGTATGTAAGTGTGTTTGTATATTGCGTATAGGCTCCAAAACCTCCCAACCGATTCATCTAAAATTCACAGACAAACATCGGGTAGGTCACGAAAGTAATCCGATTTGGTTCGGTCAAAATTGGAGTGGGCTATACCCCACCCCCATACAAGCAAAAAGTTCAACATATCTTTGTATCCATTTGAAGTACAGGGACGAAATTTAGTATACATGGTAATAGGATCGGAAAAAGTATTCATGTTAAGTTCCGTCAAAAGCGGAGGGGGCTATGCCCCACGCCTCATACAAGCGATAAACAAAATTCAACATGCTTTTGAATCCATTTGAGCTAGAAGGATTTAATTTTATATTGATTTTAATTTGACATAATATCTAAGATCCATTGAAAAAAAGGGGAGTGTTTAGCTGTCTATAAATATAATATTTACATTACTATTTTTTACTGGGCGCGGCAAAGCGTGCCGGGTACAGCTAGTATATATATATAGACATTTGTAAACAGATACTAGATCAATGTGGGTGTTTATTTGATAAACTACATATTGTATGTGTATTCTTACCACATTAATAATATAATTAATAATTAATTAATTAATGAATAATTAATTAATTAGCATTTGATATGTGCAGCGTGTTGATCGTCATCTGTTTTTAATAGTTCCTTCTCCGTTTGTTATGTAACACTTGACAAGTGCAGAGACTTTATTTATAATCGACGTCGGTTAATAGCTTCTTGTCCGCGTTGGTTTTAATAGTTTCAACTACGCGTCTGTTTATATTATAAATAGCTTAGATTACGCTGAGTCCTACATACTCAGCGAAAGCAATTTAATAGTTTTAGAATAGAATAAGTTTTATGAATAAAAAAGAAGCCACTCGCTAGAGTTAAAAAACACTCACCGACTTTGGAACCGTTAAGACAAATCTGCGTTTGCAGAATTTTGGTACATTTTTGGTCAACCTAAACTTGCTTGAAGACCACTGTACATATGTGTGTAAAACTAGACAATATGAATTAAAGGACAAATCATGCTATTAGCATAAACCGACCGCCACAGAACAAAATTAACAACTACCCACAGAATAAACAACACGGTCAAAGAAAATTACCTTTTTCCTCACAACTTACAAACCCAAAGAATCTAATAGGCATGATTCCATACACCAACAGGGTCAAACCTGCTATCCAAATTATAAACCGCCATAACCACCTAAACCAGCAGTTTCCATGGAAGTTGATGGTTCAATTCGGTCTATTACCAAAATAAACCACAACTTCGACAACATCAAGCCTATAACCAAAAAAGGTCACAATTTATACAACAAAAAAACTATGTCACACAAAATTGACAAGTAAATAATTTTAGACCATACCATAACAATCCGAATCCGGTAAATAAGCGTCCACCTTCACAGAGTGTCCAACAGCTACAACAATTCAATGAGACTCATAACATGGTGCCGAAAAACCAAAATATTCGGATGAACAGAAATCTATACAGATGAATATAATTAGAAGCCGAAGACAAAAATTCGCAAAATGAAAACATTAGTTTTTTAGAATAAGCTCTTCCTCATTACCATATTTTTGTTTAGAAATGTAAAATGACAACGAGTTGAGCTAGACACCGGCTGTAATAAAAACTATAACACGCCAAAATACATCCGAAATCCAATTCCAAATAAACCATTTAATGCGGATTCAGTGGGAGGGTCAGTAAAGATCACTCATTACGCTAACATAGACGTTTTTGGCAATTAAATAGAAAAACTTAAGTTCCACATTTACTACATTCGATGCTATAATAGGCAACGATACATTAAAGACATTAAATGCAGTAATTTTCACTAAAGAAAACTATTTCACACTTTTAAACAACTACAAATACACGATCCATCAATTACAAATAAATTCCATAACACACACTTTGCTACGACTTAATCATCAAAGCTAACAAGATTCCGGAAAACAAAAACCTTTGTAAATTCTTGCCCAACACTGTTTCCCGAACCTGATAAAAAATTAACATATGTAAGCAACGTAAAGGCTGAAACTAGAACTAAAAGCGACAAACCTATGTATATATTCAAAAACGTATCCATACCCAGTGCCTTAGAAAAAATAAATTGATAAACAAGTAGAGGAATTACTTAAAGATGGCATGTTTGTCCATAAAAATCTTCTAACAATTCCCTTGTATGAATAGTACCAAAAAAACCAGGTTCCTCAGGAGAAGCAAAATATCGCATGATATTAGATTATCGTAAGTTAAACGAAGATACCATACCGGATAAATACCCGATACCTGACATCACCACCATTTTAGCGTACTTTGGTTCAAACAAACACTCTTCAACAGTCGATTTTAAAAGTAGTTTTCACCAAGTTGCCCTTAATGAAGACGACGAAATTTGGGAAGCAATTCTAAAAATCAATCAAAAAGGAAACTCTTAAATCTTATCTCCCAACCAATAGTACCTTTCAAACAATTAAAAAATAGTTTGGCATCAGATGATGTTGTGTTGCATTATACTGATTTCGAAAAACGTTTCGAGCTCACAACAGATACTTCTAACTACACTTTAGGAACCGTACTTTCCCAAGACGGTAGACCAGAACTTTAGGTAGATCAGAAGAAAACTTTACAGCAAATGTGAAAGAGATGTTTCCTGTAAGAAAGAAAAAATTTTCATTAATCACCAGCCACTGACCTTTGCGCTTAGTAATAAAAATACCAATGCGAAGATGAAAAGATGGAAAGCTCAGCTAAAAAATACAACCACGAAATAATTTATAAACCAGATCATACAAATGTAGTCGCAGATTTATGGTCAAGACCACTAATATCAAATAATAATTCTTTAATAGGCGCTGTTCACCGTGACGATAGCTCTTGCGAAAAATTTATTACACTAGATAGAGACTCCCATCAATGTCTTTAGAAATCAGATTTTTATTTGGGAAGACACCACATCTTCATATCAATTTGAAATAATCTTTCCGATGTATCACAGACACACAATAGTAGAAAAAAAATTTTCTGAAAAGTCACTTAGACCACTCTACAAAAACATCTCAATCCATCCGTAATAAATGTTGATGATCCAAGAATTATATCCTTTACATTTTGAAGATATTACCGATGTAGACAATCAAGTACGAAAAGGAAAATAGACTCCAAATTCTGGAAAGATATTATTTCCCCTCTATGGCAAAGAAAATCACAAAAACATGCCGAATTTGTAAAGAAAATAAGTATGAACGCCACCCAAATAACACGAAAATAATTACGGATATCGACAAGTTTTCAAAACTAGCTGTTGATGATTTTATAATATCAGTGCACTGTGGTTGCGCCCATAGGCCAAAATTCAAAAAATCCATCTAAAAATATTAAGTCAAAATGTAAACAAATTGTCTCAAAATTGTCCAAATTTCTTAATGGCAAACCACTTTTTTCCGGATATCTAACGGGACATTCTAAAAATAGAATGCAAAGCGAGAACATGTGTTCAATTTTGCAGTGCAGCGGCGTTAAGTGAATTTTAAAGTTGCAGGTATTTACTTTAATAAATTCTTCTTGTGAAATTAATTTGATTGATTTATAATATGTTGTGTATTTTTGATTGATTATACTTTTTTTTGTGTATTTTGTGAACGTCATTTTCATGTTTAAATAGACTTTTAGTTATGTTACCCCCGATTCTCCCTTTATGAGTGTTATCAGTGTATTTGTCAATGTTTTAAGGTAATAAAAATGTTAAGTGTAGCTGCATATATTGTTTGTTTTGTGAATATTCATGAATAAACTCAAGCTGTCTTACTGTTTTCAAGGTCAAATTTGCGACGCAATCTGCTGCTCTTCCTTTGTTTTTGTGATGCTACTTTTGTGTTCGTCATTTGTGTTTGTAGACAATTTTGCATATTCTTTTTTTTCTCATTTTTATGTTATCTTTTTCTATAGGCGCTTCTTGTAATTGCGTATTTTCACGCATGTATATCTTTGGTGCACAGAAAAGGGCACGAATGCAATGAAAAAACTCGGAGTGTGATTAACAAAGCATTAAAAACAAGGGCTACGCAGTTGAGATGTGGAAACTTAAGAATTGTATTGGTTACATTTGCAAAAAAATTATCGCTTATTTGGCTAAATACAATCGTATTAAGAGTTCATTTGTTCAATATCAATCCAATTGGCTGAACAATATAGAAACAATTATAGTTGAGCCTACTTGTTCTCCTCAACAAAGGGTTTCAAGTGCTGAACGTGGACGACCCAAAATAGATTTTGCTGAGTCCTCAAAAAGGACGAAACGTCGTCGGATAGCACTGGTAGAAAAACATGATAAGTCTGCAGCTTCTATTTTACGCTCATCCAATTTTCCTCCGATCCTGAAATCATCCGAAGCAAATATTGAAAAGGTTTTATCGCTTTTAATGGACACTGGAATAACGAAACACCAATACTTGCTTATTCGTGAATTCGTAAACAGTTAAGCTTCTTGCAATATATTGCCAAGCTACGAGAAAATTCTCAAATTTTAAACATCAAGATATCCAAATGACATAACAGTAGCTGAAACATATGCAGAAGTCGAGCTGCAGAGTCTACTAGACAAAACAGCTTTAAGTATTTTACAGCTCCAAAAAACTTTAATTGAAAATTGTCTTGATGGAACGGAAAACACATTAACATTAATTGGAAAATGGGGTTTTGATGGCAGTACTAGGAACAGTGAATACAAACCAAAATTTTTAAACTGTAATGACGGTGATAGATGTCTATTTGTAACATCGTACGTTCCACATCAGCTTATAACTGAAAGTGACTCCAAAATAATATGGAAAAATCCTAGACCATCATCTACACGTTATTGTAGGCCAGTCAGACTTCAGTTTAAAAGGAAACCGCCACACTATCCGTTGAAGAATAACTGTATTTTAAAAATTAAATAGAGAACTTAATGCCAACCGAATTTCAAATTCCCAATAAAAAATTATTCATAAATCATAACCTGCAACTTACTATGGTAGATGGTAAAGTGTGCAACGCGTTAAGCAATACGTCGTCTATGAAATGCTTTATATGCGGTGCAACAACCACCGAAATGAATGGTTTAGAAAAATGTCTTATAATAAAAGTTGATAAAAAGTATTTTGAATTCGGCTTATCACCACTTCATTCCTACATACGCTTTTTTGAGTACTTTTTGCACATTTCATACAAGTTGGAAATAAAAATGTGGCAAGCAAGATCAGCAGAACAAAAGCTTAAAGTACTGCAAAGAAAAGAACGAGTCCAAACGAAATTTCGCGATAAAATGGGAATAATTGTTGATAAGCCAAGATACGGAGGCAGAGGAACTTCCAACGATGGAAATACAGCCAGGAAATTTTTTAGAAACCCGAGTTTGGCATCTGATATTACAGGCATTGATGAAGCTCTGATAACCCGATGCGCAACGATATTGCAAGCCTTAGCATCAGGATATTCCATTAATGCTAAAAAATTCGAAAGCTATGCCTTCGATACTGCTAAGCAGTTGATACAAATATATCCATGGTACTATTTTCCAGCAACAGTGCATACAGTTTTAATTAACGGTGCGAAGATGATAGAGCACGCGTTGCTGTCGATTGGAGAACTCTCAGAGGAAGCTGCGGAGTCCAACAACAAAGAAATAAAGAAGTGCCGGCTGCAACATACTCGGAAGATGCCTCGCATATTGACAAATACAGATACAGATACAGATACAAATCAATACACTTCATTTGCGTTCAGACCCTTTTATAACAGGTCAAAGAAAACTACCAAAGAGAAACAAATCTAAATTTTTATCATCTACATTTGATTTATTAGAAGCTATTTGTTAAACTTTTTTGCATTCAAATTAAAATTCATTTAAATTTTACTTTTAACAGTTAATACATTTATTCTTATATATGATTGAAACTAGAGAACCTCATTTGTTTATATTTCGAAAAGCTTGTAGGGAGAGGAGTTAAACTTCACAAATTTTTACAGAAGATAACTTAAATATGCATATCTTGGATGCCAATAATGAAATTTTAGCACTGCAACTCTACTGGAAGTATTTTTGCGCACCATCGCCATATAAGCCTTACTACGATGCAGCCAATTTTTTTTATTATATATTCAAAATATTTTTTTAGATTTTTGGGGAAAACTTCATAACGATATATCAACGGGAAATATTTATGGCCGCGGCTCCGTACAAGTCCAACCGCTGTGCAGTGGGATGTAGTCCCAAATAATAACTCGACCTGTATTAAAATTTACGATGTTCTTTGTTCAGAACTCAGAACGCAACTAAACTTAACTTAACTTACATGCGTTCGCGAATTATGGATCCCGCTGCTGCTGGGAAGAAATCCTGGATAGAATAGACAAAATAATGTCTGGTTTTTTTTATGTTGCAATCAAGAATGAGTTTATTCAATTTTAGAGCTTAAAATGAAAACAACAATTATGCATTTATGTTTACATTAAATGCGGGCAATGCCCCCACACGACGTACGAATTCCGCTGACGCTGGTTTTGGTTTCGAATGTTGTTTATGCTGCCGCGGTCAACGTCTCCCACGCGACGGATGCATCTTGCTGACTCTTGATTTCGGACGGATGTCTGCAGTTTGTTGCTGTCATTGTTTATTCAATGTCGCAACATTGTTGGGTCTATTGACTTTTGTCGGTTGCTGACTAACCGGAGCGGTTTAAGTGGAGGGACGCTGAAGTGTACCGAAGATTCGGTAACTCCTCCCCCCCCGGACCGGAGCGATGGCCACAAAGGTGGAATAGCCGGAGCGACGACGTGGATGTTGGAAAGTAAGTGTGGAAGGAAGACAGTCTTGCTGCGTCTAAATCTCCAGAGTACCAATCCCAGGATTAACATAGTGCCCGTTATAGAATAAAGCACAATTGTATGTTGTCTTGAGCTGGAGTTAAGTCGGAGAAATTTGTTGTTGACCGTATTCGTCCCCAACTGCAACTTTTCGAAGTTCAGGATTTCCACGGTGTGGTTGATGTAGATTTTCTTGATTGCTGGTAGGAAAATGTCCATGTGCTCTGTTTCCGTGTAATTTGTACTATCATATTACATGTCGTTGATAGTCAAACTACAGTTGTGATATTTAATAACTGCAGAACCCGAGATTATTGTATCATTTCCATTTCATTTTCCGCATTAAAAATAAATATAATGCCGTTTTCCGGTTCAAAAATGTCAGTGAATCCGCCCGTGTCTTGTAGATTGCATCGAGTCGAGTTTTCTCTGTTGATTATGTCCTTAAGACATTCGTTGTTCATCGGTGTCGTGTTTACGTTGTGTGGGTTGTCGCAATAGAACTTATTATTTATCTTTAAACATTTTTTATCAAAGTGCTTAACAATAAACTTATTATTCTTGATTTATTAATATTGTTTTTATATTGTACATTGGTTCATTATTAAAGATAAATTTCGGAATTAAGTTCAACTGAGCAAACAGTATGCTTTCTGCTATATTATTAATATGCTCGTTTAACGTATCTATGTTATAACTTAATCTATTTATATATTGGAGCGTATGTAATTGATTCTTTTCAATTTGAAATTCTTTATAAATTTTATTTTGATAGTTTTCAAAAAAATTTTTGATTATAATTTGCTCTTTATTTATGTGTCTAGTTAGTTTGTCGAAACGGAATAATATATCGCTTTCGAAATTGCTTTGCATTTCAAGACCTTGTGAGAGAGTAGCCGTGCCTGATTGGATTGCTTAACGCATTTTTTATATTTAGTAATGTCCACAACGTGAGTGATACTTTTATAAGCGTTGGTTACTAAGGCAGGTCCTAATTCGATGCTGGCTATTGGTGTCGATCCATTTAGTGTCTTGATAGACATAAACTGAGCACCCACCCGTAGGGCTCTGGTGGTGGAATAATGAAAATGGAAGAGAGGAGAGAAGAAAAAAAAAACGGAAAATGGAACGAATTAGTAGTATTACGAATTTTGATTTATCGGTGTTAAACGTGTAGTTTGTTGTTGAGAAGAAACTGTGGTAGCTGTCAAATGGTTTCTTATGGCCTTTCTAATTTTAGCTTTATGTAGCTTCTGTTTTTTTGCTGTTATTAGTGTAGTTCCTTTGTCTAACAATACTCTATGTTTTGAAAAACGTGGTGTCATTTTATTTCTACGATTCTCTTTTCTAAACACAATATCATTAACGGGAACAGGTTTCGGAGGTGATCTACCCTCATTTAGTTTTTCCGTATGAGTTTGGACCCCTTCCTGTAACAACTCCTTTACGGCAGGATAAAGCTTTGATTGAAACTCGTTAAGTTTTTGTAAATAGTCGTGTTGGTCGTTAAACTGTACCGTCTTTTCGAAGATGTGGTTCGTCCGGTAAAAAGCTCAAAAGGTGTTAAGTTGGTACTTGAGTGTATGGCATTATTGTACGTGACGATTGCTTCTGAAAGCAACTCGTCGTGGTCACAGGCTAATTTTAACTCCTTCCTTTTATTTAACACTATCCGATATATTTCTGTTAACGTTGAATGAAGGCGTTCCACTGGAGAGTTACTCGAAGATTGCTCAAAGGACGTAACATGTGGTTCGATGCTATATTGTTTCAAGAAATCTTGAAACATAACGCCGGAAAACTCAGCTCCCTGATCATAAACTATTTTTTTGGTATACCAAAAGAACTCAAGAATACTTTCATTGATTTAATTACGTTGATAGTGTTCCTATTCGGTAAAATATAAGCCTGTGCGAACTTAAAGAACTTGTCTATTATCGTTAGATTATAGTTCTTGTTTATTGTATAAATATCGATGTGGATTACATCCAGTGGTTTCATAGGAGTTTCCGGAGTTTCGAAATAGAGTTTTTGTGGCTGCCTATCATATTTGAGTGTAAGGCAGGTGTCGCATTTTTGGATGATTTCAGTTATTTTCCGTTTCAATTGCAGAAATTAAATGTCTCTTTTCAGATGCTCATAAGTCTCATCTATGCCCCTATGATTGTTGTTAATATGGTAATTTGTTATCAATTCATCTTGTTTGTCAGGACCTGATATTTCCTTCAGGAAAGTTATACACCTGCGGAGTTTGTATAAGTTATTCGTTGAAAAATATTTAGTGTATGCTTCTACAACAATTGAAAATATATCGTCTGTTGTGTACACGGCAACCGTTTTGTTTGGTTTTAAAGTTGCCTTTAGTATGTTTGTCATGACATTTAGGTTATAAGTAGGCTCAATTATTTGTTTCCGTATTTTATTCCTAGAAGGAGTTGTTACCCCGTAAGTAGAATCCGGACCTACCTCGAATATAATTTGGATATTAAAATTATTTAGTGGTTGTTGTACCGTCGGGATGCTACAAGGGTTCACAATATTGTCGTTAAGATTAACGTTCGGTTTTACTCTACTTAAAGCATCCGCGACGACGTTTTGAGAACCCTTTTTAAAAACAGCTTCGTAATCGTAGGCAGAAAGCGTGGTTTTCCATCGAAGAAGCTTCGGATTTCCGCCTTTGAAATTTGCTAACCAGATTAGTGGTTTGTGATCGGTCACAATTTTAAATTTATTCCCGAAAAGGTAGGGCCTAAAGTAACTGACTGCCCAAATAATCGCCAGCATGTCTTTTTCAACCGTTGAATAGCGTGTTTCCGTGTCAGAAAGCGTTCTGCTAGCAAAAGAAATGGGTCTATCACTGTTTTCGGGACCTTGTGACAATACAGCACCCAAAGCAAAATTGCTAGCGTCCGTGGTTAATGTAAATGGTTTTTCAAAGTTGGGATATTGTAGTATAGGCTCATTGCATAATAAAGTTTTGCAAAATTCGAATGTATTTTTGAATTCAGAGTCTATTACAATTGACATTCTCCCCTTAAGCTGCCTAGTGAGCGGCTTAGTTATTTTAGCAAAGTCTTTGATAAACTTTCTATAATAACCTAAAAGTCCAAGGAAAGATTTAATTCCCCTCACATTCTTTGGGCAGGGAAAGTCTTTGATCGCCTGGAGCTTATTCGGATTCGGTTTAACCCCTTCTTGCGTTATAACATGGCCTAGAAAATCGATTTCTTTACGTAGGAAACTCGATTTCGTAACTTCGATCTTCAAGTTTGCTGCCCTTAGTTTACTAAATACAGCCTTAACATTTGACAGATGTTGCTGAAGGGAGGTAGAGAAGATTATTATATCATCTAAATAAACCAAACAAACTTTTCCCACGAGTTCTCCTAGGACATTGTCCATGACCCTTTGAAACGTGGCTGGGGCATTTTTGAGCCCGAATGGCATTCTGGTAAACACATAGTGCCCGTTTTCTACAGAAAATGCGGTTTTTGCCATGTCTTTTAGATCCATCTCGATTTGATGGTCACCGCTTTTAAGGTCAACAGCTGAAAAATATTTGGTCTTCCCTAAATTATCAATGACATCGTTAATAAGTGGGAGGGGGTATCTATCAGCAATAGTTTTATCATTTAACTTCCTGAAATCTATAACAAGCCTCCATTTTTTCAAATCGGGCGATTCCGATTTTTTCGGTGCGACCCATACAGGTGCACTCCAAAGGGAATGGCTTGTTTTGATTATATTTTGATCCAACTTTTTCGATATTTGCTTCTTGACATGAACTGGTATATCGTCTGTAGTTGGAATACTATGCTTAACAGTATTAGAAAATGTTAAAGGTGTATCTTCATCATAGAATATATCAGAAAACTGCTTGCATATGCGTATAAGACCCTGCTTTTCCTCAGAGTTTAGATGATCTGTTTGGATGTGACTTAAGCAATTCGGATTATCCCGAAAAGAGCCGGAAGAAAGTTTGATACCATGGATTTGGTCAAATTTCTCCTCATTATAAGGCTCAACCTCCAATGGTTGTTCTAAACATAATAACTGTTCGGATTGTGAGCCATTGACAACTTCGACTGTTCCTAAATGATTTGAGGCCGTATAAAGTCCTCCAGATACGGACAATTCATTTCCAATATTGGTTCCAAGCACAGAAAGTCACCTTGCATGAGCCCAACCGGAAGTGGAATCCGTACTTTGCTCAACGGTGGAATTTCGTGCACTTTTGTAGTAAAATTATCCCGTGTAAGGATATCTAAAGAAACATGTGGTGTTTCTAATTTGAAGCATGCTATTTTTATGTTTGCCCCCGACTTCGTAAGAAATCCATATCAAGAAGGCCGTCAAAATATGGGTGGAATTTGAAAAGCAGAAACTTCGTTTCGCCCTTCTCATTAAATTCCGCGAACGTAGGAAGGGTCGTCTCTTTCTCTAGTATATAGCTATCAAGGACCGTCGTAATTGTTATGTTATTGTTCAATGTACGCCGTCTCTCCGAAGAGATAAACACTGGGTCAATGAACGAATAGGTAGAGCCTGTGTCGATAAGGAATTTAAGGGGATGTTTCTCTCTAAAGGAAGTTATTTGGATATAGGGGAGTGACGAACCGTGTGTTTTTTGGTTTACGTACCCGACTGGTCTGTCGAGGCTTCTTTTGGAAAATTTGCATCATCATTAATGTTGCATAGATTAGTACTCTGTTGTACTGAATTTCCGTTTGACCGAAAAGGATTTTGGTTTTGGCCGTTTGACTTATTAGAGACATTTTGAACCCCTTGCTTGCCGTTGTTCCGAGGGCGGTCATCATTGTTTGATGAATTACGGTTGAACCGTTTCGAGTAGGGCCTGTCTCTTTCTGAGGAGTTATCATTCTGGCGATCATTCCGTTTCTGGAAGAAAAAATTTTGTTCGCTACGGCAAAACTCGTATGCTTTCTCAATAGTGTCAGGGTTCCTTGCTCTGACTAAAGTTCTGAGGGGCTCCCTTAACCCTACGAAGAAAGCGTTCAGACATATGTCATTGTAAAGTGTCTCATTTACTTGTATAGTACTATTACGGTCATTATTTCTAATTAGCGTAAATAGCTCGCTTCTGAGTCTTGTTATTCCAAAGAAAAGTTTCCCTAGGGACATCCCGTCTGGAAGCGTCTGAATCTCTCTAATCAACATTGCTTCGGTTTTCTTGCTGGCGTAGAGCTGACTCAAATTTTCTTTAATGCTATCCCATTCATGTTTTGTGTTTAAAAGATTTAAACCTTCGTCAGCTCTTCCTATTATTTTGTTTCTAATTGCTCTCAGCAGAAGCTGACCATATGGTGGTTGGTCTACTACCCTGATGAGCATGATCACCTCCTCTACATTGACGACAAACTTATCGAGCGTACCGGCAGACCCATCAAAAACCGGTAGCTCCTTGACAAAAGCGAGTATGTCTGTTGGGTTGAGGGTCGTATTCAGAGTTGTTACTCCACTTACTGTGGGGCTAATGGTCCCAGTGGCATTTCCCGAATCCATTTCTAAAGGACACTATTCCCTAACTTCTGGTACGCTATTATTCCCTCTAAGGCCAAGTCTTGTTTTCGTCTTTGAAACTATTGTCCCTTTCGACATTACAATGTACAATTTGTTTTTATTTATATTACTCTTCGTATCTTACCAAAGAATAATTTTATCTATTTCTGTTTTAGTGTATGGTGCATAGTGTAATAATACATAGTGAGGCCACTTCAGCCATACGCTCTCAAAAAAGCTACAGTCGATATACGACGATAGCTACACTTAGTTGTCCGTTAACCATCAAACCGATCGGACGTGTCTGCTAGTGCTCCGCAATAATTCGGTTTAGTTAGGCCTAGTTATGAAAGCATATTTGTTAATAGCTATAGTAACAGGCTCTAAATTCAATTTGTGCAAGTGCTAAAAAACAATTAAAAAAAAAAACAAACTTCAGCGAAAAGTTTAACTTTTCCAAAAAAAAAAAACAAACAAAAAAAACCCGCGATTGACAACAAAGAGCAGCGAATAAGCGCGCGAAGCGCTCCGCAAGAGCAGCGCAGACTCTCACTGCAAAGTGCCGATGGGAGAAACGCGTACTTTACATACAACGCAACAGAAGACACCATCAAACATAAATTGCCCTCCACTTCCCTCCCTGCCCAAAACAAAAGCAACGAAACAGGTAAAATGCATAACCAAATGGATGCGGTGAGTACAAGTTCTCAACCTAACGGATTACTAAAATCCACGGCTTCCACTTCAGTCCCCCCTACTAGCATTGTTAATGTATTGTCATTAACTATACCGACGCAGCAAAACCTTACGCTCTCTACCCACGGCCCAACACGGCCACTCACTTGGGCTGAAGAGTGTCCAACACCCACCCTCTTAAATGAAAATTTCGTCAATTGTTCTCTTCCCTACGCTGCGAGCACACAAACAATCACTTATGTGTCTCCGGCTATAACAACAGCAACAGTCTCAACATCAACAAACACAACAACAACTACAGCCACAACATCTTCTGCAATGATTAAAAATAATATTTTACCGCAATCTCAAAGCGGACTGCAGCAAAAGAATAATACAAAAACTCCAGCGATACAGACAGGCTTAGATCGCTACATTCAAATAAAGCGAAAGCTGAGCCCACAAATGTCGAACAAAGGAAATAAACCTAAGCTGAATCGACGAAACAATGCTAGCGAAACCGAATCGCCACTTAGTCGCAACAGATTCTCAATTCTAAGCGACAAAGCATCCAACTCACAAAACAGCGCAGATGAAGGGGCTACAAAAGCGAGTGTCAAACCACCGCCAATATATGTCCGTGAGCAAAGCTCTAATAATATTGTAAACACAATAGCAAAACTCATTGGGAGCAATAACTTCCACATAACTGCTATTAGGAAGGGTACAATATACGAGACCAGGGTTCAAATTTACTCTGAACAACATTATCGTTTAGTTTCAAAACATTTCACAGATTTGAAAATAAACTTCTACACATACCAACTGAAAAGCTCTAAAGGACTTCAAGTCGTGCTCAAAGGCATTGAACCAACTGTCACTCCAAGCGAAGTGGTAAGCGCACTACAAGAAAATGGCTTTAACCCAAAAGTAGCCATAAATATAATAAATAAAAATAAAATTCCGCAGCCCATGTTTAAAGTAGAGCTTGAACCCGAAAGTAGGCCACTTAAAAAAAACGAGGTACACCCAATCTACAATCTAAAATACCTGCTGCACCGCAGAATTTCAGTAGAAGAACCTCACAAGCGCAACAACCCGGTCCAATGCACCAACTGTCAGGAGTTTGGCCACACGAAGACTTACTGCACTCTACGTTCTGTCTGCGTCGCCTGTGGAGAACTCCACAATACCGCTACATGCACAGCAAACAAGTTGGATTCCAACGCGAAAAAATGTAGCAACTGTGGAGGAAATCACACGGCTAATTACAGAGGATGCCCTGTGTACAAAGAGCTGAAAAACCGCCTTCATCTGCGAACTGCCTCTGCTCGCTCTCACCCCGTAGAGTCATTTGCACGCACTCCAACGTATACTTTTGACACAACCACCCCTGGTGTGTCTTTTGCCAATGCCTTGAAATCAGGGCTAAAGCCAGCTGATGCAAAGTCATATGGCCAAACCGTTTCCCACACGGTACCCGTGGGCCCCTCCACACAAAACCCACAACAACAAAGCATTCCCCAAAATGCTAATACACCACTCAATGGCATCGAATCAATGATTGCTTCAATGCAACAAAGCATGATGAATTTCATGACATTCATGCAAAACACAATGCAAGAAATGATGCGGAATCAAAACACTCTGATTCAGATGCTTGCAGCCCAACAAAGCAAATAATGTCTTGCTTAAAAATAAATATATGTCTCTGGAATGCCAATGGTGTTTCCCGACACAAAAAAGAGCTCGTAAATTTTCTCGAAGTAAGAGACATTGATGTACTGCTTCTCGCAGAAACACATCTTACGAATAAATACAACTTCAAAATTCCAGGGTATGCGTTCTACTCCACGAACCACCCAGATGGCAAAGCCCACGGCGGAACTGGTATACTCATAAGAAGTCGTATTAAACACCATTCTCTACAGATATTTGCAACCAATTATCTCCAAGCCACCTCAATAAATGTTCAAACAAAGTTTGGTAGTGTAACACTATCGGCAATTTATTGCCCTCCAAGGTTTACGGTATCTGAAAAACAGTTTCTTGAATTCTTCGACACTCTAGGTGATCGCTTTATAGCCGCGGGAGATTATAATGCCAAGCATACACATTGGGGCTCAAGGCTTTCAAACCCCAAAGGAAAGCAGCTCTACAAAGCAATTATAAACACCAAAAACAAGCTTAACTATGTCTCGCCCTGTACTCCAACATATTGGCCTACAGATTCGATGAAAATCCCAGATCTCATTGATTTTGCAATAACACGAAGAATTTCAAGTCATCTAGTATCTGCTGAATCTCTTGCAGATCTCTCATCGGATCATTCTCCAGTTCTTTTTAGTTTACTGGAAAAACCTCAACTGAAAGAGTATCCCAATAAACTCACCTCACAAAAAACCAACTGGCTCAAATATAAAAAGTATATAAGCAGTCATATCGAGCTGAATCCAGCAATAAGTAACGAAATCGATATTGAAAACTCTGTCAGTGCCCTGAGTTCTGGTCTCACTGCTGCAGCTCAACACTACACACCACAACCATCCACAGCCAATTCGATGAACCACAGTATAACCAACAGTCACATTGAACTGTTAGTTATGACGAAACGGCACTTAAGAAGGGAATGGCAGTGTCATAGATCTCCAACCTCCAAGCACAATCTAAGAATTGCTTCACGTGAGCTAAGCAAAGCTCTTAAACTCGAGGAAAAACTCACTCAGAGACGATACATCGAACGTCTTTCCCCAACAAACTCAAAGTTTCCCCTGTGGAAAGCGCGTGCAGACATTAAACCACCAGCTATAGTCTCTACACCCATAAGAGACCACACTGGAAAGTGGGCACGCACGGACATAGAAAAAGCGGAAGTTTTTGCAAACCACTTAAGAACTGTTTTTCAGCCAAATCCGTCAACAAACGCTTTTGTTCTTCCCTCTCCTTCGAACACGAACTACTCTGAACCTCTCAGAGTTCACACCCACGAAGTTCATAAAGTGATAAAAGCCCAGCTCAATCCCAAGAAGGCTGCAGGTCATGATTTAATTTCCCCAAAAATGATCATGGAGCTTCCCAGTCCAGCTGTGACATATATCACAAAATTGTATAACGCGATTTTTAAATGCGGATATTTTCCAACTCAGTGGAAGAAATCGGTCATAGTCTTGATACCGAAACCCGGAAAGGACAAAACACAGGCTGCGTCATATAGACCCATAAGCCTACTATCCTGCCTATCCAAACTGTTCGAAAAGTTGGTTCTTTTAAAAATCAACTCACACATGCAGAACGTTATTCCCACCCACCAATTTGGTTTTCGTGAAAACCATGGCACTATCGAACAAGTAAACCGAATAACCTCGGAGATTAGAACAGCGTTCGAATTTCGCGAATACTGTTCCGCAATCTTTCTCGATGTAGCCCAAGCATTCGACCGCGTGTGGCTTGATGGACTTAAGTATAAAATAAAAGTATTGCTTCCCCAAAATACTCACAAAACTCTAGAATCATACCTCAGCAATAGAGTATTCACGGTACGTCAGAATGACTACATAACACAGGAGTCTGAAATCAAAGCTGGAGTACCCCAAGGCAGCGTTCTCGGTCCTATGTTATATGTTCTATACACTTCAGACATATCAACTGATCACAGACTTACAATATCCACATTTGCTGATGACACAGCCATATTAAGTAGATCTAGATGCCCAATACGAGCAACCAGACTACTAGCAGATCATCTCATTCTTCTCGAGGAGTGGCTAGCTAACTGGCGTATAAAAGTTAATGAGCAAAAAAGCAAACACGTCACATTCACTCTAAACAGAGGTACTTGTCCATCGCTGACTCTAAACAACATTGTGATCCCACAGGCCAATGACGTCGTGCATCTCGGTATTCATCTCGAAAGACGGCTCACTTATCGTAAACATATTGAAGCCAAAAAAACACAGATAAAGCTAAAAGCCAACTCCCTACACTGGCTCATAAATCCGCGGTCCCCCTTAAGCTTGGACTACAAATTGCTTCTTTATAACTCCGTAATAAAGCCTATTTGGACGTACGGCTCACAGTTATGGGGCAATGCGAGTTCCAGTAACGTGGATATAATACAAAGAGCTCAATCAAAAATACTTAGAACTCTCACCGGAGCACCTTGGTATATTCGCAATGCTAACATTCACAATGATCTTAACATCCCAACTGTTAAAACTGAAATAGATCGATTCAAGCAGACCTATGAATGTAAACTCAGTTCTCACCCTAATCCACTCGCACGATCTCTAACACTACTACATATACAAACACGACTCAGGAGAAATGACCTCCCAGCCCTGTGATGTGCTCTTAGGGCCGCTGTAACTACATAAGTCTCCAACCGGGGGGCTTTGTGTAATACACAACTAGATTTAAGATTTGATAAATTATTGTTAGTCTCTTATCAAGAGAAGATTTAATAAAAAAAAACACATTTAAAAAAAAAAAACTTAGTATGCAATCGTTCGTTTTTGCGAAAAGTCGTATGCGTTGAGTGTGTATTTGCCGACGGTAAAATAATATTTGTGTTTGAGATTTTTTTTTCATTTTGTAACAATGTCGAGTTGTCAATATTGCTCCATATGTCGTTCTAAGAAATCGAACATTCAGTTAATCAAAGTGCCAGGGGATAGTGTGAAAAGAAAGCTATGGTCAGATACAGTGGGTGTTACATTTAAAGAGCAGAGCAGAATTTGTGATATGCATTTCACACCAAACGATTTTTTTTTAACACGCGTAAACAAACGCAGGCGTTTGCGGCCAAATTCTGTTCCAATGAAGCCTTTTACATACACTGATCATGTCGCTGTAGAATATAGTACAAATAAAAAGGAATTCAGTTCACAAACTGAGTAAGTATTTAAAAAAAAATATATTTTATGTGTTTATTTACATTTGCATATAATTGGCAGAAACGAGCTTATCGAATCCGCGGTAGCTCTCGAAAATCTGTGTTTAAAGCAGCGCATTCGGCAACTAGAGGTGGAAAACGTGCGCATTAAAAAAAAATTAGCGGATTTTGAAGCAATGGAGTGCAATTTTAAAAAAATATTTACTCCGACGCAAATAAAGCAGTTAATGAAAAACGAAGGACAAGCTAGATGGAACGTGGAAGATATTTCGCAGGCTATTTGCCTTCATGCTGCTGGTCCACGCGCCTACCGACACCTTTACAAAAAAGGGTTCCCTCTTCCTGCGGAAAGAACGCTGCAAAACTGGCAACAAACAGTTGATGTCCAACCTGGACCACTAAACTTCGTTTTAGATCTTATGAAGAATGCTGTGGACATTTCAGAGGAACACAAACTTTGCGTTTTGTCGTTCGATGAAATGAAAGTAGCTTCTTCATTTGAATATGACCACACCCAGGAAGCTGTCCAAATGCAAGGAAGTTATGTTCAAGTTGCGATGGTGCAGGGTCTGTGGAAATCATGGAAGCAGCCAGTTTTTTATGACTTTGACCAGCCGATGACAAGTGATTTGCTGAAAAATATAATTGAAAAGTTGTATGTTGCTAGCTATCATGTTGTGGCGATTGTGTCAGACTTAGGCCCAGGAAATTTCAAATTATGGAAAACCCTGAAAATCTCAACAGGTAGGACTATGTCACAATGTTTATTTTTCAAATAAATCAGTTTTTCTGATATTTTTTTTTTTTAGAAAAAACATGGTTTGAGCACCCCTCAAATGATAATTTGAAAGTATTTGTATTTGGCGACGCTCCCCACCTTTTGAAACTAATTAGAAACCACTTCTTAGATTCAGGACTTGTGGTTGACAATAAAATTTTAACTGTAACGACCATCAAGCAGGCAATGGAATATGCTTCGTCGTCAGACCTTTCAGTTATGTGGAAGATTACTGATGAGCACATGACAGTTCGCTCTTCAACAAGACAACGGGTAAAACTGGTTGCGCAATTGCTGTCTCACTCAACAGCGAGTGCCATAAGACGGTGTGTTTCGTTAGGCCTTACTTTGTGCAATCCAATAGAAACAGCAAATTTTGTAGATTTGGTGAACGACTGGTTCGATATTTTCAATTCGAAGATTTCAACCAGTAACACGATCCCCACAAAACAACCTTTTGGTAAAGAATTGGAAGCGCAGAGTATTGTTTTACAAAAGATGCGGCTCTAATGTCCAATTCGATCGTCCCAAATAAAAACACCTGTTTGCCATTTCAAAAGGGTATAACAATCAGCCACAGTTCATTGCTAAATCTCCATAAATACCTTTGTGATAAATACGGCATGGCGCATCAGCTTACAAGCCGATTACAGCAGGACCAATTAGAGCACTTTTTTGGTGCTATACGTGCAAAGGGCGGTCTAAACGACTATCCGACTCCTTTGCAGTTTAAATACAGGATACGCAAATATCTGCTAGGTAAAATAGGTTGAAGAAGGTAGAAAATGTTTAGATTTATGTTTAGATTTAGTCCAACCCAGTATAAATGTGTGTGTGTTGTCTAAGTGAGCGTCATGTGGTATTTATGTTTCATATCAATTAACTTCATATATATAGAAGCTTAATATTATATACGACTTTCGACTAATAATTATAGCGAAGAACACAGAACTTTTGTCATCAAAAGGTAACTGCGAGGTCGATGAAGTGCCATGGCTGGATACCGCCTTTAAAATAGTTTTTCCCAGCGAGGAATCTTGCAATACTGAAGAAACACCATCTACTTCAGTTGCTACAAGAAATAAACTGATATCAGTGGATATTGATGAAAAAAAAGAGAACTTGACGGATGACGCAATTGAATACATTGCTGGTTTTATATTGAAAAAACATAATTTACCCGATGATAAAGAAAATATTATGTATACATACACCGATGCAAAAAATTTTGGTGGGTAAAAAAACCGTCCGTAGAATTTATAAAAAAAATAAAAGAGTTAGAAGTAATATTTTTAGAATATAATAAAAACCACATATCGAATAGAAAATACATTTTAAGAGAAATGTTTGAAAATTCAAAGGGTGTAGATGCAGACGATAAAATTAAGCAATTTTTCTTTAAAATGCGTATGCACTTTAGAATTAAGTACTTAAACAAATTATTACAATTACAAAAACAAAAACGTTTAGGTTTTAAAAAATATTTTAAAATAATGTTATAAATATAAGCATCAATAAATAAAATAAATTAAAATTAAATGCATTTCACAATTCTTTTTAATGCTTTCACACATATAACGAAATGGTATGTTCGATTTGTCATAAAGTTTGTAACGTATAAAAGATAATTCGACTCAACTGAAGTTATCGTTTCTTCTTACATTCCACGTTTTGTGTAGGAGAAACCACAAAAAAAAAACAAACAAGGCGCTCTCTGTTTTACTCTCTACTGCTCTCACAAATTGCTCTCAGCTACAATCGTTGTGAGAGTTGCGCTACCTTCTATAATTGTACCATGGTATGGTGTGTTAAAAAAAAAAAATTGTATATATGTTTGTTATATATTTTTTCAATGTACAAAAATAAATGCTTGTTTTTTTTTCAAAATGTCAAGTGCTTCATCAGCGTTTGATGGTCGCACGAACAATCTCTAGTTTCAATTCAAATGTTCGTATACACATATAAGAATGTCACACTAGTGTGGTTTTGGTGTTCTGTCAATACTTGATGATCACGCAAATTGCCCACACAGTTCTACACATATATATGTTTATACTTATGATTAATATATTCGTTTACTTACGTATTGTATTGATTTTTTTTTATTCTAACTCTTTTTTTTCGTTTCCCTCTTTCTTTTCACGTTGCAGCACCCGACACTTTATCAGCGTTTGATGCTCTTCGGGTGTACAATTAATTGCTTGCAATTCTGTATGCTTTATTATTTTTTTTTTTTTTTCTGTTATATCACTCGACACCTTTCAGCGATTGATGGTCATCGGTGTACAACGAATTGCTTGCAATTCTGTATGCTTTATTTTTTTTTTTTTTCGTTATATCACTCGACACCTTTCAGCGATTGATGGTCATCGGTGTACAACTAACTGTTTGCACTTTTGTATTCTTTTTGTTTTATTTCTTTGTTTTTTTTTTTTTTTTATCAATTGACACCTCATCAGCGATTGATGGCTATCAGTGTACAAATAACTGCTTGCATTTTTGTGGAAAAGAAGAGAAAAAAAATTATAATTTTTTATTTTGTAATTAAATTTAAAATTTGTATTAAACTTCCACACTTAACACAATTTGTTGCACTTGGACCTGAAGCATTTCTTTTCTCATTATTTTTCTTTTGAATCACACCTCTTTTTTTTTTTTTAAAAAACGACAAATAACAAACATTTGCTTTTTACAATCGTCACTTTTCTTTTGAAATTTTTTTTTTCACTAGACACATTTTTTATTTATTATTATTCTATTTATATATTTTTCTTCACTTATTTTTTCTTACAATAAAATAAAACACGGCGTTCTGGACATGTCCAGATTAGTTCACTACCGGCTGCGCCAATTATGGATCCCGCTGCTGCTGGGAAGAAATCCTGGATAGAATAGACGAAATAATGTCTGGTTTGTTTTAGGTTGCAATCAAGAATGAGTTTATTCAATTTTAGAGCTTAAAATGATAACAACAATTATGCATTTATGTTTACATTAAATGCGGGCAATGCCCCCACACGACGTACGAATTCCGCTGACGCTGGTTTTGGTTTCAAATGTTGTTTATGCTGCCGCGGTCAACGTCTCCCACGCGACGGATGCATCTTGCTGACTCTTGATTTCGGCCGGATGTCTGCAGTTTGTTGCTGACATTGTTTATTCAATGTTGCAACATTGTTGGGTCTATTGACTCTTGTCGGTTGCTGACTAACCGGAGCGGTTTAAGTGGAGGGACGCTGAAGTGTACCGAAGATTCGGTAACTCGCGTGCCTATACAATGGAAAGCAGGCGACGCATATATACAAATGATGTTGATAACAATATACGTATTACAATGACATGCGTGCATTGGTAGTTGGAGAAAACACATATCATATGTATTCTCAACACCGTCCCTCAATGCAAGCATGCTTACAAAAATTATTTTAAATTCAACAAATTAGTAATTTCAAGATGGTTTTTCTTCGGCAGATTCTTCGTTAAAATGTCAGCTATCATTACATCTGTCGAAGCATATTTCAAAACAATTTGACCTTCTTTAACAATTTGTCGTACAAAATGATATCTTATATCTACATGTTTAGTTCTTGCAAAATGCACTGGATTCTTCGCCAGTTGTTGTGCGCTCAAGTTGTCGCCATACAATTTTGTAGGTGTGCTTGCCTCGGCGCAGCCAATCTCAACAATAAGCCATCGTAAAGCTATTGCCTCTTTATATGCCGTCGATAGTGCCATGTACTCAGCTTCAGTGCTACTGAGTGTCACACTTCTTTGTTTCTCTGATTGCCAAGATATCGGACCACCAGCTAAGAAAAATACATAGCCAGTATACATAGACGTATCCCGTAAATGCTTGTTCACACTTACTGTAGTATAGTTTCATGTCGACTGTAGATGCTAAATACCTCAGGACGTGCTTTACACCCGCATTGTGCTCGCTGTGCGGATTCTTGTTTCTTTGAGCTATTTTTGCAACTGAATGCAAAATGTTTAGTCACATCAGTTCGCCTATCATTGTATGGTATGACGCTGCATCTACTTTATTACATTGTTCGCTGTCACATGTCACCTGATGCCCTGCTTCTAAAGGTGTTGCTGCCGGTCTGCAGTTTTCAATAGCATGACGTCGCAACATATCTTTAATCTATAGCGAATGACCTAATGTGATGTCGCCTAGATCGCTTTCACGTTGAACCTCCATGCCAAGAAATATTTTCATCGGACCCTTGTCAACGCACTCAAACGATTTTAAAATAGCTGATTTGATGTTGACCAAGTCTCGGTTCGATTGACATGCTACAAGTAAATGATCAACATAAACTAATATTAGTGATAAGTTACCTATTTCATTCCGCTTATACAGGCAAGGTCAAATTTGCGACGCAATCTGATGCTCTTCCTTTGTTTTTGTGATGCTACTTTTGTGTTTGTAGACAATTTTGCATATTCTTTTTTTTCTCATTTTTATGTTATCTTTTTCTATAGGCGCTTCTTGTAATTGCGTATTTTCACGCATGTATATCTTTGGTGCACAGAAAAGGGCACGAATGCAATGAAAAAACTCGGAGTGTGATTAACAAAGCATTAAAAACAAGGGCTACGCAGTTGAGATGTGGAAACTTAAGAATTGTATTGGTTACATTTGCAAAAAAATTATTGCTTATTTGGCTAAATACAATCGTATTAAGAGTTCATTTGTTCAATATCAATCCAATTGGCTGAACAATATAGAAACAATTATAGTTGAGCCTACTTGTTCTCCTCAACAAAGGGTTTCAAGTGCTGAACGTGGACGACCCAAAATAGATTTTGCTGAGTCCTCAAAAAGGACGAAACGTCGTCGGATAGCACTGGTAGAAAAACATGATAAGTCTGCAGCTTCTATTTTACGCTCATCCAATTTTCCTCCGATCCTGAAATCATCCGAAGCAAATATTGAAAAGGTTTTATCGCTTTTAATGGACACTGGAATAACGAAACACCAATACTTGCTTATTCGTGAATTCGTAAACAGTTAAGCTTCTTGCAATATATTGCCAAGCTACGAGAAAATTCTCAAATTTTAAACATCAAGATATCCAAATGACATAACAGTAGCTGAAACATATGCAGAAGTCGAGCTGCAGAGTCTACTAGACAACACAGCTTTAAGTATTTTACATTAATTAGAAAATGGGGTTTTGATGGCAGTACTGGGAACAGTGAATACAAACAAAAATTTTTAAACTGTAATGACGGTGATAGATGTCTATTTGTAACATCGTACGTTCCACATCAGCTTATAACTGAAAGTGACTCCAAAATAATATGAAAAAATCCTAGACCATCATCTACACGCTATTGTAGGCCAGTCAGACTTTAGTTTAAAAAGGAAACCGCCACACTATCCGTTGAAGAAGAACTATACTTTAAAAATTAAATAGAGAACTTAATGCCAACCGAATTTCAAATTCCCAATAAAAAATTATTCATAAATCATAGCCTGCAACTTACTATGGTAGATGGTAAAGTGTGCAACGCGTTAAGCAATACGTCGTCTATGAAATGCTTTATATCCGGTGCAACAACCACCGAAATGAATGGTTTAGAAAAATGTCTTATAATAAAAGTTGATAAAAAGTATTTTGAATTCGGCTTATCACCACTTCATTCCTACATACGCTTTTTTGAGTACTTTTTGCACATTTCATACAAGTTGGAAATAAAAATGTGGCAAGCAAGATCAGCAGAACAAAAGCTTAAAGTACTGCAAAGAAAAGAACGAGTCCAAACGAAATTTCGCGATAAAATGGGAATAATTGTTGATAAGCCAAGAGACGGAGGCAGAGGAACTTCCAACAATGGAAATACAGCCAGGAAATTTTTTAGTAACCCGAGTTTGGCATCTGATATTACAGGCATTGATGAAGCTGTGATAACCCAATGCGCAACGATATTGCAAGCCTTAGCATCAGGATATTCCATTAATGCTAAAAAATTCGAAAGCTATGCCTTCGATACTGCTAAGCAGTTGATAAAAATATATCCATGGTACTATTTTCCAGCAACAGTGCATAAAGTATTAATTCACGGTGCGAAGATGATAGAGCACGCGTTGCTGTCGATTGGAGAACTCTCAGAGGAAGCTGCGGAGTCCAACAACAAAGAAATAAAGAAGTGCCGGCTGCAACATACTCGGAAGATGCCTCGCATATTGACAAATACAGATTTAATCAATGCACTTCTTTTGCGTTCAGACCCTTTTATAACAGGTCAAAGAAAACTACCAAAGAGAAACAAATCTAAATTTTTATCATCTACATTTGATTTATTAGAAGCTATTTGTTAAACTTTTTTGCATTCAAATTAAAATTCATTTAAATTTTACTTTTAACAGTTAATACATTTATTCTTATATATGATTGAAACTAGAGAACCTCATTTGTTTATATTTCGAAAAGCTTGTAGGGAGAGGAGTTAAACTTCACAAATTTTTACAGAAGATAACTTAAATATGCATATCTTGGATGCCAATAATGAAATTTTAGCACTGCAACTCTACTGGAATTATTTTTGCGCACCATCGCCATATAAGCCTTACTACGGTGCTATGTGAGCTATAGGATATAGTCGTCCGATGCAGCCAATTTTGTTTACTATATATTCAAAATATTTTTTTAGATTTTTGGGGAAAACTTCATAACGATATATCAACGGGAAATATTTATGGCCGCGGCTCTGTACAAGTCCAACCACTGTGCAGTGGGATGTAGTCCCAAATAATAACTCGACCTGTATTAAAATTTACGATGTTCTTTTTTGTTCAGAACTCAGAACGCAATTAAACTTAACTTAGCTTACATGCGTGCGCGTGCCTATACAATGGAAAGCAAGCGACGCATATATACAAATGATGTTGATAACAATATACGTATTACAATGACATGAGTGCATTGGTAGTTGGAGAAAACACATATCATATGTATTCTCAACACCGTCCCTCAATGCAAGCATGCTTACAAAAATTATTTTAAATTCAACAAATTAATAATTTCAAGATGGTTTTTCTTCGGCAGATTCTTCGTTAAAATGTCAGCTATCATTACATCTGTCGAAGCATATTTCAAAACAATTTGACCTTCTTTAACAATTTGTCGTACAAAATGATATCTTATATCTACATGTTTAGTTCTTGCAAAATGCACTGGATTCTTCGCCAGTTGTTGTGCGCTCAAGTTGTCGCCATACAATTCTGTAGGTGTGCTTGCCTCGGCGCAGCCAATCTCAACAATAAGCCATCGTAAAGCTATTGCCTCTTTATATGCCGTCGATAGTGCCATGTACTCAGCTTCAGTGCTACTGAGTGCCACACTTCTTTGTTTCTCTGATTGCCAAGTTATCGGACCACCAGCTAAGAAAAATACATAGCCAGTATACATAGACGTATCCCGTAAATGCTTGTTCACACTTACTGTAGTATAGTTTCATGTCGACTGTAGATGCTAAATACCTCAGGTCGTGCTTTACACCCGCATTGTGCTCGCTGTGCGGATTATTGTTTCTTTGAGCTATTTTTGCAACTGAATGCAAAATGTTTACTCACATCAGTTCGCCTATCATTGTATGATATGACGCTGCATCTACTTTATTACATTGTTCGCTGTCACATGTCACCTGATGCCCTGCTTCTAAAGGTGTTGCTGCCGGTCTGCAGTTTTCAATAGCATGACGTCGCAACATATCTTTAATCTATAGCGAATGACCTAATGTGATGTCGCCTAGATCGCTTTCACGTTGAACCTCCATGCCAAGAAATATTTTCATCGGACCCTTGTCAACGCACTCAAACGATTTTAAAATAGCTGATTTGATGTTGACCAAGTCTCGGTTCGATTGACATGCTACAAGTAAATGATCAACATAAACTAATTGTAGTATGTACACATATCGAGTGAACACTGTACTCAGTGTTATACATAAAGTATAAATCAAACACATTGTAGCACTTTGCTGCAATGTTTACGTAAACTCAAGTACCAAGCATATTTCAAGTGTGGAGTAATATGACCACAATGAGAATGCAATGGACAACATAAGTGCTGAGTCGGCATGCTTTACATGCGCGACCACGCTATCACTATGTGTGCATAATACCCTCTCCCTCTCGTAGCGACGTTATCGCCGCTACATATGTACAAATGAATATCGGCTGCTCCGCTGCCAGCGTCTCTGGCGGCGCAGCTACGCAGCCTTTAGGTACATTTACTTTGTTAGCAAGTAAGGCAATTCATTCAATAAAGACTATTCAAAAGAGAATGTGCTAAGATTTAAGAGGGTACATCAACATTTAGTATATTATTAATTAATCATAAATATATAAATATTGTAAAATTGAGCGGGACCTCACCTGCCCAATTAGAAGTGTAGCCTGTAAAGCTATACGAAACAATAGGTAGAGATTTGTTAACTAACATTCTTTGTGCGATTGTACATTGGTACAATATAAAATAATTTTTTTTAAATTTATCCAAAATTTAAATTAAATTTCAAAAATGGGTTGGTTTGGTTCTGACGATAGTCAGACTAAAGATAATACAGCCAACGTAGTAAACAATGTAAAAATTATAGATCACACCAAATATATTTACTCATTGTGGATCTTGCTCCTTATATTGACAATTGTCAATGTGGCTCAATTTATTTTAACTTTATATGTTAAACATAATAAAATAATCAAAAAACGTTATATGAGCAGAGCAGACAACTTAGATAGAATTGTATAAGTTACGAGATAAAGAAATTAAAAATACTTTTTAATAGATAGTTTCGCATATGTTTATATGTACATGAATACATACTAGAAATGGTAGCATTTAAAAATTAATTAATATCCATAATATAATGGAATGGAAACATATATATACAAAAATAAATGAGTTAAAACATAAATTCGATAAATCTTACAAGTCTTTAACTCAAAATAGACCAATTCAACAGCATACAATTAACAAACATGCTGAAATATTAGTAGAATGCTTCAATCAAGCACGCATATTAATACATGACCAAAGAGAAGAACTAGATAAGACACATTGGTCCAAAGTATCAAAATTTTTGATTAGACTACGATCAAACTTGATATACGTAAAACAAAGGTATAATTTGGATATATCAATACCAACAATCCTAAATACCCCTTTAACAATACCAACAATCCTAAATACCCCTTTAACAATTGAGACTGGCAGCAGAGCTAAAAGAGTTTGAATCTTCCAAGCCTGAAATAGAAGAAAAAGATTTAAAAAATTTAACAATTCCTGCTATTTTAATACAACCTGAATTGTCAGATCAAGATTTTACGGATTCTGATACAAACTCTAGTGTAATAGAGCAAAAGCCTTGTATAATGGCCGATGAATCAGCCGCCCAAAGGGCGTATATAAAAGAAATTTCACATGCAGTGCCAGAATTCGATGGAAAAAAAATCCATCTACAAAGATTCATTACAGCAATAAAATTGGTCAATATGACAAAAGGGTCATATGAAGAAATTGCAATAGAGGTTATCAAGTCTAAAATAATTGGCTCAACCCTCTACAAAGTCCAAAATGAGACTACCATCAACGCAATTATTAAGAAATTGCAAGACACAATTGTCGGTGAAACATCCGACGTAGTGAAGGCAAAAATGTCTAATGTCTATCAAAAAGGCAAAACAGCTACTCAATTTACTAATGAAATCGATAATTTACGGAAATTGCTAGAATCTTCGTATATCGATGAAGGATTACCAGCTGAACATGCTGACAAGTTCAGCACTAAATAAGCAATTAGTGTCATGATTAAAAATTGTGAACATAACAAGTTAAAGACAATACTAGAAGCAGGTACATTCCCAACAATGAATGAAGCTGTTAGTAAATACATACATTGTAGTACAGAGATGACGGATAATGCAAGCTCAATTTTGTACTCCCAAAGAAGTCAAGCCCAACGTGGAAATTACAACAGAGGTAATTACCGTGGTAGAGGCAATGGCCGAAATTATAATAATTATAATAATAGAAACAATTATAACCGTAATAATGGCCAAAATAATGGTAATAATTATGGAAGAGGACGTGGAAATTATAGAGGAAACAACCGTCAAAACGGAGGTAACAACTATAATAACCAGCAACACACCTCAACCAATTACAGGCCCCCTTAAGCACTCAAAATCAATAGAAACAACAGTTCACACTAACAATCTTAATCTAAATATATTTATCAGCATACAAAATGAACATACTGGTAGGAAATTAACATTTTTAATAGATACAGGAGCTGATATATCAGTCATAAAAGAAAATTCTGATCAATTTTTAGACATTGATTACAATAATATAACCAAAATTACAGGAATTGGGAAAGGTTCGTTAAGCTCTTTAGGTTTAGCATTTCTTGAAATGCGAACCTCTGATTTCATAATACCACATAATTTTCATATAGTGAAAAACGATTTTCCAATCCCTGGAGACGGAATAATTAAAAAATTTAATTGCCAATTAGATTTCACTACAGAAAGAGACTGTTTCATTTTGAGACCTGCTAATATAGCACATTCTATACGAATACCAATTTTCCATAGCATTAACAACAACGAGGTAATTGTACCATCTCGTTGTGAAGTAATCAGGAAAATTAATATAAGTACCAAATATAATCAAATCCTAATACCTAATCAGGAGATAGGAAATGGTATATTTATCGGTAATACAATTTCGGATTCAAAAACCGCATATGTAAGAATTTTAAATACAACAGACTGCAATAAAATTCTAAACATAAATGAAATACACTTTAAACCTTTATCCAATTATCAAATAGCAGACTCACAACACTCTCAAAGAGCAGAGTCAATTCTAAATAAATTAAAGAAGAACTTTCCACTACCGTATAAGAACTTAATGACGGAATGATATTCTTGATCAATTAGGCCGAGCAATATTTTTCTCGTGTCTAGATCTAATGTCTGGATTTCATCAAATAGAACTTGAAGAAAATTCAAAAAATATAACGTCTTTTTCTACGAGCAATGGCTCTTATCGTTTTACACGATTACCTTACGGTTTAAAAATAGCGCCTAATTCTTTTCAAAGAATGATGACAATAGCATTTAGTGGTCTTGAACCATCTCAAGCATTCTTATATATGGATGATTTAATTGTAATAGGCTATTCTGAAAAGCATATGTCTAAAAATCTCACAAATGTTTTTGATCTGTGCAGAAAGAACAACCTTAAATTAAACCCAGATAAGTGTTCATTCTTTATGCACGAAGTGACCTTTCTCGGACACAAGTGTACTGATCAAGGTATTTTACCTGATGATAAAAAATACGATGTAATTGAAAAATAACCAGTCCCCACGGACGCAGACAGCGCTAGAAGATTTGTTGCATTTTGCAATTATTATAGACGTTTCATTAAAAATTTTGCCTATTATTCTCGTCACATAACAAGATTATGTAAAAAAGATGTAAAATTCGAATGGACAGCTGATTGCCAGCATGCCTTTGAGCATCTCAAAAAGGCATTAATGAATCCAACTTTATTGCAATACCCCGATTTTAGCAAAGAATTTTGCATAATCACAGATGCTAGCAAAGAGGCATGTGGAGCAGTTTTAACCCAAAACTATAATGGTCTCCAATTACCTGTAGCATATGCATCTCGTGGTTTCACGAAAGGTGAAAGTAATAAATCAACCACAGAACAAGAATTATCAGCAATTCATTGGGGAATTAATCACTTCAAACCATATGTATATGGTAGACATTTCACAGTCAAAACAGACCACAGACCATTAACCTATCTATTTTCAATGGTTAACCCGACATCAAAATTAACCAGAATGAGACTTGATTTAGAAGAGTATGAGTTCACAGTCGAGTATCTTAAGGGTAAGGATAATCATGTAGCGGATGCGTTATCAAGAATAACCATTCAGGAACTCAAAGACATACAAATAAAAGTCCTGAAAGTCACTACCAGGCAACAAAGTAGACAAATATCCTGCGCAGGATATGATAAAGAAGAATTGCCTATGCAATCTACAGAAAAAGCTTCAAAGCCCAACGTATATGAAGTCATCAAAAATGACGATATACGTAAAGTAGTGACCTTGCATGTAAACAATATGCTATGTTTCTTTAAACATGGAAAAAAAATTACTGCAAGATATGATGTTAGCGATTTATATACTAATGGAATTCTTGACTTAGGTCAGTTCTTCCAAAGGCTTGAAATGCAAGCCGGTATCAATGAAATCAGCCAACTCAAAGTGGCAGGAAATGGGCAATAAAACATTAAAATCATTAAGAGTAGCGCTACTCAACCCGGTGACCCTAATTAAAACTGAAAAAGAAAAAGAAGCAATACTGTCTACATTTCATGATGAACCTATTCAAGGAGGTCATACTGGCATTTCAAAAACCTTGGCCAAGGTCAAAAGACATTATTTCTGGAAAGGTATGTCTAAAGATATAACTGAGTATATACGAAAATGTCAAAAATGCCAAAAAGCGAAAATAACAACGCATACTAAAACTCCACTTATATTAACAGAGACACCAATAAGTGCATTTGACAGAGTGATAGTGGATACTATTGGTCCACTACCTACATCTGAGAATGGGAACGAGTATATAGTCACATTAATATGTGATTTAACCAAATATTTGGTTGCTATCCCAATTGAAAATAAAAGTGCAAGTACCGTAGCAAAAGCAATATTTGAAAACTTTATTCTGAAGTACGGTCCAATGAAGACGTTCATTACGGACATGGGAACAGAGTATAAGAATTCGATTATAAATGATCTGTGCAAATATTTAAAAATAGACAACATAACGTCTACTGCACATCATCACCAGACAGTTGGAACAGTCGAAAAAAGTCATAGAACTTTAATACGCTCATATATATCAGTTGATAAAGCTGATTGGGATGTATGGCTACAATATTTCGTATACTGTTTTAACACAACCCCCTCTATGGCACACAATTATTGTCCATATGAGCTAGTTTTCGGAAAACAAAGCAATTTGACGAAATATTTTAATAAAATAAAGCATACAGAACCACTATACAACATAGAAAACTACGCTAAGGAATCAAAGTTTAGGCTAGAGCAAGCATATAAAAGAGCACGAGTTATGTTAGACAAACTCAAAACTAGAAATAAGATACATTACGATAAGAAAGTTATAGATTTTAAAGCAAAAGTAGGAGATAAAGTTTTATTAAGAAATGAAACTGGCCATAAATTGGATCCAGAATACATAGGACCCTATACAGTAGTGTCAGTAGAAGATAATAATAACATTATAATTAAAAACAATAAGAGTAAGCAACAGAAAGTTCATAAGGATAGGTTAAAAATTTTTATTTCATAATCATTTTTAGTAAGGCCATACATAAGCGATAAATACATAAAAACATAAGCAAGAATATATATATATATTTCTTTGTTACTTACTTAAATTACATTTTTTTATTACATTTTTACAATTAATGAATATTTTCTTTTTAACAATTTTAACAAAATTAAAAATAAGGACAAAGTAAAAAAAAACAAAGCAAAAAAAAAAAACAAAAAAAAAATAATAATAATAAGAAAAATTTATATGATAAGGTTTGATACATACTAATAAAATAACTTCATGGAATTACGTTATTTTTCAAAAGGAGGGAGATGTAGTATGTACACATATCTAGTGAACACTGTACTCAGTGTTATACATAAAGTATAAATCAAACACATTGTAGCACTTTGCTGCAATGTTTACGTAAACTCAAGTACCAAGCATATTTCAAGTGTGGAGTAATATGACCACCATGAGAATGCAATGGACAACATAAGTGCTGAGTCGGCATGCCTTACATGCGCGACCACGCTATCACTATGTGTGCATAATACCCTTTCCCTCTCGTAGCGACGTTATCGCCGCTACATATGAACAAATGAATATCGGCTGCTCCACTGCCAGCGTCTCTGGCGGCGCAGCTACGCAGCCTTTAGGTACATTTACTTTGTTAGCAAGTAAGGCAATTCATTCAATAAAGACTATTCAAAAGAGAATGTGCTAAGATTTAATAATAAATATAAAAGATAATACAGAGAATGTGCAAAGATCTTTTAATAAATATATAATATAATACATAATATTAGTGATAAGTTACCTATTTCATTCCTCTTATACAGGCATGGTTCCTGGACGCATGGAATGAACCCAATTTGTCGCAAAACTCCATCTAGTCTGGAATTCCACTCTATTCCTGATTGTTTTAACCCGTATATCGCCTTCTTTAACCATAGAACCTTGTCCGGTTGACTGCTGTCTGTATACCCTTCCGGTTGCTTCATGTATACCGAATCTGGGAGATCGCTGTTGAGGTATGCCGTGCATACATCCATTTGGTGTAAATATAGCTCTAGTTCTGCAGCCAATGCCAGTATGAAACGTACGCTCTCTAATCTGCATACTGGTGAAAACGTTTCGCTGTAGTTTATGCCATACTGCTGCGAACAACCCTTTGCCACTAGTCGCGCCTTGAACCGTTGTATATTGCCGTCTGCATCTCGTTTCAAATTGAATACCCATTTACAACCAACAGCTCTCTGATTTATAGGTAATTCAGTGATCTGCCAGGTATGATTCGAAATCAAAGCCTCATACTCTTTTTGCATTGCTTCACGCCAATACGAAGCATATTTGATACTCATCGCCTCCTCGTAGGATGATGGAATTGAAACGTCGCTAGTAGCCAAAGCGCTTAATATATTGTACTGCTTAATCGGACGTCCTGGTTTGCCTGTCCTAAGCAATTTTTGTCTTCCGGGACCTACCCGCTTTGCATCCTTTTCATGCACTGTTTTATCCTCTGATAAGCTTGCAAACTCGTCACAACTGCTATGATCAGTTTCGCCTTTAACAATATTATTTTCGCCACTGACTTTATCTGCATTAAGTCATTCTGACTTGTCGACATGTCGAATGTAACGCTGCCGCTAGTCTGTTTCATAGCATGCTCATCGAATAAAACGTCTTGCTTTTCGACTTAAATCCTCTTGACTGGGTCATATAGCCGGTATATAGCTTCTTTAGAATAATCTACCATTCGGTATTCTATTCCTTTTGCCTTAAACTTGCTCTTATGGTAGTCTTTATCCATTGCCACTGCAATACAACCAAAAACTTTTAAATGACTTATCGATGGCTTCTTACCAGTCCACGCTTCCATTGGAGTCATATTGGTCACAGCACTTGTAGGTGATCGATTTCGAAAATATACAGCTGTGCATACTGCCTCTGCCCACAATGACATCTCAACCAATGTTCGGTTGGCTCTTTCTGCTACGCCGTTTTGTTGCGGTTTGTACGCTATCGTCAGCTGCCTTTCAATACCATTTTGCTTCAAAAAACCATTGAATTTCTGGTTAACATATTCACGACCGTTGTCGCTCCGAATACAATTTAGCTTTTCCCCGGTTTGTCGTTCTACCAGATTCTTGTACTCCACGAACTTGACGAAAACCTGATCTTTGCTTTTCAGAAAATACACGAAATACGTCTGGTTTTATTATCAAAAAATGTCAGAAAATATTTTGAACCGCCAACTGAACCACATACATCTGAATGTACTAACTCGAGTAGTTCGCTTGCTCTGTTCTCCGTTGTTTTTGGGAACGGTTGCACATGTATCTTGCTGATCATACATGTCTTGCATGCCGTCTTGGCCGAAAAATCCTCTTTTTCAATTCCGCGTACCAATTCCATCTTCGTAATTTCCATTAAACTAGCATAGTTTAAATGGCCGTAACGTTGATGCCACAACGCTCCATCAATTTAAGTAGTAGAGAATCAATTGTTTCGTTTTTCTTTAAACATGTACAAATTTCCAATTTAGTTTACTTTTAAAATACACTTGCCTTTTTGTACAATTTCTGCATATTCTTTCTAAAAGTTTACAATGCATTTGTATTCTACGGCTTTGCTAACAGACATAAAATTGCCTTTCAAATTTGGCACATATAGTACATTTTTTAAAAGTAATACACACAAATCTGTCTGTAGCTTTACTTCGCCTATACCCTCTGCAAGTATAAATCCGTTACCTGCCAATCCGATCATCTTTGAGTGTTTTTTATATTTTGAAAATAACTGCCGGTCATAACACATGTAAGTTGTTGCTCCGCTGTCCAAACACCACTTCGATCGATTGAAACTACCTGCGTCCAACGTATTGAAGTCAGTAATAAGCCGGGGGTTGCGTTCGGTTTCACGCTCTTTGTTAGACTGACTTTTATTTCATACACACATTGCATCTTAAAACTAAAGAGTAAGATAGACATACATTCCTTTGCTTACAACTACAAGACAGAGCAAGATAGATTATATGACAGAAACTTATACACTAATACTTATATCTATGCTGCGTTCACAATAGAGCAAGCGCAACCTCATTGCACAGTGGGTTGAAAGTGAATATTACTACAATTCGGCCTTCCTGACTTTGGGATCTCCTGATACCATTTTTGTTTACAATTGTGGTTTAGCTTACATAATTATTTGCTTTACTTTTGCATGTTATACTTCTTGTTACGATTCTGTTTTCATTAAAACTTTGTTTTCTTTCCTTAGTCATTACATTTTCATTTTCATTATTTGTTTCTTGTACTTTTCCACCGTTTATAACATTTTCATTACTTATCAAATTTTTTTTATTATTTACATGTTCATTGTTTCTTATATCTATTTCGTTTTCAACATTTCCCTTGTTATTTATACATTCATTTTCTGTTACATTTTCATTATCTGATGTATTTTTGTTACTTATCTCAGTTTCGCGACCATTGAACCAAGGTTTCATATTTGATACTGCCCAAATCCCTTTGTAAGGTAGCCTTGACAGCTGGAAGCCCTCAACATCCTCCAATAGATATCTGTCATTTTCAAAAACTTTTGTGACCTGATATGGTCCCTTAAATTTAGGTATTAATTTTCGTGATACCCCTATGTGTGAGTCAAAATTTTTTACCGTAACATAGTCTCCTATCTTGTATTTTGTTGGTTCCTTTCGCTTTGTGTCTGAGTATCGCTTGTTATAGTCTTGTGTCGATATTTGTATTTTTTCAGCTTGACATCGAACTTTGTCAACGTCCCTTTCAATTAAGTCCTCTTCTTGGTTAAGAATAATTTCTTTTAAGCTATCAACTATGCTGCCTTTCTGATCTTTTCCAAACCACATTCTGCTAGGATGTTCATTTATCATTCTATGTACTGTATTATTCATGGTAAACTCTACTTTTTCAAGAACATCTTTCCAGGACAACCCTTTCTCAGAATCTATTAACTTAGCCAACATAGGGCCTAAACTCCTGTTTACCCTCTCAACCTGTCCGTTAGCTTGTGGGGAACCCGTTGTTGTTACCTAAGAATTCTTCAAATTCATTTGATGTAAAGCAGGTTCCTCTGTCTGATACAATAGACTTGGGTCGACTGTACGACCTAAAATAATCTTTAAGTGACATTATAACTTCCTTTGTATTTGTTGTTTTTGTAGCATACAGTCTAACGAATTTTGTATATGCATCAATTACTACAAATATATGTTTATTCTTTGAACTTTCCTTGTTTTGTATTGGCCCGAAATGATCTATATGTAATATATCAAAGGGTGTGTCTCCTTTTGGTATCATATGCATTAATCCTTCTGGCTTTCCACTTTTTGCTGAATAAGCTATGCATTTTAAACAATTTTTGATATGGCTCTCTATTTTTTGGCGCATTTTGGGGAACCAATAAGCTTTTTGTATTAAATCGGTCACTTTGTCGATCCCTACATGACCCATTTCATTGTGGTACTTAAAGAGGACATGTTCTTCCATTGCAATTGGAACATAAAAATATATTGAATCTCCTCTTTTCCTATAAACAACGCCGTTTCGCATTTCGTATTGACTGTGTTCTGACTTTGTTAGTAACTCTTTTATTTCACTTATCTGTTTGTCTTTGGACTGACATATTACTAGATTCTCTTCGAAGGTGCTGGTTTCGATAACCATTATATTTGTATTTCTGCTTAGTGCGTCAACATGTTGCATTCGTTTTCCTGCTCTATGTTCAATTACATAGTCATAATTTTGTAGCTCTAAGGCCCACCTCGCTATCCTTGGGTTAAGCTCTTTTTTATTTAGCGTAAGCGTTAATGAATTGCAATCCGTGACTATTTTAAACTTAATGCCTTGTAAATATACTCGGAATCTTTGTAAAGCATTAACTACTGCCAAGGTCTCAAGCTCAAAGCTATGATACCTCGACTCCGTATCTGTGGTTCTTTTTGAATAATAAAAAACTGGGTGAAATTTTCCGTCATCTTTTTTTTGTAGTAAGATCGCCCCAAAACCTATCGCACTTGCATCGCAATGTAACTCAGTATCATCTTTTGGATTATATAGTGCTAGGATTGGAGATGCAACAAGTTTTTCTTTTAGGTAATCGAACGTTTTTAATTCGTCTGGTCCGAAACGAAATTTTTTGTCTTTTCGCGTTAGATCATAAAGTGGTTTGGCTATTATCGAGAAATCTTTGATGAAACGCCGAAAGTAGGAACATAATCCTAGAAAGCTTTGAACCTCGTGCACATTACTTGGCATTGGAAATTTACTGATTGCTTCCAATCCACTTTCATTTGCTTTTATTCCTTCGCCTGTAATGGTATAACCTAAATATTTTACTTCGGATTTTAGGAATTCACACTTATCGAAACGTAACTCTAGCTTGTTGTCAACTAGTCGTTTAAAAACTTCTTTTAACACAGACAAATGTTCTCTAATATCTTTGGAAGCGATCATTATGTCGTCTAAGTATATTATGACTTTTTCATTTCGTACCATATCGGCAAAAATTTTATTAATAAATCTCTGGAACGTCGAGGGTGCGTTTTTCAGACCAAATGGCATTCTCAGGAATTCGAATTGACCTAATGGTGTGATAAACGAAGTATACTTCTCGGAATCTTTGTGCATGAAAACATGGAAAAATCCATTCTTCAAATCTAATTTTGTGAATATTGTTTTGCCCGACAATCTGTCCAATAAGTCGTCTATTAGTGGAATCGGATAATTATCTTTGACTGTGGTCTTATTAAGAACTCTGAAATCGATACACATTCGAATCTCGCCCGTCTTTTTCTTTACCAGTACTATAGGAGATACAAACTCTGACTCGCTGACACGTATGTACCCTTTTTCTAAATATTCATCTAGAGTTTTTTGCAAATCATTTTTTTCTGAGTATGACAATCGTCTTGGGGGGCAATTGAATGGCTTTGTATCTTTCAATGTTAACTTCATTTCACATTTAATTTTTGGTTCATCAGGTCGTTGTGGCGAAACATAGAACTCAGAAAATATGCTTTTAAAAGCTTGTTGATCTACATAACTTATTTTCTTTCCTACTACTATTTGTTCTTTTTCACCATTGTCATATACAATTGCTAACATTTGTTTTTCAAAATCATCTGTAACTGGAACTAACTTTTCTGATGTTGGTTGTTTTGTGTCGCATGCTACATACTTTTTACATTTTTTCCATTGCTTATCAATATTTTCTGTGACCTTGGGTTCGTATGAGCTTAACAATAATTTAGCTTTGCTGGCTTTAAGAAAATCGCGGCCTAACACTACAGAATGGATCATTGATTCATCAGCCACCACAAGTAAGTTTATTTGAACATCTTTATTAATAATATTAACAGAAGCGGAAAATTGTCCATACATTTTCAATTTACTTTTATTTATACCGTAGTATAATTTGTCTGGGACTTTTTTTATTTTTACTTTTGTGGGTACGGTCGACTTCCTTATGAAACTTATGGGGCTCCCTGAGTCAATGAGGCATTCTACAAACATTATAATATTAGGATCATCAATTATGGTTAAACGTAAATATCTTACATATTCATTGTTGCTGTCCACCGCCGTCTTCTTCTTGTACAATTTGCATTCTGTTGCTCGGTGGCCAAACATTCCGCAGGCAAAACAAGCCCCACTTTCTCTTTTGGGTTTGCGGCAGTCGGCAGCAAAATGACCGGCACTGTTGCAGTTGTAGCACTTCGCCTTGTGCTTATCTATGTTGAAATCGTTACTGGCATGAAGTGACGATGGTAGAGATGCTTGCATCCGTTTTGGTAATAAAGCCGTGTCTGAAACGTGTGTTGAACGTTTTTTCAACTCAATTTTTCGAAGTGCTTGAAGCAATTCATCCATTGTACCATAGCATTGCATATTTGCCTGGGTTTTGATTTGATCGTCAGGGATCCCTTCGATTACATAATCGATCAACTCGTCGTCGCACATTTTGAGTTCACTGGCAAGTATGACTTTATCGTTGAAGTAGTCGACGAATCTCTCGCCATACTTCCACAATCGGTTTTCAAAATTTTTGCGTATGATGACCTTGTTTTCTTTTGACGCAAACATGTTTGTCATTTCTAGGATAATTTCGTCGACGTTTTCATCCATTATGTTAGGCTTAGAGTACAGCCATGATTGCGCTTTTCCTTTAAATTTTGCGAATAATAGCGCGCGTAACTTTGAGTCTTTCAGTTGATAGGTTTCTCGAACACCTTTTACTTGAGTTATCCAGGCTTCATGTTTGCTCCTCCACTATACTCTGGCAAAAATTCTTTTAGTGTAGTGAAGGGTACTTCGTCATCTGTGTTTTCTTTGTAGCGAACATCTCGTTGGTTTCCACATATTTGATTTTGTCTTTTTAGTAAGTCATTTTCTCTACTTAGTAATTCTTTTTCACGTCGTAGAAGCTCAATTTCTCTTAGCATTATTTGCCGCTCTCTTTGTAGAATATTGTGACTGCATGCATCGCTTTGTTGACTAACGTTGTTCTTGTTGTCATTTGAACATTGTCCGCCGTTGTTATCTAACTGTTGTCTGCCATTGTCGTTCGAACGTTGTCCGCCGTTGTCATCTAACCATTGTCTACCGTTGTTATTTGATCGTTGTCCACCGTTTTCATCTAAGCGTTGTCTGCCATTGTTATTCGAACGTTGTCCGCCGTTGTCATTTAACACTTGTCTGCCGTTGTTATTTTTCTTAATACTGTCTGCGCCGTTGTCGTTAACGCCGTTGTAGTTTGCGCCGTTGTAATTAACGCCGTTGTAGCCATCCTCCTTAGCAACAACCCGCTGTTGTTGCTCTGCGCCGTCGTACACTTTGTCATTACGTTGTTGTGCATTGTTGCCGTCCTCTTCGTTGTCACTCTTGTCATTGCTTTGTTTGCATTCTACGTCGTTGATGCCCGCCTCTTCACGTCGCTGCTCCAGCACATATTTGGCGTCCTCTTTGATTAGTTGTTGGTGCTCCGCGCTGCCGGGGCCTTTTTCGTTTAGATGTTGGCACTGCGCGCTGGCAGCGCCTTCCTCGTCTTGCCCTTGATGCTCACCGTTGTCATTCATTATTAGTTTATAACTATCACTTTAATAATTTTATTTTTAAAGTATCTGATATTTTTTATTGTATGTAGGCACGTGCCCACTTCTGACCTGAAGTCAGTAATAAGCCGGGGGTTGCGTTCGGTTTCACGCTCTTTGTTAGACTGACTTTTATTTCATACACACATTGCATCTTAAAACTAAAGAGTAAGATAGACATACATTCCTTTGCTTACAACTACAAGACAGAGCAAGATAGATTATATGACAGAAACTTATACACTAATACTTATATCTATGCTGCGTTCACAATAGAGCAAGCGCAACCTCATTGCACAGTGGGTTGGAAGTGAATATTACTACAGTATTTAGTAAGCTGCAATGTTTTGTTGTTCTTTTATCTTTATCTGTGCGCTCTTGTTATTCTCTCGACTCTTATTATGCTCTCCTTTGCTGTGACACTGTGCCCTTTTTGCCGCAGTTGAAACATACAATATCTTTTTTGTTTCCTTTTGAGTTTGATTTCGCACTTGTATATGAACTTTGAGCTGCAGTCCTAACTGTGTATACTTGTGTTGTCTCGTTGTGTGTCTCCGCACTGTCTTTGTGTTAACCTTCTTCATTCAACTTAATACAAAGAATTTCGAACGTAGGCAGAATGTCGCGCGTCTCAATGGCGACAACGAAATTCTCGTACTCTGCTGGCAAACTAGAAAGCAGAATGATTGCTCGTAGCTCATCGTTAATGTCTATGCCAACTGTAATGATGCAAACAAAGATACTTGCATTATAAACGTGAGTTTAATTTCTTAAACAAATTCCTTTATAACCAGTACATTTTAAATATGGAACAAGGTATAAAAAATAATCATAAATTGTTTTGGAGTTTTGTAAAGTCAAAGCAGTCTTCATCCAATATCCCCTACTCTATGTTCCTTGGTAGTGTTACTTCAAGCTCCGAGTCAGAGATTGCTGATCTCTTTTCAACGTTTTTTAGTTCGAACTTTGAACCTAATGTAGATTGGCATGACGCTGATATACTTGATTCTTTACCTTCTTTGTTCAATATATCAAACTTAAGTTTGTCTGAAAATGATATTTTTGAGGCTATTTCAAATCTTAATAACTCGCATAAAACAGATTGTGATGGACTTTCAGCTTATTTTTTGAAATCTTGTGTGCGGGCATTATGTTTGCCACATTACATCATATTTAAAAAATCACTTGATTCTGGCATTTTCATTGAAAGATGGAAAATAGCTACAATCACTCCAGTTTTCAAAGATGGTAAGAAAAATTACATCCCCAATTACAGAGCAATTTCTAAGCTATCAAATATTTCAAAGGTTTCCGAGCGATTCGTTTTTAAGCAATTATTCTTTCTTGTCAAATCTTACATTGACTTTAACCAGCATGGGTTTATGCCTGGCAGATCTACAGTTAGTAATTTAGCTGTATTTTATAATTTTGTCATAAATGCTTTTGAACAAAGATGCCAGGTAGATGTTATCTATACTGATTTCAACAAAGCCTTCGATAAAGTCTGTCATAGTGCACTTTTAAAAAAGCTTTGCAAACTTGGCATTCATTCGACGTTTTTGACGTTTTTGAAATGGGATCAGTTTACTGATCCTTATACTCGGCTTCTTCCACCTTTGTTCGGTCTAAGTTGGAGTTTGCTTCGTTTATATGGAATCCTTCCGCTGCGGTTCATATAAATAGACTTGAGCGCATTCAAAAAAAGTTTTTGAAATTTGTACTCACGCCCTTAAATTTTGCTAATCCGATGCCATCTTACATTAGTAGTTGTCGACTTTTGCATCTGTCTACCCTTGAAGATCGTCGTTTAATTGTAGCCTTGATTTTCATTAATGATCTAGTTGTGGGTACTATTGATTGCCCAGCTCTATTACAACTGGTTTCTTTTAATATTCCTACTAGAGATTTACGCAATTTTTTGACATTTAATATTAGATTTCAGAGAACTGCTTATGCAACTGCTGAGCCTATAAGTAGAGCGCTATATTTATATAATTTGTTACCTCAGAATGTGCGATTTGAGTTTAGCTCAATTAGATATATTGTAAAAAATAAACTAAAAATGTATTATATTTGTAGGCAATAATTGTGAATTATTATTATATACATACATATATTTCTTTGTTTGTTATATTACTTACTTACTTAAATGGCCGTCAACCGTCTACCGGTCATGGCCGCGTCCAGGAAAGCGCGCCAGCCTCCATAATCCTGTGCGCGCTGGCGCCAGTCGTTCTGAATGCCAAGTACGGAGAGATCTCTCCATACCTGGTCATTCCATCGAGTGCCCGGTCGTCCTCTATGTCGGCGTCCACCAATCAAGTTTGGGCCCCCCATGTAAACCATGCGTGCTGGAGCTCCTTCGTCCATTCGAATGAGGTGCCCAGCCCAGTGCAGCCGCTGGAATTTTATGCGCTGGACTATGTCAACCTCATTGAATAGCGCGTACAGCTCGCGGTTCATACGGGACCTAAACTCGTCGCCGACTCTAATAGGACCAAAGATCCTGCGAAGAATCTTCCTCTCGAAGACTTCCAACGCTGTCTCATCCGACTCAATCACGGTCCATGCCTCTGCGCCATACAGTAGGACCGGGAGTATCAGCGTCTTATATATCTTTATTTTCGTCCGTCGAGAGAGGGCTTTACTTATCATTTGCTTGCTCAGCCCAAAAAAACATCTGTTTGCAAGCGTGATTCTTCGCCTGATCTCCAGGCTGACGTTGTTGTTGCTGGTGATCTCTGTTCCGAGATAGACGAAGTTTTCTACAACACTGAAGTTGAAATTCTCCATCGTCACTGACCGTCCAAGACGCCTTGACGGAGTGCGAGAAGACACCAAGTACTTCGTCTTGTCCTCGTTCACCGCTAGACCCATGAGCCGAGACTGTTTTTCAATCTCCGAGAACGCCTTGCTGACTCGCCGTTCCTGCGTACCGATGATATCGATGTCATCGGCGTAAGCGAGCAGCATCACTTCCTTTTGGAAGATCGAGCCCGACATACTCTGTATGTACGGGCATTGGCGTAGGATGTATTCCTCTGAAACCTCTCTTGGTATCAAAGGGGTCGGAGAGGTTTTTCCCCACCCTGACAACGCTTTGTGTGTTAGATAGCGTCGCCATGCAAAGACGGACAATCTTTGCCGGGATACCTAGTGCAGACAGGGCGTCGAAGAACTTCGCTCTTATCGGCGTGTCGAAAGCGGCTTTGTAATCGACAAATAGGTGGTGAGTGTCTTTGTTGAACTCACGGGTCTTTTCCAAGATTTGGCGTAATGTGAATATTTGGTCACTGGTCGACCTTTTTGGTCTGAAGCCACACTGATATCGTCCAATCAGTGAGTCGGTATATGGCTTCAGCCTATTACACAATACGCCCGACAAAGTCTTATATCCAATGGAAAGGAGACTTATTCCGCGGTAGTTGGCGCAAACAGCGGGGTCTCCTTTCTTAAAGATAGGACAGAGAACACTGAGATTCCAGTCATTGGGTATGCGTTCATCGGACCATATCTTGCATAAAAGCTGGTGCATACTCCTAACCAACTCTTCGCCGCCGGTCTTAAATAACTCAGCTGGCAGCCCATCAGAGCCTCCCGCTTTGTTATTTTTCAGCTTTTTAATAACTGAATCGACCTCGTAATAGTCCGGTGGCTCTACAATAGTGCCATCATTAACTGGTGGTTCCGGTGTCATTTCTCTTTCGGCGGTATTGTGCGCTTCATCGCCGAGTAGGTTGGAGAAATGACTCCTCCATAATCTCAGTGATTCCTGTTCATCCGTTACCAGACTTCCATTCTCATCCTTACAGAAAGTTACTCCGGGCTTAAAACCTTCAGTCAGACGCTTGACCTTTTGGTAGAATTTTCGAGCTTCATTTCTGTTACGGAACATCTCAACATCCTCAAACTCCCGCCTTTCTTGCTCCTTTTTCTTGCGTCTGAAAAGGCGTTTCTCCTCTCTCCGTTTCTCTCGATATCGCTCATTGCGACACTCCTCGTCGTACCAAGAATTCTTCACAGGTTTTATATAACCAATGACATCCTTGGCAGCCCTATCTATGGAGCGGGTAATATGTGTCCACTGCTCACATATATCTCGAGAAATCGGAGAGGTTTCCCTGAGCATTCGGGAGAGTGTGTTTGAGAAGGCTGTGGCGGTCTGCTCTGATTGCAGCTTGCCGACGTCTAGCCTTCGTTGCATGTTGGAACGTGCGGCGTGCAGTACGCTGAGCCTAGTGCGTACCTTGGCTGCGACAAGATAGTGGTCCGAGTCAATGTTGGGACCACGTAACGTTCGCACGTCCAACACGCTCGATGCGTGCCTTCCGTCAATCAGATCATGATCAATTTGGTTGCATGTTTTTTGATCAGGACTTAGCCATGTAGCCTTGTGGATGTTAAGATGTTGAAATCTGGTACTACTAACTACCATGTTCCGACCTGCGGCGAAATCGATTAGCCTCTCTCCATTATTGGAGGTAGGTTCGTGAAGGCTAAATTTTCCGACGGTTGGGCCAAAGATTCCTTCCTTCCCAATCTTGGCGTTGAAATCGCCAAGCACGATTTTGACATCGTGTTTGGGACAGCGCTCGTACAGGCGTTCAAAGCGCTCATAGAATTCATCTTTAGCATCGTCGTCTTTCTCTTCCGTCGGGGCGTGCGCACAAATCAGGCTAATATAAAAATATTTAGCCTTGATGCGTATCGCGGCTAGACGCTCGTCAACAGGTGTGAACCTAGAGACGAGGCCACGTAGTTTCCTACTCACCACGAAACCACATCCATATTCGCGCTTACTCGTATGGCAGCTGTAGTAGATGTCACAGGATGCTTTTTTAGAGCAACCCTGCCCTATCCATCGGATTTCTTGGATTGCGGTGATGTCAGCCTTGCATTTTTCGAGGACATCAGCCAGCTGGATACTTGCACCATCCCAATTAAGGGTGCGGACATTCCAGGTGCATATCCTTAAATCATTATCCTTATAGCGTTTGCGGGGGTCGTCAACATTCAATTCCTTCCTTTCCTTTAGTTTTCATTGGGGGGTTATTTTTAAAGTGGCGGGTCCCAAGCCCAGCGCACCAACCCCTTTCCTTTAGTTTTCATTGGGGGGTTATTTTTAAAGTGGCGGGTCCCAAGCCCAGCGCACCAACCCCTTTTTAAAGGAGAGGGGGCCCCTTCGCCTTCTCACGTTAGCTCACCTCTGAACTGATGTTCAGAGGCTACCCAGGAGATACGTGTCCTAACGGACGTGTGAGTTGCTTGGACCGTTTGACACAAGAATCATTGTTGGCCATTCCCAGGTGTATGGCAGTCAACAACTTTCCACACAATGTGCACTTGAGCAAACGAATCCCAATCTTTGTTATATTAGGTTAAGATATTTGTCTATAAGAACTTACTGTTCATAGACGTAAGAGTAAATAAATAAATAAATAAACTGTAGCTAGTTGATCCAAGTTTTCTTTAAACATATTTAAATAGCTGGACATGCTCTGGTAATCTGTCATTCGTAGACTGAGTAGCTTTTTATATGAAGATACTTTGCGCACAGGTCCACTAGGCTGGTGAGCGTCTTTTAATTTTGTCCAGGCCTCATATGACGTAGTGCAATGCTTTACATGACACAATTGTGATGACTTTACACTTAATGTAATCATTGCAAGGTCCATGCTGATCCAATTAACACATTCGGCGACATTTTCTTGTTTTAATTCGCCCAAAACCACTTTCCAAAGGTCTGCATGCACAAGCACACTGCGCATCTGTATGCTCCATGAGTCATAACTGTGCTCTTCGAGTTTGTCAATTTGATATAGCGAACTCATCTTAATCAAATTGTCACTTTTTAACCGTCGCGATTTACTAGGTACTCCAAGCCGTTGCCTGGGCCCATAACCTGATGATTTTATTACATCATTGGGATGTAGTCCCAAATAGTAACGCGACGCGTAATAAAATATACGATGTTCTTTATTCAGAAGTCAGAACGCAACTAAACTTAACTTAACTTAGCTTACTTGCGTGCGCGTGCCTATATAATGGAAAGCAAGCGACGCATACATACAAATGATGTCGATAGCAATATATGTATCACAATGACATGCGTGCATTGGTAGTTGGAGGAAACACATATCATATGTATTATCAACAGCTATAATAAAAAAAAATAGAAGGAAAAAGTATGCACAATATAAGTAAACCGTAATGAAAAATTATTTTTTACTACGGCGTACCAAAAAATATAGTATTCGCTAATGAGAAATCCTTCAATTCCCAACAATTAAATTCATGTTAGAAAATGAACTCAATATCAACACTTTCACTGCTCCACCCTATAAAAGCGAACTAAATGAACAAATAGAACGGTTTCATTCAACGCTTTTAGAAATAATGAGAAGCCTTAAACAAGAGTACCCAGACAAAGACTATGACAAATCATTCTATTCATTCCGTCACGGGGAAAAAACCTGTTGATTTATTTTTCGCCCGACCTACAACCAATTCTAAAACTACAGAAGAAATAAGGAAGAGAACTGCGAAAAGCTCAGGAAAAACCAAAATCAAGATTTGGAATACCACAATAAAAAAAGACAAGATAGTACCAAATATGAAGTAGGAGCTAAAATTTACTTAACACAGAATAAAACATTGGGAACCAAACTTTCAAAAAGATATAAAGGAAATAGTTAAGGAAGAAGAAATCAACAGTAGTCACTGAATCGGGAAAAATTGTTCACAAAAATATAATCAGAAAATAACTAAATCATATTTTCTTTTTAGACTACTTTTATTCACTACGGTGGATGTAGCGGATTACTCTCAATCTCAAATCGCCACAGTAGATGACGGACTAGCAAAAATACAAACGGGGTCTTACAGGACCCTTCAACCTGACCGACTTTCATATAATCACAACCGACATAAAAATAACTTCATCAAAAACATAGCCGGATCCCATCCTCTTTTCCCATTGATTAACGACGAATTATCATCAATATCACAATCCCTTCAGAACTTGATTCCAAATTATAGAGTTAAAAGATCAATAAATGTTATTGGTTCAGCATGGAAATGGGTAGCAGGAAGCTCTGACCATAATGATCTAATGGCTATAAATAGCAAATTCAATAAAATAATAGAAAATAATAACGAACAAGTCGTCATAAATAAAAGAATAATAGAAAAAATAACAAATGTCTGTATTGTAATATTTAACAAGTAAGAAAATTACAGTCGGGCGTAACCGACTGTAAGAGGCCCAGTACCAGTACAGGTCGCCTAACAAACACATTAAATATTTCTCGAGCTTATGACCACTTCTCACTGCACGAATAAGTGCCTTATAAAACATTTTTTTATGTATGAAAAGAAGAAGGGGGTCGTTCAAATTTAATTGCTTATAAAATCGTCATTTAAATCAAATTTTTAGCCATGGGGGTGATTTTATGGGGAAGGGGGGAGGGGCAAAATTTAAAAAAAAAAACTTGTACAATTCCGGAGCAGTCCTAGTCGAATGCAAAAAAACAAGAAGTCTCTATCTATTACCGTTTCCGAGATCCTTTCATTCATACAGACATACAGACGGACATGTCTATATCGACTCCTCTATCACTCCTGACCATAATGGGGGGTCTCCGACCATTGTTTCTACCTGTTACATACATTTGCACAAAACCAATAGACTCTTGTACTTTCGGTACAGGGCCTAAAAATGTCGAAAAACACTTATATTTTACAAACAAAATTGAAAATTGATATTTTAAAAAACGAGAACTAAAACATAAGGAAAGCAATACAGTTGACGAAAGCGTACATTATTAATACATTCATTTTATCTAATGCCGAAATTTCTGAAATAAAAAACATTTTAATCAAAGAAAACTTTCATTTGAAACATTAGAAGAAGCATTAAATTTTGCAGACATAAAAGAATCAACCTTTAATTTATATTATTCAAATACCAAAAACTGAAAAATAAATATGTAAGTCAATAATCATTAAACTACTAAAAAGAAATAAGGAAATATTGAAAATAAGACATGAAAAAGTTTAAGAATGTAATAATGAGTTTTTTGGAATTTAAGATAATTGTAAAATGTTAAATAATTTAAAAATATGAAAACAAAACGAAATTACAATTTTAAAGAATGAATATTGAATCGAAAATATTTTAAGCAATAAAGCGTTAAAGAAATTGAAGAAATACAAGATGGTTTCATACTATTAAATAATTTTCAAGGAAATGTAACAATCCAAGTTAAAACTATAAATTTAAGCGGATCGTATTTGTTTCTTAATGTTTCATTTAGTATTGTTATTGAACAATTGTAAAAACTTATGAAATATTTTCCAGTTAATGTTATTTCCTATCGTCACAATTTTGTATAAGTTTTTTAATGTTTGAATTCTGAATAAGTACAGTTTCTTCGTCGATTTCTGTTAATTCTGTTTTTCTATTGTATACAAATTTACATGTATTTTTTATAGTACAATGTTTGCTGTTTTGTAAATGGCTTAGTACAGTATTTTCTTCGTATTTTATTGTTTGATTATTAATTTTTACAATGTATACATCATTTGTATCTATTTCCAAAAATTGTTTGGTTGGAAGTTTTTTTATTATTTGAATAGCTAATATATTACAATCCATTTTATATGTCACTAGCGGCGCATCAATCTTTGAAAGAATCAAGATATTTACCTTTTCTACTTGTTCGTTAGTTGGTGACAGAATCGCTCTTTCTTTAAACCAAGATATTGTCTTATAACTTATGTTATCAATGTCAGGATAGACATTGTTGACTAACTCTTGGATGTTGTCAATCAATTTTCCTGTATTGCTCTGTTTAGAAACACTACAGACGCTGTTATTATCATCGGTGTAGAGTGTGCGTTTCGGCCTCCTTCCAAAATCGTAGCGGCAATGCCGGATGACGCAACAGCTAACGCAATTTTTCCGGTAGATCTCACTTTTTTTAAAAGTAGATTGATTAAAAATGTTTTTCCTGTACCTCCTGGGGCATTAAGGGAAAACAATTTCCCTTCATTGTTATCAATTGTTGATAGTAATGCAGTGAATACTTTTTTCTGATCGATGTTTAATCGTGGCTCATCTTGAGCTATATTTTGTAAAAGTCTCGTTTGATCGTATGATGTTTCTCTTGTGTATTCGGCACTTTTAGTTAAATCTGAGTTAGTAGTATTAGCTGGCATCGGCAGCCCAAAATCATTGATCGATTTACCCGAAAGTAATTGCACTACTTTGTTCAATTCAAATAATGCTTCGTCAAATATGTTTTGATCATATTGTACATCATCTGAGTTTAACTCTCGCCGTCGCCGAATCAGAATATCACTGGCCATATTTTCTACTGCTACTTGACAAAACGCTACTATGACGGCAAATAAATATCTTAATGATGTAGCTGAACTACAAACAGCTGCTTCTGATAATGTGTTTTCCCAGTGAGAATCGTCTTCCAAGAGCCCCATAGCTTTGCATGCTGCTTGATAAGTATTGTAAACAACACCTTGTACAGTTCTTAGGTGTGCAAAGGATGTCGGGCCTTCGTTTTTTTTACTTCGGGGAAACCATCAACCGCAGTACCTTCTTTTCGCCGTCCAGACTGATATTTTTCCACTTCATTTGGTGATTGTATGCTGGAAGTGGCTTGATCACTGCCTTTATTAATGTACTTAGTAACATATTGGATTGACTTTATTGAATTGCACAACTCTACGTTGATGTGGGCATCAAAAATATTCAAAAGGAGCGGATTATAGGGAACGATCCATCGGTTATCAATATCATGGTTTCGAACGGTAGCATTTTGCCCACCCTGTTCTGGCGATCGTCGACGATATTTGGGATATCCGTCATCGCTAGTACTTGTTTGAGTTTGGAACGACTTCGGCAATTTTTTTCTGCATGTAGAATCTCGCATACATTGAGAATTCGGGTTTAAAGTCTCGCAAGGGCCGTGTACCATATGTTTCTTTACGATTTCGTACAGGATAGGATCTTCATCTTTATCCGGTAATTCAGCTGAAATAACCCTGTCAATTTGATTTAGTCTAACTTTGTTCACTAACCACACCAGCAGGTGTATAGCAAGCCACGTTTCTGCCATTATATTGTGTACATATGACAGCGCGGCGGACCGAATATATGAGACTTGTTAATGAGGTGCAACAGTTTCTGTACTTTTAAATGGAAGACTCTGTTAACTATATCGTATCTGTCTTGTGGAATTAAATTGGTGTTAATATTTTCTTTGATTTCCGGCCAATTTGGGTTACATGTT
>JAWNNP010001022.1:0-80571 GCA_035044805.1 Leucophenga maculata
ATGTTCCGTTTTGCTACAGACATTGTGCCTAAAACGTGCCATAGTTTGAAGGTTAGCTGGTAATAGCAGTTCATATTACACATTTTGGACGCACAATGATTCACACTTCCGGCTAGTAAAAGAGTTAGACTGAATCCATGTGAATATGGTAAGTTCTACTCTACGAACGACAGGTGTACGCTAATGCGGTCTCGTTGTTAATACACTTAATTACCACTACGTTTTATGAGCTACACATTTATAGACCGGTCACAAACATTGATTTTTTATGTAAGTCCTTGAAGTTAATAAAAAGCCAAACTTTTAATAAATACAGTAAAGATTGTAAATTTCCCAGGAACTCGAAATCAATACGCACAACAAAGAAAGAATTTTGTAAATCTCTTTGCAAAATCATATTGAGTGTTTGTCAGTTCACAGCTGATGATCAGCTGATCGTAGAGCTTTTAAAAAGCTGCTATAAATCTAATCAAAGCATCTATTATCGACTTGTGAAAAAAAATCAACGCTTTTTCAAATTAGAAAATTTGAATTAAATGCCGCTAGCGAGACCAAATTGCCCACTGTGGGGTGGTGTCATTTCAATATGCATACTCGATTTGACTGTAATAAAAAGAAAAATAATTGTATCAGGTTCCAGCTTAATACCTTAAAAATTGATTCCCGAATTTGCAATTTATACTTCTCCGTTCTTCAGAACTGTTGAAGAATGAAGACGTGAACTTAGAGAGTATAAAACTTGGAGATAAAACCTTAAATATTTGATATTTGGAAGCTCTTAAACCGTCTTCAGCAAACTTATATTCAATGAGTGTGCCAATCCTTCCCTCAAGGGTAGCCCAAATACAAACATATACCTCCTTTCTGAAGATTTGAATAAAAAATATTTTTTTTGTTATTAATTTATCTAAAACCACCAAATGTTATTCATTTTACGTTTTTTCTAAAGAATTTATATAGGACCACCAGAAGTGGTTACACAAATTGGTTCTACCTTTCTGGTTTTTTATGTTAAAAAAAACTGTTTCTTTTTATTAAGTTAGCTAGAACGCTTAATTTGATTAGTCTTATAATAATTTTAATAAAACGTCCAGCTAGGAATATATACCTACACAAACTTTTGTTCAAGACGGTTTAAAGTTAACTCGAATTTAAGCACATTTGACTGAAGTGCTTATTCTTGTTTAGTATAGTGTAGTTTTATATTTAGTTTGGCGTCAATGTTTTGGGACGGACAGTCATGGTCAGAACTGCTAGTTGGGTCGCAGATCACGAATATATACTCATAGACTTTATCTGTACTCCAACGTTTTTCTAACTTTCCTACAAATCCAATATAGCCAGCTACAAATATTTTTTGTGCAGGCTAAATAAAATCCAAGTTACTCTCTGTGTACTTTTCAAAACAGTTTATATAATATTTATTTGTCTTAATTTATATCGAAAGCAAGATTTTTAATTTTTAATGCTATCAAAATCTGAGTATTTGAATGCTGCATAGATTTAGGCGCCTGAAACTTTTCTAATCGGTTACTGTCGTGACCTGCACTAAACGTATTTATTGTAAATAACACAATTTCCTGTCTACATACTGGTTAACATATGCACAGCATTTAATTCGATATTAATGTATGTATTGGAGAAATGCAATTCAATAGAAATCATGCATGCAACTTAAGATGCGCAGCAAACTCCGCAAACCAAACTTTGTGCAACAGTGCAGATACACATGTATGTAGATGCAAGTGTTTATATACACATATACATCAAAAAGATACGGCGGATAAAATTGTTAAACAAACAGGCAAACCACCAACAGCAACCAAACAAGCATTCGATTCGAGTAACTCAATAAACTTTTGTTTGTCCGACTAAACTGAAGCGTAGATATTATATGTAGATGCACTTAGATATGTACACGCAAACTACTCATACATATATACTCGTATGCCAATCCATATATACATATGCATCTCATTGGCTCATAGCAACTATGTATTTGCATGTCTTTCTATTTGTTTGCTTTTCCATGTGCGTGTAATTGTATCTGTGTGTGTTTTAGGCTATTTGTGTGTGTGTGTGTGTGCGATATTTCGAATCGCATGGTTAACTGTTTGTCTATTTAGTGTTGTTGCCATTGTCAAATGTTGATTGTTAGTTTATCGTTTAGTCTGTATGTAGTTATTGTTATCCTGTCGCTTGTATCTCTTAGTTGCTCAAAGTAGCTATTGAAAATGTATGCTAGTGTGTGCTCCTTAATACATTCGTTTGATGGCTACTCAAAACTTAATGTATGTCACTTTGATTTTTGTTAAATCTAGACATTTCATCTGTAACTGATGTGAGCTACTTATGTATTTCATTTAGTTTGCACTTGTATCTGATTCATTTATATTTACTTTTGTGTAGCTAGGTGTATCGAGTAGCTGCATATCATATCATGTCAATTATATTTAATTATTTGGTATGGAAAATTGATGATATTTATGCTACAATTAACAAAAGCTTATTTTGTGAAGTTAAAATTGTTTATCAATAACAAATAAATTATTAATAGTTGAAGATACGAGGGATTATATTTATACTTTTAGATTCTGCAGTCAAAACAAATATTTATCGTTAAAAGTTGGTTTGCTGTTTTTTTTTAATTACTCCACTATAAATTTTGATAAATTTTGTGAGGACGAGCTTGATCAAATATTTCGGATGGCTAAATGTTTATGTTGATGCTTGACATGCCCAAGGATGCCTCTATCACACTTTGTGTCACATGATGATTTAGATATAACAACTCCGTACGGCGTCTATTTTTTATGGTATTTCAGGTACAACAACTGATTTTGAACGACCTTCATGAAATTCGTTCCTGAGCAAAGAACGTTCACGATTAAATTCCTATTGGCACTAATACATAATAATAAGCGATGAGATAAATGCGATAAACCATGTAGAAGGTTATGAAAAATTATTGCTCAGAATTTTTCAGATTTAATAAAATTTGTTGACAGAAATAAAATTTTTTGTCAGAAATAAAATTTTTAAGTCACTGCTGTCTGATTAGATGTGGCAACACTAGTGTTGCGGAAATCCTTCATATTAATAACACCCCTCGTATATCCTACATATACATGCAATTTATATGCAATATTTTAAAACAATTTTATATAATTATTCCATTTTGTTTTTTTTACATTTTTTTTTTTTTTTTTTGATAAATTTGTTTCCATTATTTATGTTAATTATATGCTTGCATTGAAGGCTAATTAAAATGTGAAATATATTGCAGGTATATTAAGAAGCATATATAATAAAGAGTTTAAACTAATAAATGTTTTTAATAATGAAAAGTTTCAGAGTCCAGCGAAAAACAATCAATTTTTTTGTCAACTGTTGAAAATGTGTTGTTTGCACTGGCTGAACAAAAGCCACAGAGATTTATTTAAAAAATGCATAGCTTGAATTAGAACATGATTTAATGTAAAAGTTTCATGATAATTCTAAGTTTTTGTTGCATCCGTCTTCCTCATCATAACCTTTGGCCCTCCTACATTTCCGGTACCGGAACATCGGCGCTCACATTATGTTCCTTCTTCAGCGATACGATCCAGCGTTGTGAATGTAGGAAACTGCATCAGTACATCATATTCTGCGTTCGATGACGATTTCACAAAGCGTTCCTTTTCCATTATTATTAAAGAGGAACTCATACGGTCATTGCAGCTAAATTTACCAGTACAGCTTCTTCCGAACTCTTCAATTTTTTTTTCGACGATTACGATTGTTGCTTATGCTTAATCACGCTTAATTTAAGCTTTTTCTGGCAGACTTTGATTCTAACTTCATTAATGCTTTAATTAGGAAATTTTGACCTTTTTCGGCTTCATCCTTTCATAGTTCCATTTTAAAGTCTTTGAATGTCATGTAGTTTCGCTGTCTCTTCATCTGCTCAGCGCAATATTAAAAAACGGTTAATATTTATTTGTATAGTCAAGATCCTTCGATAATCTGCTTCACAAGATATTCGTCTCAATTTTCTGAAAAAATGCACATACCATTACATCTAATGTCGAAAATTATAAAAAAGTCAGATTCTGGTCAGATGTCTGGCATCATATAAACTTTCCTTTTCTTTACAATCGAGTCCCACTATATGGTTTGAAAACAAAACATTTTTGTGCCTTTGTACTTTCATTATATGTACCCTATACTGGGAAGTCAGAAGTATACTATGTTTCGGCAAATGTATGTAACAGGTAGAATAAGGCATGGTATAACAAGATTGGTTCAACAAAATGAGTTGATCTAATCGCGATAAATTTCTGAAAATGAAAATAGACGTTTTTATTGAAATCACTTCGGATTTGTTATCAAAAAAGTTTAATCAAATTGCCTTCGTAATGTAAATGGTTGAAATTGAATGCAGATGTATATCTTAGTGAAGGATACCTAAATACTGCCAATTCTTGTTATTTATTATATGACATATAAGTTGTTTGTAATTAATTGTACTAATGAAACTGCTTTCATTTCTTTTCAGGTCAGTCCTAATATTTTGATAATTCTTAAATTCAGTAGTCACTAAAAATGAATCGATGCATGTAAGTGTGCTTTATAATGAGTCTATTGATTTAACATTCAAACTTTTTTATCGACATGTAAGATTTTGGTAATATTTTTTTCGTTTCTATTGTTTATATTAAAATCAGTAATTCCAAATCTAGAGTTTTAAGTCACATAAAACCTGTAGTTATCAGCTTTTGATTTTTTGTGACAGATCATCTGTGTGAGCGAGACAAGAAATGCTTAATAGGTAATACACAGTCATTATTACGTTAATCCGTATAAAATCTTTCATATATATGGTGGTTTCTCCCATACAAAATTGGGTTTCTGGTTTATACCATGAACAAAATTTGGTATTGCTGGTAAATTTAGCTGGAAATGCCAAATTTGGTATATTTTACATGAGTTCTGATAAACGCATTTAAAAATCTGTCCCTTCATTCTGGATTTCAGTATAAAAAAACCCAAAAATTGCTATTGTTGTTACTTCAGCGGTTACTTGACATTAATCATACTAAAATAAATAAAAGTCCAAATCGGACCACTTGAAGCGCTCTACAAAACAATCGATTCGATGTAGACATTTCCGTTTCTCTGGCTTTCCGTTTTACATTGATAACTTGCAATATTTAGTTTCTCCTATTCCTTTTTTAGATAACTGGTACTTAGGGAATGTGCCAACCCATCTCAAAAGAGTAGTATCCGTTTTTACCTGTCACTGCTTTCTGGTTTTTTCTGAAAAACATTTCGTTTCTCTTGTTATTCTAGCTTAAAACGCCAAATTGGTTATATGTTTTTTTAATTCGAATAAAATATTCTATATTGGTTCGCACTAGAGTGCCCCATGCTAATCAGTGTCCCTTTCTGAGACACTTTTTTGCGATTAAGTTTAAACGACAAATTCTCTCATCCAAATTTATGATTCAATAGAGTTAGGCTATAGTCTAGCACACATTTTTTCTTGTTAATAAATATTTTTAATTAAAGAGTACTCGAATTTGACTTAAATTTTTTTTTCAAAGTCCAACTATTAGATAAAGTATTAACAATTTATTTTCTTGCTTCAAAGTCAAGTAAAATTTTCTCCAAAATGGGTTTTCTTTTCTTTCTTTACGAATTGCTATAAAAAACAAGTATTCTCATATTATACATGTAATCTGAAAAATCATCCGACAAATAGTTGGCATATAGTAATGCCGTTTCAGAACTGAAACATTTAACAAACGAGACTCTAAACAATTAAACGATTTTGACAGTATGTTGCGTTTACATTTAAAAAAAATCGTTCCAATAAAGCAAAATATGCTGTCAGCAAAATTTAAAATAGAGAAAATCTGTAGCAACTTGAAAAGACATAGTTGAGAACAACAGCTTTCAACATGCTTAATCAAATCTGAAATGTGACGCGATATGATAAAAATGACAGCAATGTCGACAAACTGACTGACTGACTGAGTGACTGACATACATACTGACTCTGCGAACCAACTGACTTACTTGTGCTGTCTACATTTTGATGCTGTTATACGTATATATATGAGCATCTACAAAATCTGTCCATCTATACGTTTGTCATTCGATAAGTATTGGCATAGATTCAAGGATTTTTAACTTACTTTTGTATGCTGTTAGTATGCCTCATGCGTATTGATTAATCTGGCTGTGTCATTAAAATTTTTGCAAATGTCATACATTTTGGAGAAAATTTCTACAGAACGTACGCAAAACAGACCAAGGACCGAATGCTTCTAATGAGAAATGAGCACAAATGTATCTAGAATAGAATACGACGACAAAGAGCAGGGTATATTCGAAAGCCAGTTTGCCTGCCACTGGCTCGACAACTAAATCTGGAGGATGAAGTAAGTAGAGCGAAGTGGTCCCTTGAAAATTTTTCTATAATTTATAGGCTTTGAAAGCCATTTACATTTGTCATTTGGGGTTCTGGTTTTTCGCTTTTCTGTCTGGCTGTTTGTCTGTCTGTCTATCTGACTGTGTGTGTACGTGTGTATTTTGAGAACTAACAAATGAAATGAGATACATGTTGCCATAAGGCGCAAGGAATACAAGCAATAATAACACAAAAACAGCAAAGCACGCATTTGAAAAAGTAAAACACATAAAACAACAGACCAAACGAACAGCAACAATAAAAGAATTACAACCCACATTTTTATTTTTGTCATTTATTTATTTATTTTTTTTATTAGGTGGAAATTAGACCATTTTGAAGTTGCTGCTGTTCTAGGCTTTAAAAAGGTTTATTTTAAAATCGATTTCTGCCAATAGAAACAAGTTTGCAAGTTTGAATTTATAGAATCTACACAAAGTGTTCGTTTAAAATTTGTTCATGAAGTAGCTAAAAATCTTTATATTTTTAGCCGAACTATTTCTAACAGTTTTTAGTTACGCAATAATTTGATATCTAATTAAAAGCAACTACTTTCCAAATGCTAATGCTTTTTAATGATTGTATCTCATAGTTCTAGTAACGATGTTGATTGTACATTGATTCGCAAATGTATTAAGTAAGCTATATTAAGTTTGTGCAAATGTAAGAAACGGGCAGCACTATTTCACAGAATTACTTATCCGAGAGATTCCATTTATATCCCGTCTAGTTACAAAGCGAAGTTCTTGATTTTTGTATAACCAGCTGACCTCAATTCCTTAACCACCGTATTCTTAACTTAAGACTACCTTGTGCATTGCTAGCGAAAAAACATAGTATTTTTCCATTTCAAACGAGACAGATTTGATGCTGATATATTCACGTATATTCACGTGTAGGTTATGTCTAAAAGGACAAAGACTGGAGAAAGCAAGTGAATAAATCAACAACCGAAAACATCCCTGAGCTCAAAAAAAAAAAAAAGTATTGCAATACATTGTTCAATGCCACAATGCCAGCTGGAATAAAAAACTCTTCCTACCCTGGCAAATTTACTAAAATGTGTAAAAATAAAAAAATATATATATTCCAAGATCCAATCAAAGATACTGAAAGATCTTCTTCGAGCGTTTTCTTAAACTAAGATTGAATACATATATCGACTAAAATTATGTTCTTTCTTCAACACAATATAGTTTAAGTGATAACCTTTGCTGTATTGAAAAAAAAATTTTTGTTTGTTTTTACCCGTAGTTAGTGTATTTTATTATTATATATTAAAACATTTCATTAGGGTCCTAATAATCCCATTAGAAGAGGTGGTACTCTATAAAGAGTCATGTCAATATAGACATATCCGTCTATCTGGCTATAAACAATAAGGATTAAGGATTATAAAATACGCTTGAAATGACAAAATTGGTGTATCTTAAAATAATCCCAAAAAAATTTCCTAAACAAATCAAGAAAGAAATATATGTCCCATACAAAAGTAAGGTTCAATCTACTAGGATATCTCGTCGAGCACACTAGACTGCAGCGGACTTTATTGTTTTTTTATGAACTTTATGGTTATTCTAATAAATTTTTAATCCTTAGTTTTAGTTCTAGACTTGCTTTCAATTAGTGTTAGTCATTTTTAAGTGGCTTCTTTCGAAAAATTAGTTTTTAACCTAATCTAATCTCTAAATATTTAATTGGCTAATGCTCTTTATTTGAATGGAGACAATATTCTTAAACCGTCCGATGTTGATCTGTGTGGCTAATTTTATTAGAATGGGCAAAAATTACATAAATCAAAATTTCTAGCTAAACAAACAACACAAAAAATCATTTTCATAAATGAAAATGAAATGGAAAATTGTGTGGGTGGTGTCAGGTTTGTGTGAGGGCCTCGCCTTATTGTGGGTAATACACTTAATTTGAAAAGCGATTAGGAGAGTCTAGTCTTATTTTGAAGGTTCGTTCTATCTATTATAGTCTCCTATATTTCGTTGTTGGTAGAGACGGATATGTCTTTATCGGCTCAAATAGTTGCTGCATGCTAAAAGATACATCAAAATAAGTTTCGGTTTCAGGTTGAGGGGTGATTTGCGCGATAATTACTTTTTGTACGTGAAATATTAAATTTGACATTTTTTTTATGTTTATGTTGATGTTCTTAACGAGTATGTGTGTATGTGTGTTGGTAGCTGGCTATAAAAATGAATATAAATTAAGGTAAATTGCTGTCCGACACACTGACAAAAACAAATTCATAGTTTCGGCAGTCTAGCTGGTGCATAATAAAAGCGCAAAATTAGCTGTCAATTATAAAAGTAAGCAGTGAGAATAAAACTTATTAAAGTCGGGAGTTATTAGCGACTGTGGCGGCTTCGGTTTCTGTACTCACGCGAAATTTCAGTAAATGGTTTGAGACATTTTTTGACAGTGGACAGACAAGTTTTCTTATGTGGTAGGGACAAATGTTCGTGAGCAGAATTTACTGCTATGAATTGAATGGCACTAAGGCTTAAGTTGAACTTACATGAATGCCTAGAACATTTACTAAACGAACATCCTGAGGCGCTTACAACGCGCGCATTCGTTTATTTCTGTGTTGCTAGTCATGTCCTTTCTCACTTTCATTGTTACTTGTTTTTTGTTTAGTTTTGTTTTTTTTTTTTCTCTGTGTGTACATAACACTTCCATCAATTGCCATGAGCTTCCTTTTATTTTCTGGTAAATTGCTGTCAATTAGTTAGAAGGCAATAAATAAAGTAGCAGAAGTGTTTGGCGCTGAGTTTGGTGCGGTGCTTAGAACGCCTCACTAGTTCAGAATTCACTAGTTTCACTGTTGCTTACCTAATGCTTACGTTTGGAACAGGTGTACTCATATATTTGTAGTGTGGTGTGTAGTGCCAACTCAGTTTCAATAGGTCAGTGGTCTGTTGGTCGACCGGCTGGTTTGCTGACTGACAGAACCGCCGGCCGGCTAGCTGGCTTACCAATATTATTCTTTACCTCGGCATTGTCTTCTGCTATTTTATTCTAACCTTTTGTATAATATCATAGCCCCCTCCATGCTAGGTTTAGTCGTTCGTTTCTTCATTTTGTTTCGCCTACTTTATTGACATTGTTACGTGTCTTGAAGGACAATGCGCTTTACGGTCTAGGCATGCGAACTGAATTGGGTGAATGTGTAGGCGAATCGAAATGAACTTTAATGTGACTGTTATTAGACATTGTATTTCGTTACTACGTTCATTTTGTGATATGCTTTCAATAATGATGTCGATTCTTGTTCATAGCATAAGACGAAAGGTCATAGTGGCTATTAGTGGCATTAATAGTAAATATTATTTTCTATGGAAATTAAGGTTCATTTCAGAGAAACGGCATAAATTCAAAGAGTACATTTTTATATGCGATTTTTTGATGAACAATTTTTGCAAACGTATACAAAACGCCTCCTTTTTCGCAGAGCAAGTTAATTACAAACTGCCAAGAAAGTATCAATACCTGCGCAAATACTATCTCTCCGTCTCCCATGTTGTAACACTGTAAGTGTGTAAGTATGATGCTAATTTTTAGCGCGATCTGTCAACCAACTTGTTTACATCAGTCGACCTCATCAATGCTTGAACATCAACAAGATCAAAGTTGAGTCGATGTAATATTCGCCTGTATGAACCGCAAGATTTATTTAGTCACTTCTATTTCCAACTCATAGAAAATAGCTTAAATGGAATGGGCACTCCCCACTATTAAAGATAGCCACCATACAAAACTGCTTACATTTTTGAGTTTTTGTAAAAATATAGACGAAATGAGGGACTAAATTTGGTATTCACACACAGATAGATGGAAAAAACAGACGGACATGGCTACGACAACTTCTCTTGTTGAGCTGATCAATAATTTAAATGCATTATCGGAAATTTAACGCTTCCTTTTTGAGTGTTAAAAAAAACCAAAATATTTTTTAAAATCTTTGTTTTGTATATGAAATAATTTTCAATAGTTCCACTTCAATGACCTTTTTTTGTATGGCAAATGTTTGTTTTAAATACATATGTGTACAATGTAACTTCCAACATAAATTTAGCTCTATACAAATGTTCTATAGTGTCTTTCGACAATATCCCCCATATAAAAAGCCTGATTTCAAACAAAGACCTTTGTCTCGCACTGAGTGATGTTACTGCATATTTTGGCACTTAAACTTATAACAAAGATTATTAAATAAATTAGAGTTTATTAAAGACAAAATAGTTCTATAGTGTTCTGAAAATGTTATCTCTGCAATGTATTGTCCTGAAATTATTAATATTTAAACATCGCTTGCTTAGAAATGGTTTCGATATATTATTAGTTTTAATAATAATTTGTACATAATAATAAAATCTGCTTTAGCTATACAAAGTGAATAGGCCAAACAATCACAATGGTGGACCTCAATTACATATACGCTGCACAATTTATTAAACACGCACAATAAATCCACCCACTGACCACTATTTAAATAGTGTTCTATCCCCTTGCAGTGCTGTGTGAAGTTGCATTGCATGAACTAGCTCATGCGAGTATTATGTGTGTTAATCATGTGCATAAATCAATATGCAACTTGATGCTGCGTTGCGTACGTCTCATCACATCTCGTCTGCTGCCACAAACTGTGTATATGAATTCAATTTTCCCTGATTAGCTCTGCTCATTAGTATGCCCAAATGACCGCAAATCGAATGAAATCCATTTGAATGCATACGTTTCGCCGTGTTAAACTCTTAATACAATACAAAGCTATACGGCTTAGTTGTATTTTGTAGCCACTTATCTTTCGTTCTCTCATATGTTGTGTATAGTTCCCATGACAAAAGCGACACAGATAATTCTCAATTCACACCCAAACAACGACCATGACCGCTAGTACCACCATGAAGTACACTTTAGAACTCATGGAGACTATTTTTGAATTGCAAATTTATGAACTCAACCGCAAAATACTGTTCAATGAGTATGAAGGGTTGATGTTTAGTTAAACATCAGCAGTTCATTAAAATCATGCCGTTTCAAATTTGTTCATCACGCAAATAACCCCTTTTGAAAAAATCTTAACCCTATTTAAATACTATGTGAATCTATGTAGAGATTTTTGATGCATACGGGAACAGTGAACTCAGAGTGATCAAAGCCAAAGCTTGATATATTATTCACACTTAACATAAAATAAGAAGTACAAAGTTAAGTACTGAAGTCATGCATGGTGATGCATATTGTCTACATCCTGCAAAGATGAGTAAATGTAGTATCCTTGTTTTACTAATCAATTTGAATTCACAAAGTTTTTAAATAAGTTTTTAAGCATAAGTTAATTGTTTTTATGCTTTAAGAATATATTCTGTTATTTTGTAATAAGATATTCTTATTAAATTTTTACATTCTTATTATTATTGCAAAATTAACGAAAGCTCTCTAAAGGCTTAAATGAAATCTCATGTATACTAATGGATGCTGTTCATTTTCTTAAACATTACCAAAAAAGCGGTTAATAAGTATTTTGTGGTACGTCGTTCTCTCTTCCTCTTAAAATTATTGCAGATTTTCGAATTAATTACGCATATTTAAATGTCGCTTCTCCGCACGTGTCAACCCCAGCGAATTATATATGTATGTATTTTGCTTAAGTGTGACAACCCTAATTGCGTAACGCAGCGGGTTACGGTAATCAATGTCACCGGCGAGCAAACGAGCGAGAATACAGGAGTGAGGTCAACAAATGCGATTAACACGGTAATAGCGCAAATTGTTTGCTGTTGTTGTATTAAGCATTGTGGTGTTGCTTTTCGTCCTTTGATGAATCTTAAGCTTAAAATGAGCTGATAATTGATTAAAATTTGATGCAGGAAGCCATTCAATGAAGGGTGCCGCACATTTCACAAGCTCTCTGTGAACTGTGGACAGCATCTATTCTTGACAGATTTCTTTGCTGCTAATTTAAACATTACTTTAAAGTCATCACACTCGCTCATTAGTTTCATTTTGTGATTTCGAGGCAACGGATTGAACGCACCCGGGTTGACTCCTCATTCGTCCCTTTGCGCTCATTGCTGTCGTGCTACATTCAAATGCAAGTTACCCAGGGACATATATACATATGAATGTAGTGACGGGTAAATGAACGTCATGGCGCCACAAGTCGTCGCACTTTTTACTACACACCTATAGTGGCGTTGTCGACATCACCATGGCGCTCAGCAACGTGTCTGACATATGTGGTCATGGGCGTTAACCCTAAAGTGCATTGCTACTTACATCATACGAACATACATTGTTGCACCTTTGTAGCTGTCAGTTGGTCTTCCTTGCTGCAATTACTTCTTTGGCATGTACTTGGCATTTCTGTTCACTCAAACAACCGAAAGTCCTACTAAAGAAAAAAGAAAAAAAAACCATCTAACATACACCTATCCCTATGTATTCATACACTAGATATACTTTACTGTTATGCCATGTGCTTTGATGTCGCTCGTTTGTGTGGAATTTTGCAAAATATTTTTACATATTTGTATACAGCATTCCTTTAGAAACAGTCCCACAAACAGTCATAAAAAAATAGAAAGCTAGCGAAGGAACGAATAGAAGTAAGAGTTTCTTTCTACCTTGAATAATGGAAATTATTTGCGGTGTAAAAATCGTAATACTGTGCAGTTCTTGGTTTAATAAAGTTTCTTAGTCAATAAATTGAAAAAAAAAAAAAAAAAAATTTAAATTTATGCAGAACAGGTCTAATTCGAAAAATTAGCTGTGCCACGCCTACAAAGTTTGAAAATGGTTAAAGAAATGCTTATATCGATTGATATAAAAAAAATTTAAAAATTTGATGATTATCATACGTCGATTAGATCGTAACAAGGAGCAATGCATATAAGTGCGAAACTGAAAATTGTTCGGCGCTTTGCGGCGCAAATATAAGAAAAGTTTTTCTCAAACGAAGCAAATGATCTACTATAGATCTGGTAATACTGTGCCATTATTGTGACATAACCAAGTTAACCAAAAATATATTGTTGTTGTATCGGTTGATATATATGATTTGTTAGTTTATGATCTGAGTAGAAATTTCCTAAAAAGTTTAATAATTCACAATTGGTACCACGAGTTTAATATATCAGCACAAGGTTTGCTCACAATGGAAATATAAGAGGCAACCCTCTCAAAAATTAGAAACTGCTTATAATGTACACTCGAATAAGATGGTAACCATAGCAGAAGAGATTCGCTTAAGAGCAGCTATATAAAAAACTGCTTTTGAGTATACATGTAGCTTAAAGAACTTCTTTTTTTTTTTAGACCTTCCCATATTTACACAGTTCTCTTGTTGTGCCCTTATTGTTGGCTTTGAGCGGTTTATGCAAAGAGTTCTCTCATTAACTGTCGGTGTATCTCTTTGTGTACTGGCTACTTAAAACTGTCTCCTCTAATATTATCCCAATGCTCTTAGAGGACTCCGAACTCGAGCTGTATATTACAGCTAGCCCTAAGCGCTTTGCTGCTGCTCGTATATTTTTAAGTTTCATCCAGCGCAGACATAACAAATATTACTTATATTTTATTTTATTTCTGTCAGTTTTTACGACTTGTTTAGTAGTATGTAGAAATACATAGGACTGAACTGCGTGTGTACTGTGTGGTATTACGAATGGAGGTATCTTTGTCAACCATATGAACACCAACTGACAGACTAACTGGCTTACTGGCTAGATGTCTGGCGGAATGTCGGATTGGATCGGAATGTGTAACGTTAACTTGGTTCGTAGCTTCGTTACAGTCTTACTAGTGGATTGAGTTGGATTGGGTGGATTTCCATTTCGAGAGCACTGTGATTGTAAGGCTTTTTACGTATGTCGGCCACTTGTTTCAATTTTGCCGGTTGCTGTTGTTTTAGTCATTGTTGTTGTTGTTACACGTTTTAGCCACAATGGTAATGGCTCATGACGTTTTGTAGTTGTAGTTGTTGTTAGCACATTTGCTCTGCACCATACAACAAATAGCCTGCAACAGAACAGTTTGTTATCCTTTGTACTTACCCAAACAGAGGCAGTCAGATACATATATATGTATATACTTTCATTTAAAGGAGTCTCGGTACATTTTTACGACCAACATAACATCATATATATAGCATATCTGTGTGTGCCACCTGTCAATGTCCCTTCTCTCTCTTAATATACACATATATCCGAAAATAGAGTGTGAGATATGGCCTATGGCAGACGAAGTGCGTTTGTTCGTTTTTAGTTATTTTAGCTTACATTGCTGTTTTTGTTATACCCTACACACTAGGCATTTAAGTATGTTCATATGTATGTTCATGAAATTGAATAGAAAGACCGAATAGTGTATCGAAATGATTTTTCCCCAAGCACTTTTGTATTTTTCTATAAAAAATAAAATATCGCTATGGTGACATTTTATAGAAGCCCCTTTTCGGGTACCCCTCATACAAACCTCATGGTTTTCTTGATATGCCGGCTTCTTATGAACGCCTACTTTTGATACTAAAAAGCTAAACTTTTTTTTTTTGTACAAAAATATTTGTTCATCAAGTAATCCTTTTTAGGTTTAAAGACTTAGCTCGTTTTGCAATTCTCGAACATGATATATATTTTTTTTATGGATTTGAGCTTGCAACACATCATTGTAATCGAAGAAAACCGTAAGATCTTACCTCTTCAATTGGTCTTTGGCTTCGATGTTATAACCATATACCTATGTTTCGTCACCAGTCATTCGTCATTAAAATTTTCTCGACCTTCTGTGAAAAGCTTGTACCACTTTTTAATCTTCTTTTTTTTTTCAAGAAATGCCAAAGGTCAACATTTTAAGTGCGTTGAAAGACTAAATTTTGTACTATTACAGTTTCCGAGATCCTTTCGTTTTTACGGAGGGACAGACGGATATGGCTATGTAGACTCCTCTATCACTCCTGACCATAATGGGGGTAACTTTGGGGGTCTCCGACCATTATTTCTAATTATTTCGAATAGGCTCTTGTACCATCGGTACAGGGCCTAAAAAACGTAAAATTTGGATATTTTTTTAAACACCTCGGGTATAAAAAACGTGCAAAAATTTCGTGCGTATGGTATTAGAGCTTCGGTGCAGACGAAATTAAATTTGTTTTTGATTGGTGGATGTCCTTCTGTGTATGTACTTATTTATAGACATATATCGCATTGGTTAATTTATATTAACAATTTATCAATTTGATCGCTCAAAAGTGTTTTTTTTTTTTATTGCTCGTCAACCAATATTGGTTGCTCTCCTATCACCTTGCCCTTACGATTTATATCAAAATAGCAGCTCGCTCGATGATGGTGGATATGATTGGTATCTATTGGAGGCGTTGTGTGACTTCCTGATGATTTTCGCACACATTCATTCATAGCTTAATTTAGTCTTTATTGTGTTATATTTTTATTCGACATTGCATAATTTTCGGCTCCAAGTTTTTATTATTTATTTTTATTTAGTAACACGCAATTCATGTCACATAAACCAAATTGCAACGTATTTACACATTTTGATGTAATTCTCATTTATTGATTGGTTTGAGGTCAGAAAGCATTGATTTGGATTAAAGTTGCTGTATTGTAAACATATGTCACGAATCTTTGGTTGTATGTTTAACGCTGAGAATGAAGTTTTTATACACTTATACAGTTTTTATACACTTTCCAACATAGTATAAAGAGAATATTATTAATTTCTGAAAGTAACGTATTGAAGGAGCCATCGAAGATCTAAAATAGGTTAACTGTATTCTAAATCAATCTCCGTCAGTTTTTTTGATACATATTACGGAACGTATTTCTTACCTGAGCATATAGACTATTCATATCAATGTACCCTGAACTCTTTTTTGTACGAAAATGTTTTTTTTTTAAATCTTTCTGAGAAATTCTCAATTATCTGCGAAATTTGTTTCGACAACATTCTTCATCTATTTTATTCGTTTCACTTATTAGAATACCCTGTCTCCATAGTGCTTTTTTCTCTTTAAAGAAACATAATTATTGTATAATTACGGGTTTGAATTTTTTTTTTTATTGATTAGAGTTTATAACAAAAAGATAAGGAGTTCAAGCATTGTTGTATGCTGGCTGGAAGGAAACCACGGACATCAATTGATTGTTCTTACATACTAACTTATTTATATTGCTTTAGATTGCATCAGTTATAAAGCATTTGCTATTGAACTCAGTTATTTCTTGTGTAACATTATTTTTGGAAAGAAAGTATTGGGAGACCCTTTTTCATTAGAAAAAAAATTTTTTTTAAGCGGCTTGTCTATATAATAATGTATTATGTACAGTAAAATTCTGATAAATATTTACCTCGAGTATTCTATTTTTTTTTTTTCGTTCGCCTCTTATACTTTGCATTCCCAAGTTCACCGTACGACATTGGAAAAAGAGCATCTTTAAAAAAAATAAAAAAAAATCCATAAAATAGCATAACATATTTTTAAATACAAAACTATATATGTATACACAAATAAATATATACACAAGTCCGAGAATATGTTGCAACCATATGTCGCTTGGTGATTAGTTTGTTGTTCTTGTCACCATGTATATTAGTTGCAGCACACCTCGAGGCGTTTAAATGTAAAGGGAGGAGCGACCGTTGTATAGTAGTGAATTTACTTCAAACAAAATACTGAAATTTATTAATGAGCACTTGGGCATATGTATGGCTGCAGCTATTGGAACTCTGGGAAGCCAAAGTATATGATGCGATACATAGCTATATTGTAGCACAAAAACAAAAAATACAACAAAGAGTGAAGAGCCCAAGAAACCCAAACCTAATAATTTTTGTGGTAATTTGATATTCTTGCGTTTGCTGTTCAAATTTTGTTCATTTGTTTTCATTTATTTTACTATTTCTGCTCCTGTCATCCTCGTCGTCGTCGTCGGGATTCTTTCGTTATTTTTGTGCGACATCAAAGAAAATTGAGACACTCGATCATGCGAGACCCAAAAACAACGAGACCGTTAATTGAGTCTAAGTATGCTTACCGTTATATCTTTTATATCTTTGTAGAAAAAAACATATTTTAATAAAATTAATTTAAATTTATATTTATAAATATTAAAAAATATTTTTATTTCATTACTTTTTTTTTCACTTAAAAATGTGAAGTTGTTTATGCATCTATCTCTCCTTCTTTTTTTTTTTTTCTTTGAAAGGATTGTTACTGTGCCTTATTTTGCTTTATTAAATTATGCCCTGCAGTTATAAAAATAAATATGATATGTCCTTGACATTTGATAGTTATATCTTTTAAATAATCGAAAACATAATCCAATTACACAGGCTTACAAATTTCGTACAGCAAAAGTTGTACGCATGTTACTGAAACTTGATATATTCTAACTCAAATATGAGAAAAATTGTCTCATTAACAACATTCACCCATTCATAAATTTTCATATATTTCCTCTTTTATAAATGTTATTTCTTCCAATTCGAGAAAAATGTTTTCATACAAAAACACAGAAAAGGTGACTGATTTGTTTTGGCGTGCGCCTTCTATTGGTTTTATGAGGGTCATATATGGAATATTTTATTAGAATTTAAGTTAATTAATCTAAAGTTGGTGTTTTTAGCTAAAATAACAAGAGCAAGAGTGTACTTGACTTCGATATGGGATATTTTTATTAGGATTCGTATAAGGTACATCAAATCTGTCGTTTTAAGCTAAAATAAACCAAAACAAAATGTTTTTCTTACATATCACAGGTAGGAGTCTTACAAGATTTGTATGAGGGCTACCCTTCTAGTGGTCCTAACTGGACCTAAATCAACTATTTGAATTGTTTACGTTTAGCGAAAGATAGAAAAAATTTGAATTTTAGCTAAACGAAATACACCACAAACAATTTGTTCGAACAAGAACTCTGAGTGAGCATTAAGCTTCCATGTTTGGTTTTTATGATTACTGTCGCTGAGAAGTATTGGTTCGATTTGAACTTTTTTGAAATATTTCATTAGGATTAACGTAAAATATACCAAACTCGAAATTTTTTTCACATTAACAAGAATAGAAAAATGTTCTCACATAATCTAAGAAGGAAGATCAATAACATATATATTTTAACATCTTCTACTGCCTTTTGAACTTAATATACCCATATACCCTTTTACTCTATGTATACATAAAATGAAATAAACTTGTGTTATAAAAAAGTAGAGCTCATATAACGCACACTTTTTACTCCTACGACAATCTTGATCAGCTCGGCGAGTTGCCGCCATCCTGTTGTGTGTGTATTACTCATATTTACTTCAGTCTACTCCGATCACTTTAAGTTAACTCTGCTACGTGCTTTTCTAAAGTTTCGCGGATCGTAAATGTCAACAGACCGTAAAATGTGACAAACTTCGAAGTCGACATTAAAGTGCCTTTCAAAGTCGTGCTTAGCTAAGAGATATAGAAACTTTAAGAAGCCTAAAAAACATCTAACCAGGAAACTCACAACAGTCCATTAAATGGTATATTATGGATGTTCTGAGAACAATTAGCGAACAATTATATTGACTGGCGGTTTTATGGCAGAATCGTATTGCACTTTTTTTTACAATCTCAATGAGACGTCCAAGACCGCATAATTCGTCGCTTTGTAAATGCATTTATATGTTTGAATTACTTTAGAAAAAATGCAGACCGAGTGTTTTTCTGAAATGTTGAAAATATAAGTTAACACAAACACTGAAAGTAATTTTTACAAAAAATTGTATACATTTAGTGTAAAATGCTTAAGTCATTCTTTCTCAAAATATATGTATCACATTAAAAGAGACATCATGAACACATTAAAGTAGATATACTTTAATGAACAGCTCGATAAGTCGATTTAGACTTTTGTTTAAATTTTACTGCGCAATTTTTTTTTTGAATTTTTAAAATATCTAAAAGATCCCATATCAACATGCAATGAACACTCTTAGGGCTGGGCCCCATACGAACACACCGCGCACTATTTTTGTAAGAACAAATTATTTTTTATATTTGATATCAGCTTGAAATTCAAAAACCAAATTAAATTATATTACAAATCTGAAAAATCTTTTCCTAATAGTTGAAAAATATTGAAGGAGGCATCGTAGACCACATAACGTAAATATATTCTCAGTCAATTCTTCGAGAAAAATTGATTTACTCATGTTTGTTTGCCTGTCTATCTATTTTTTGCATTATTTTTCGTTAATTTGTTAGATATCGGAAGAATCCGATATTAATGTCCTAAGCACAAACATTTTAAAATGCCACGCCCACTTTTAAGGAGACTCTCATACAAACTTCTGTTTTTTTTTTTGGGGTTTTTTGATTCTTAAGAAATGATTTATAAATAAATATCTACATATATATATAAATATATCTAGGGCGCTTTATTTATTTTGGTTAAAACTGGATTTTTAATTAAAGCTGCGTTTCTACATTTTTTTTATTTTTTTTTGAAATGTTCACTATTAAAAAAATGTTGTTTTGTTATATAAAACAGAACTTTAGCAGAAACCAGTTGCAGTTTATATATCGTGATAAATCTTACATCAAACTAAGCAAGAGAAAGTTGTCGGCACGAGTAGCGTAAACAGCGGGGTTCTAGTTGAATAATAATGAGCTGAACAAACAGCTGAGCATTTTTAAGAGCGATAAACCATTACTTTTTCAGATAATCATAAGTAGAAGATGGCGACGACTATGGTTTAAACAAAAAAGCATGGCACTGTACGTTCATATACTGTTACCATATGGGTTATGGCTGCATATCATATCCTATCAACGTCATATACATACACTGGGTACATGTTTAGTAGATAAGCGAAGTATACAAAATACATTCAGCCCATTCCAAGTGAGTTCACTTAACTTCGATTCATTTGGCTTTTGTACAATTTAAAACTCCATGATGCAGGTTGTTAATCCTAGACGACGCTGTCTTCACAAGAGTATATGACTTTTATTTTAAAAATAAAAAATTTTTGCTTTTTATAGCGACTTCTCTGTTCCAGCGAACTCATTTTTCGTGTCCCATATGCGAAACGATTATTTATATTTGTATAAAAACGAGCAGCAAAAATAAACAAATCAGCCTTGCAGGCATTTTTTATAGACATCATCTGTCGTGTGGGTGTGGATATGTATTGAAATTTGGGGTGAAAACAAATAAAGTTAATTTTGTCGGCGGGAAACTTGTTGGAGATATGTGCCAACCGAGCGTTTTATGCATCATATGCAAGACAATGGACTTTATTGAGATGTCAATCTTAAAGTTGAAATTTAATTTATCATTAGAATGAAGTAACTTGTGGACGATATTTTCAACACAAATTTTCAGATGGATTGTTGAATAAAATCGATTTTCAAAATGTAAATTAAATTAATAAATATGTTTCAAATTTCTTTGACTAAATTAAAATATAGTATAAAGTAAAATCTTCTCAATTAAAGATGAGAACAAATCAATTTTTTTCATTAGTTTCAATTTCTGAAATATTGCTATTGAATTTTTGGTTAAGTTCCGTATAAAATTTTTTCAAAGTTATTGATAAATTTTGAGTATATGACAGGGACTTTTGTTCAAATTCTATTGTTTCAGTCTAAGAAATACCCAATCAAACATATTCCTGTACCGGATTTAGTTTTAAATGTGTTTCAAATTATTCCAAGTAATTTTTTAATAGGAAATTTCTAAACAAGAGCAGAATTCTGTGAGTTTTGCTTACTTTTTCTCAGGTTATTTTGTGGTTAGAAATCACAAATTTTTATCATTTTCTCATCAAATATGTTGTTAGTAGACTTAATGTGCCAAAAATTGCGTTAAATAATTTGTATAAAATTTTTTTTCAACTTTATTTGCAGGTACGTGACGATTTGAAGATTTTATTCAAAGCCTTGAATAGATTTTGGAATGAAGACTTGTAAAACGTTTAAAGGTAAATAAGTAAATATTTTTATAATTTTCACATATTATAAATGAATGTTATTATAAATTATATTTGTCTCGAATTTCGGGTTTCTATACCAACTTTTCGACCCATATTATTTTATTTTTCCTCCTACCATCTTGAAACACCAGGCGGAGATTTTCAGCTTCCTTGTAGAGTTTAATATGTAAACTTTGTTTCTTGAGTGAGCAATATTAAACTTGCACTGACGAGATTATTATCTAGTAGTAGGTTTCGCTATGCCCACCATTACCGTTCTACACAAAATATTGAATATTTCTAGTTTTAATATAAATCAAAAATTAAGTTTGTCTTTGTCTTGTAAGTTAGATTTTTTGAAGTATCACATGGTTGTTCGTTTATATTTCTGTGAGAATTCTATGACAAAGAGGAGACTTAGAGAAACTCAACGTTCGGTGTAAACTCTCTACTGTTACAAGTATGTCTTTAAATTTCATAACTACAAGAAAAAAACAAAAAACACTATCTTCGAAGATGTTTTCGAATTGATTTGAAATATTCTATATCTATTTGCCTACTTTCTAACATGGTTCTTTAGAAATTGGAAGTGGTTCAAGACGTACTAGGAAAAAGTAAGATGTATCCGTAGTGTCTTAAATTATATAAAATGGTTTTCATAATTTCATATTGTTATTCGCACATTCCGCAAACCCAGTCACGTGTTTTTAATATATTTATGTCGCTGTGTGTTTCTTTGTCAACGCAAATCTTCGAAACGGCTATACCGATTATAACGGGACTTTCATGGAAAGGTTGAGAACTTTTCAGGAACTATATTCTCCCACATATAAGAATCAACCCGATTTCGCCATATCTCAACAACTTTTCAATGCAGACATTAGAAGACATTAGGAACACATTGACTAGAAATACATATGGGCCACCTTCGCATAGTGGTCAACACTTCAATCATTTTATTTTCGGAACTTTTTGTAAATGCTGCATAGATAATGTCTATGTCTTACACCCATATATTCAGCGCATCAAACTTTAAATATCCGAAATGCTTTGAATTTGAAACTCGGATTGAACAACTTGTCACGCTCCTTTATAGGGAAGAAATATCAAAATTATCATATAGCCGCATTTATTGATGAGATTTTGTACATATCTAGTGAACATCGGGAGAAATAATAATCAAATCGCGAGGAAGAAGCAAGTGTTATTATATTTATGAACTGACATTTAGAAATATTTTGTATTATTTCAAAAATGTACAAAAATCTGAGTTAAGCAAAAAAATATGTCCAACAATTTCCAAGCATTCTGTACACTCTCAAACCTTAGCTTTTTTTTAAAAACTACCCCTTCTAGTGGTCCCATTTGGACCACTTTCGTGCATATATGTACATAAACAGATGAACATGGTTAGAACGAATCGCCTTGTCAAGCTTAACCGAAATATATTTATATATAAATATACTTTATAGGATCTCCGTATCTTCCTACAATGCAGTCACAATAATAATAAATTTTACTATTCACTCTCTGTGACGATGACATGCATGTCATTTGACTATATGAGGATAATTAGAAAGCAAACTGAACAGTGTTGCCAAACAATAAAAAAAACTGCTTAGCTCTGCAGTATTCGAAATTTTTACGCAAATATTTCTTCAATTAAAACTGAAAACGGAAAACTTGCAAAATATTTTGTTTTTCTTTTTTAATAAAAACCAAAAAAAAGGCAATATGCATATAAGTACTCGTACTAAAGCAATGTTTGCAAGCAACAACGACAAATTTCACAAAATGACAAATACACAAAGCAACAAAATGCGGCTATATGACTGCCACAATATTTGTATAAACAATTCAAACAAACAAATATTTTTCGGCAAAAATAAATAAAGAAAAAAACTTATGAGTATAGAGCTCAGAGCAAATCAGCAAAGTTAACGTCATGCGAAATATGAAGCAAAAGCGCTGGCAGGAAGCACAACAGGAGATTATCCTTTGTGTATTTGTTTAGCCAAGCAGTAAATGGCAAATATGAAATCTATGTAAATGAAAAGTGCCTAGCATAAAAGCAAATTCGAAGCAAAGCAGACCAAAGCAGCAAATCATGAGTGACACGCTGTCCGTTCCATAACTATACACAAAACACACGCACCGCCTCTTCTGATTCGTTAGGTCTTTTGTAGTGTTGAACAATGCTGTGATGAGTAATTGGGAAGGTAGAATGTAGCATATAGCAGAGAAGCTGAAACAAATTTTCAAGTATGAAAATTCAAAACCAAATAAATAAACTCAGAATTTGAAAATTTTATATGCATGAACAAGCGGCAACTCTTCACACATTTCCGTAGAGACAAATTTTACGCAAAATAGTGAAAATTGCTTAATGCTTCAGTGCTAAAATAATGTGTAGAGTGGCGTGGTGGTTTTCGGAAGCGAGTATGGGACACTTGAGTTTGGTGGATGACAAGCAAGCAAACGGGGACCGCAGGACATTAAACTATTTTATGCGCAACTGACACATTTCCGAAATTGTTCTTGACATGTTTTTATACCCTTCACATATGTGATGCGAGAATAGATATATACAGATTTTTATTAAGTGTGTAACGCATTTAAATAGCTATCGGGAACTTTATAAAGTACGAGTCGAATAGATAAGGCGCCTGTACGCTTCTCGATTTATCTGTACCAAAGAAAGAAATTATTTTGTTTTTTGTCTGTCTATTTGCTATATGATTCATTCTCTGATAAATAAAATATACGAATTCGGTATATATCAGTTTACTGTTTAAGACTTTTTGTCTAACATTTTTAATTTATTTTTAAAGGGTATGTTAAATTCGAACTTACCTAAAATAAACGTTGTCTTTTGATTTATTTTTCCATCTTTTGTTCTTGTTTTTAGAAAATGTGGTAAATACTTTAACTATTTGCTGCAAACTTACTAAAAAAAACCGTGTTGATAAATGTTGTTGCTGCTCAATTTTGCTTTATATCACATAAACGAGCTTAAAAGTATGACATCAATTATGTTATAAAAAACGAGTTAGGTAAAGGGAAATACAAGTTGCAACATAGTTATTCAACGAGTACACACTATTATATAGATAACACTTCATCTATTTAATTGCATATAGGTCTATTCGAATATTTGTTCATAGCGGAAGTGCATATCGGTTTTGAAGTGTATTCTAAACGACAAAAAGTAATTGAAAAAATGAATTTAAAATTATTTTGAATAGTTTGGAAGGGGATTAGTTTCACAAATTCTTGTGTGTTCCACTAAACTGTGACAGAGCTCCACTTAAATTTGTGGCTTTTTTTATACTCCGTACATTTTTAAGGTCGCTCAATTATGTATACTTCTCGTTCAATCGTACTTGGCACAATTCACAACAAGGACATATACTACATGTGTAGTTTGAAACAGCAAGCAAAGCTCCACGCCCCCATTAACCCACATTTCCAGTTCTGATTCAAACTGAGGCGCAAAAAAAAAAAAATTAAATAAAAATGCAGAAAAAGGAAAAAAAGCACTGTGATGTCGTTCATGTCGCAAAAATAAAGAACCGTAACACCCTCTGAACAAATTCCCACATTACTCCTGCAACAGCGACAGCTGTTGAGCGGGGTTAGTCAGTGAGTATAGTGAGTTTGTGCTAACATAAAATTGCTAATTTGAATAAGTCACGTGACACTTTCGACTTTAACCTTGACAAGTAATGACAAAAAAAAGAACCACAGACACACATATACAAAAGAGAAGATAAATACCGGAAACCATAAACCGGAAACCGGGATGACATACATATAGCGTATTTCGCAAGAGTATGAGTAAGTAGCTACCGTGAGGCATTTGATCAATGGTGGCCACATCAACACTATAACAACAGCTTCTTACGCTATACAATTTTCACTTGATTCCTAATAATTGCAGTTTATGCGTTCTAATCATTCACAATCCATATGTACAGATCGACATATGAATAATTTTCTTTCATTCAAATAGCTCAACTTGCACTGGTATGCCCCTCACCGTTAAAATTTGAAATGATCATATGGAAAATTTTGACAAGTAATAATTGTGGTCATTCAAACAAACGTGCCACTTAATAAGCGAGTCATCGAAATTTCGACCCAATATATTCATCATACATCCCTTTTGATTTTATCAAATTCAGCGAAGAAAGGTCCATACTATAATCCATACCAAACTGTAATCCTTTCGCAAACTACTCTGTACAAAAGCAATAACTCAACTTTATAATCGCTGTTCTGTCAAAACATAATGTTGAAATGGTAAAATTTGACAGTTTGTCCAAGGCATTCAGAAACAAGTAAGAAAATTACAGTCGGGCGTAACCGTCTGTAAGAGGCCCTGTACCAGTTCAAGTCGCCTGACAAACACATTAAATGTTTCCCGAGCTTCGTTAGGCGACCTGTACTGGTACAGGGCCTCTTACAGTCGGTTACGCCCGACTGTAATTCTCTTACTTGTTTATGTATGAAAAGAAAAGGGGGGTCGTTCAAATTCAATTGCTTATAAAATCGTCTATACTGGTCTACTAAATTTTTTGTGTGTCGAAGAAATTTTTAACCTTGGTGGTGATTTTATGGGGAAGGGGGGAGGGGCAAAATTAAAAATAAACTTGTAAAATTCCAGAGCAGTCCTAGTCGAATGCAAAAAACACGAAGTCTCTATATATTACCGTTTCCGAGATCCTTTCGTTAATACAGACGGACGGAAAGACGGACATGGCTATATCGACTCCTCTATCACTCCTGAATATAATGGGGGTAACTTTGGGCTTCTCCGACCATTATTTCTACCTGTTACATATATTTGCACAAAACCAATAGGCTCTTGTACCTTCGGTACAGGGATTAAAAAATTCTAAAATTAACAATTATACCTTTAACTAGTTCCTTGCTTTTATCTCGCATTATATATCATGATTCCCGTAAACAATGCTCGCATGACGGTCATGTTTCTTTCCGATCACTCATTACAATCTCCATATCTTGCATATAGCTTCTCGTAATTTATAGTTCCAGTCGTAATATCTCATAAACTGTTGGCAATCATAAATATTTTTCTCACTTCTCGCTCTATAACTTATTTTTATAACTTTCATGTTTCTTTCGGTGTCGTTTTATTCATGCCATTGCTCTGCTGATGATTATAACAAACACTGAAAGAACAGCATTGGAAAAACTATATATGTAACATGTAGTTATATGAAAATACGGTGTGTGGAAAACTGCATAAAATAATTTTATGTGCATTTTTTCGCTTGGTTTTCCTTTTCATATCGCTCCGTATTCATGATTTACACAATTCATTTTTTGTTTTTTTTTTTTGTTTTGTATAGTTGTTCCTTGAAGGCGCGATAACAATTAAAATAAAAATTGCTGTCAATTTCAATGCGTGTGTGTCATGCGATATTTTTATGCCCTTCACATTCTGTGTGAGAATGGTATGATAAGTTGCAGAATAGTTTGTAACGCATTGAAAGAGCCATCGAAATAGCCGACGAGAGGCATCTACCTAATCCGTCTTACTAAATATTGTTGTGCTTTATTACAGTTGAGCTTGAAATTAATTACGGATCGTACGTATGCCAGCCTTTATTAGAGATAGTCTTGTATAAAATCACCACTTTTAGGTTTCATTAACATCAACTTGCTATTGGGAATGGCTTAAAGTTTAGTGCAAAGCGTATCAAGGCTTCGGTTCAACCGAAGTTTGAAATATTTGTTGTTTTTAATTCATTTTAACGCGTTTTTTGCCTGCAAAATCCTTGGATTTGTTCCCTCCGATTATTCTCTTTTACATCATTTTGTTTGTTGTTGGCTCCCATGCTCTATTTTTTGTCACACATTTTTATTTATTCGAGTATTCATTTTCGTTTTCGGTACATTTTCAGGGATTGTTAAATGTTTGTATCTTTAATATTTTTTTTTTTTATCTGTTGTGCATATTTTTCATTTGCTACATTTTTTTTTCTGTAAAATTAAAAGTGTGTGTATGATTTGTTCTTAAAAAAAAAAAAACGGGGGAAAACAACAATGTGAAAAAATAGTAGAGTGTTGATAAACGTATAATTTTTTATCAAAGTTCCAGTTGGAAGCTTTAGAAAGAAAGAAGATTTTTATAAAATACCTTAAAATCATTTTGGGTTTCTTAAAAGCCATGTTTCATCGTGGGTGTGGTACATATAGTAAGTAATACAAAGTCAACATTGTAAAAAAAAAAAAAGTTCATCTCAGTATCTTTAAAACTAATCCATATGTGCAAAATTGGAATGAAAATAAGTCATGTTTCAATTAGATGAAGTAAATCCGCTGCAAGCAATGTGTGTTTATACGCTTTTTCCACTTGAACCTTAAATTATATGGCGGATATATTGCGTTCTGTATCCATGTGGAACTTTTTCTTAGTATTGAAGGAAATTTCATTAAAATTCTCAAAAAGGATTGCAGATTTATATGCTTTTTCGGAATATTTGATCATGTTTAAACTACAATATTTTTCTACAGAAACTTAAAAATTGGTGTCATACGGCTATGCCTTCCTCTGCAGTTAGCACTCTCATTTAAAATATATTCTGTGCTTATTGATAACAAGATTCTTAATATTCAAGCTAAGAGGCTATATCTTTAATATCTTTGCATGTGTTGTTATTCTAACAGACATATACACGAATATCGGATCGACTTTGATTCAGAATGTATGGCATATATTTTATGGGGACTGCCTTGCTTAATTTTATTATTATAAATGCAATAGTAGCTCTGTCTGTTACTTTTTCACGGCTAAACTTATAAACCAATTTTTAATCAATAACCCTTTTAGTGGTACATATATGTAGTAAATATGGTGTTTATTTTATTTTAATTGAAGTAAGATAAACAAAATTTGGCATTGTTAGCTAGAATAACCAGAAGAACAAACATTTTTATTGAATATAAATATTCAAATTTGAAGATTTTATCTTTTATAGTCTCCAAATTCCCGATATTCAAACGGTTAACTAGACAAAAAGGCATGCCTATATTAACTCTATTCCTTTTAGTGGTCCGCCTTGGACCTTTATGAAATATTTTAAGAAGAATGATTTAAAAATCACAAAATTTTCCGTTTTTCGCTGATTTACAAAGTGCAGCATCTTGAAACTATTTAAATCAAATTTTTTTAAACCCTATTTAAATGTTCTTATGTACAATACATATTTATTCAATGAGTTGTTAAGCTGTTTCTGTAATAGATGTCTTTAACATGTCAGACATTTATTAACAATCAACCGCTAAACAAATCTACTGAAGTGCTAATCTAGTGTTTGGCTAAGCCTCCTCAAGATACGGGCTAAATGCACGCCTACACAATTAACATTCATTCGCAAATGTACCAAAGGCAAGAAAGAAAAAAATTAAGTCAAAGAAGAAGATGGAGCAACAAATTTATGCGCTAGACAAACTGGAAACACGAACTAAACATTAGTATCGAAGTACAAAAGTCCATAAACGAGCAAGATATATCTATAACAAGGTATAATTCGAAAGTTTCTTAATTTAAAAATATTTTTTGGATATACATATAGTAACAGTTCTTGTATTATCGCAGATAAACTTTTATAGATGCGTTCTTATATGAAAAGCATATAATTTTATAATTGACATGTCCTGCAATATTTGTGGTTGCCCCACCGTTCACATATTTAAGTGTTTTTGAATGAATTATATATATACTAGCTTTTACCCGCGACTTCGTCCGCGGATCTTCCGATAAAAAGTAGCATATCTAATTACTTTTCTTATTTTGCCTCATTTGTGAAACTATAAGGGGGTGGTGTACCGCACCTCGAATTTTGACCAAACCTTACCCGTTTACTTCTCATGATCGTCTTAACATGTATACCAAATTTCATTTCTGTACCTTAAATGGATGCAAAGATATGACAAATTTTGATTGTCGGTTATATGGGGGGTGGGGCAACGCCCCCTCCGATTTTGTCAAAACGTAGCCTATGTTCTTTTCCATCATCCCAACTATCTCTATTCCAAAATTCAGACGAATTGGTTGAGCGGTTTAGCCGTAAGGAAGGAACATCCATACATCCATACATACAAACTTTCGCATTTATAATATTAGTGGGATATTTATACAAATATTTTTAGGCCCTGTACTAAAGGTACAAGAGCCTATTGGTTTTGTGCAAATGTATGTAACAGGTAGGAATAGTGGTCGGAGACCCCCCAAAGTTACCGCCATTATGGTCAGTAGTGATAGAGGAGTCGGTATATGTCCGTCTTTTCGTCCGTCTGTATGAACGAAAGGATCTCGGAAACGGTAATAGATAGAGAGTTCGTGTTTTTTGCATTCGACTAGGACTGCTTCGGAATTTTACAAGTTTATTTAAAAATTTTTTCCTTTTCTTTTCATACATAAAAAAATATTTATTCGTGCAGTAAGAAGTGGTCATAAGCTCGGGAAACATTTAATGTGTTTGTTAGGAGACCTGAACTGGTACAGGGCCTCTTACAGTCGGTTACTCCCGACTGTAATTTCCTTACTTGTTTAATGTTGAATTTTCTCTGAATGGTATAAGAGCTTCGGCTAACGCTTTTTATACCATATTTAATTTGAGTCTATACTAAAAACTTGTTAACTTTTAGAATCAAATCTTGTAGAAAACAGGACGAGTGAAAGCAGATTTTATGAGTGCGGCCTGGCCATTCTGTTGTGAAATGAGTGGCTTGCCAGTTGGAGTCGAGTTCACTGTGACTGTTTGTCTGTCTGCAGGCTGCAGTTAATCAAGAGAAATTCGCACAAAGACAGAAACGTCGAAGAGTGAATCAATGTCGCGAAATGCCCCAAATATCGAACAGCAATCGCTAAAAGTAAAGTCGATGGGTAGGCAATTTTTGGCTCACTAACAATTGGAGTGAATTGTTTGCTCTGTGTATTTGCCAATCACCTTTTGCGATTTACGCCATTATGCTCTATTTCTATTTATTATACTTGTTATTATTTTTGTTTTTGTTTTTTTCCCTTCGACTTATCATTTTTATTTCGTTGAAGTTTTCCGATGCTACTGATGAGTTTTCTATTTCGCGTGCTGTGGGCGTTATTGAAGCATTTGGATTGCCACAGCAACTTCTTCTGCTTCTTTGAATTTAATCAGCATGAAAGAGTAAGTTTTTCTCATTTATTCTTTCGTTCATTCGTTCTTTTATTTCTTTCGTTGATTAGCGTAAGTTGAAGCCCTCAATTTGAATGAGTTGTTCATTAGAAAAGTTTCTTCTTCAAGGTTGCATCCATTTGGTTAAAGTTAAAGTACGGCGCTATTGTTGCTGTACACAAAATGGAATTAACCCTTTGATATGTAGTGCGCTTCACAGAGAGGGTTAAATATAGTATTACGATTGTTTGTATAGTTTGACACGTAATGCGAAATCCATTAGGGATTTAAATGTTGAAGAAAAAAATGTGGTTAAGTAAAGCCACGCATTCACCCCAAAAGTGAAAACAGAAAAAATTCCAGTGAAGGTAGTCTCGAATTAAACTAATCCCGAAAAAACTAAAAATGCAATTTTGAGAAACAACAAATAAACGTGATTTATATATCATACAAATAGTGTGAAATATGAAATATTTTGCCAGGCTATTATAACATTTCTGAAACTGGTACACATAAAATAAATTGTAATAGCTTCGCTACTTTTAAAAATGTTTCTTGAGTTTAAAGATAATAAGAATGAGTTTAATTTCCTTAGCTATAAGCTCCACAAAATAATCCATAGTACGTACTCTGCGAGTTCACTTTTTAAGTGCTTTAAAATAAAGTGCATAATATCTTCGTTTCGACCCAACATTTTCTGTTATTTTCTCAAAGTTTTGTCGCACCATCACCAACTCTGTAGCAAATTATTCCTATTGTTCCACAAATTCCACTTAGTTTAACCTTAACTTCACAGATTTCCTTACTGTGCCAGTTTGTGGAAATTCCTTTTCAATCAGTTAGGTAAGATTTAATGCCAGAAGAGCAAAGAGTGAAACTTTCACTTTTATCGTGCATTCGCCATGCCTTATCACGGCGTGCATACTTTGGAAAAACTCTTTTCCATTTTTTTTACATTTTTGGCAGTTGCTGATTGTGTTATGATTAGAATCGATCGAATAAGCGACTGACTGAGCGAGTTACGTGCCAGCAGAAAAGTTTTTCGCGTATCGAGTGGGTTCGTTATATACGAGTTTTGTTTATATATGTAAGCAATTTTCACGCAGCTAACCTCAAATCGGCATCATTTGGTGTGCTTCTGGAACTTGTACTGCTTGGATGATTTAAGTTTGTGCTTCACAGGATGCGAGCCTATTAAAAAAGTTTTGTTTGCCTTTGTTTGTCTGTGACTAAAACTCGCAAAAAGCGTACAAATTCGTTCACTGCCTCATACCAGCCGTTCTTTCCATCCGCCACCATCCTTGTGTCATTCATCCATTGGCTTGTTCCTTAGCAGTCCATACATCCGTACATCCGTTTGTCTGTTGCTTCTTTTGTGCGTTATCAACATCGGCGTCATCATCTTCTTCGTCTCCGTCTTCAAGGCAGCTTTATATATATAGCTTAGTTCATCCTCGTTGTCGTCGCCTACTTTGCTCCCACTTGACACTCACATGTCGTCATTTGCCGGTTTGCCTACTTGCTATTCACCAGAATTGTTGTACAAGCCTGTTATGAGTAGATATGCTGGTTAACCCATTACTAAAATATAAAATTTTAAAATTTGCAGCGAATTTCATCATTTAGTTTGCACTAGGCAGCCATTGCAAGCATGAACGGTTCCATTTTTACAAATATGGACAATATCACATCCACCTTAATTTGGTCCGAATTGAATATCCAATGTTTTTGTGTTTCCAATAAGATGGATATTCAACATCATTGACCAGAGAGCATCGGTGGAACTAGGAGTTCAATCGCTTGTGTGTTTCGTGTAATACATAACAATATTGAGGCATTCTCGGGCATTAGTATAACAAGCATGTGACAAAATACTGCGTGAAGAAGTGTGAAAAGTTTGATTATTATGTAGTATAAATATATAAAGTATAAATATTATTGATAAGCATCAGAAGTAAAGTCGATATCGACTATCCGTCTTGGATACTAAGAGAAATAGAGCCTTCAAGTTTGGATATTTAGACTTTCCTATTCCTTCTCCAGATAACTTGTAGTCTATGTACGTACTAAGCGCCCCCACCTTAAGTGGCGGTTGGCACTTACCACATGAAACCTACCACTCCTACAAGGTCTGTCGCAAAAGAAACAGGACTGTTCAAAAAAAACAACAAAAAATTTATATTTTTCAAAAGTTATATTTTTTTATTCAAAGTAGTTTCCTTGTGCTTCGATACAGCGTTTAGCCCGGTCAATTAGCATTTCAAATGAGTGTTTAAGGTCTTTTTTCGGAATGCTCTTGAGAATATGGGTCGTCGCCTTTTGGATAGCTGAAATGTCCTGAAACCAGTGTCCTTTCATGGGCAAATGAAGTTTTCCAAATAGGTAAAAATCACAGGGTGCCAGATCAGGTGAGTAGGGTGAGTGATTAATGGTTAATATGGAGTTTTTTGTCAAAAAATCAGTGACAAGCGTCGACCGATGAGACGGCGCATTATCGTGCAACAGGCGCCAGGACCCTGCCTCACGGTATTGTGGTCGAACACGACGAATGCGTGACAAAAGACGCTTCATAACACCAAGGTAAAACACAGCATTAATCGTTTGGCCAGGTGGGACGAACTCTCGGTGTACAATACCCATTCAATATTGTTTTGGGTAATCACTGATTTTGGCCGGCCCGACTTCTGATCGTAACAGAGGTCCTCACGACCTTCTTGGAATCGCTTAAACCACTCATGCACATTACTACGGGATAGGCACTGATCACCATAAACTTTTTTCATCATTTGAAATGTTTCAGTGAACGTTTTCCCAAGTTTAAAACAAAATTTAATATTTGCTCTTTGTTCAAAATGCATTTTACGACCGATGACCAAAAGCTGCTGCCACTTTTTGATCGATAACTTCGATTGTAGTTGTCCAATTGTCTTAAAATTTTTACGAAATGTCAACAAGAGATCAAACTTTTTATTTCATATGCCCACCAATAGGTGGCGCCACCAGAAACAGTTATATTTAAAAAGTCCTGTTTCTTTTGCGACAGACCTTGTATATAAACTTTTTTTCTACTGTTACTGATAATTTAGCTGGAAACATTAGTTCTTATAATCCAGATCGGACAATCAAAATAAATCGTTGCTTCTGTTTGGGTAATTGTTGTTAGAAACGCCAAATTTAATGTATTTTAATATGTATATTTAAAATTTCAAACAATATCAATTATTTTATATTATTAAATTACAATAAAATATTCTAAATGCACTCAACAATCTTCACCTATTCCTGAGTTCTTGTACATTTTGTTGTGATTTAGCGTAAAACGACAAATGTTATGTATCTTTAACTAATCCCAATAAAATATCCCACAGGAATTTATATTTTATACAAATTTAAGGTTCAATGGAGTAGAGGATATAGCGTTCTTACTTGGATTTTTTAAAATTTTTTCTATGCATAGATTTAATCTCCATAAAATATACAACATTGTCCTGACTAGACTTATATTACATATAGAGACATAATTTATGTCTAAATAAAACATTTTAAATTGTATATTGAATCAGTTACATTTTCTTTATTGCAAATATATAACTTTACAGTAAATAGTTTTAAAAAAAGACCTCCTTATCGTGAGTAGTTGTAGATTTTTTTCATTCGCCATTTCACTTTTTACTTCGCTATATAATCTTAAATTTCATGTGAGGATATAAAGGCTTTGGTTGCACTAAAGTTTACTGTTTTTTATTCTCCTAGCATAAGAAATTTTAATATGCTGGTTATGTACTGAGCCATTCGGCTTACTATGGGTTAAGGGATCTGGCACCACATATATGTATGCATTGTACTTTTCTGGTGCTTCTTTCTGTTGCGCTTAGCTTAGTTTCGCTTAAACTTATATCGCTTTGTCCTACGCCTTTTACTTCTCCTGCTATCACTCCTGCTTGATTTTTCAACCACATCCCACTCTTTTACATTCTACTACATTTTCTTCTGCTCATTCAGCGCATTTTTCTCATGCTTAGCATTTCATTTTCTTCACCATTTTTTTATTTTTCATTTTAACAATTTTCATGTTTCTTGGTTTGTTATTTTTTCCTTCTCCGTACTTGCTTCGTTTTTATTTTCAAAAATGCCAAACAACATGGAAAAATATGTAAAGTGGCTTCAAAAGGATTTAAGTCAAATTTGTTATGCATATTTTGTGTCATTATCCCTTAAGTCATTGGCCAGAGTAGTCTAAGCGCTTACATATGTAAACTTCGGTGACTGTGTTGAGTATGCAGTGGAGGAGTACGAGGACAATTTGTAACTATGAGTGTAAGTAGTTGGCATATGGTAAGATGTCAATTTTATAGCTCGCTATAACCGTATTGGAGCGCCACGTACAACCCCATTGCATATTACCCCGTAGCATATTTAAAGTTATTGAGAGCATGGCCAGGCTTTTGCTAGATTGCTGCATTGCGTGCGTGTCAATTGTCATAATTAAACTTCTGTTTAGCTTCGCTCTGTTTGAGCTGCACAGAAATTAGAAAAAGCTTTTAAAACTGGCCACGCGGGTAGTGCGGGTGGGTATCTCATTCAAACACACGTGTGCACATTAGCCGCTATGAACTATTTATTTATGCGACTATTTATTTCCGCTAAAGCCTCTAACACCCTAGAGGACACAATAAGTTTTCATTTTCACCATCTGTCTTCAACAGACAATCTTTATAATAGTTTGTCTATTACTGCTGAATCGAGGCGTTAATTGTTCGATTTCTCTTTCGATGGGATTCCCTACCTGCCTATTTGTCATTCCTATCTAAATGTCTGACTGTGCTCCATTTTTGGTTTGAGATACACAAAAACGCACATTTGGCATTATGTAATTATTCGCCTTTCGCTTGGTTATCACTTTTAATTAATCTGTTAATAGTTTGTAGCATACGGCTGACAAACGAAAAACGACGATAATTAACAGCTTAGTTGCAAGTCGTATGTACTTGTATACTGTAAGTAGATGTGGTAGTAGAGTATAATACACATACTTTTTAGGCCCTGTACCGAAGGTACAAGAGCCTATTGGTTTTGTGCAAATGTATGTAACAGGTAGAAAGTTACCCCCATTATGGTCAGCAGTGATAGAGGAGTCGATATAGCCATGTCCGTCTGTCCGTCCGTCTGTATGAACGAAAGGATCTCGGAAACGGTAATAGATCGAGACTTCGTGTTTTTTGCATTCGACTAGAACTGCTCCGGAATTTTACAAGTTTATTTTAAAATTTTGCCCCTCCCCCTTTCCCCATAAAATCACCATCAAGGCAAAATATTTCTTCGGCACAAAAAAAATTAAGTATGCCAGTATAGAGATGACATCCCTCTTAGCCAAAATCCAAAAAGTTCATCAAAATCGGATAATAAATGACGATTGCAATTGAATTCGAACGACCCTTTTCTTTTCATACATAAAAAAATGTTTTAAAAGGCACTTATTCGTGCAGTAGGATGTGGTCATAAGTTTGGTCATAAGCTCGGGAAACATTTAATGTGTTTGTTAGGAGACCTGAACTGGTACAGGGCCTCTTACAGTCGGTTACGCCTGACTGGATTGCTAATTAACCGGTTGAATAATAACGATTGTTAAAAAAATTGATAAGGCATTTTGTGCTCCGACTCTAATAGTTCCAAATAATCCTACGAAGAATCTTTCTCCTCAGGCTGACATTGTTGTTCCTGGTCATTTCGGTTCCAAGGTAGACGAAGTTTTCTACAACATTAAAGTTGAAATTTTCACATTATCACAGACCGTCTTATCCACATTAACCGCTAGACCCATGAGCCAAGACTGTTTTTCTATTTCCGTGAACGGTATCTTGGTATCAAAGAGTTTGGACAGTTTCTTTCCTAAAAAATGTGAGAGATACTATACTATATGTAGTTAAGTTTTTCGAAGTCAGAGTATTTCGTACACGTGCTTCAAATCGAACTTATTTAATAAATGGCGTATAAACTGCTCAATAGGCGCAGAATGATAATGATATTTGGCGCGAAAAATTCTTTCAGTTTCAACAAGTGAATTTGAATTTTGACAATAAATTTCGATATTTTCCAAACGTTGGAGCAGCGTGAATTTATTTATGGTAAATTGACCTACCTTATTGAACGCAAATATCAATACATGTCAATTATTTAAGTGGCTAAAAATGTCCTTGCGAAGTTATCAAATGGAAAAAAAAAGTAGCGCACTTATAGTAAAAAGAAAATAAAAGCTTAAAAACATTCCGTTAAATGCTCTGAAAAAAATCACTGATGCTATTTTGAATATTCCAATTTCGAAATATAATCTCTATAACAAATCAGAGTAACTTAAGTAGCTTCACTAATGTAGCGCTAAACTAAGTCAATTCTCTTACAATTTTATACATCTTAAATATTTCAAATGCAAAGAGTGAATTTTTAGGTCCGGTTTAGTCTCGCTTGTGGTGTATACTAAATTATTCGAGCGTTAAATGCACACACAATACCCATAGCTAACTAAAAAAAAGGACGTGCGAACGTGTTATAGAGTGAATGAATGTGTAAATGAATGAAATTCCATGTAATTCAGCCTGAATCCTGCGACTTAAGCATTTCGATTTTCATTTCATCGTACATGGTTCCTCTTTGTGTTTATTATATATATATATATGTATATATATATATATATACAAGTATATATTTTTTTTTTTTTTTAGGCCCTGTACCGAAGGTACAAGAGCTTATTGGTTGTGTGCAAATGTATGTAACAGATAGAAATAATGGTCGGAGACCCCCCAAAGTTACCCCCATTATGGTCAGGAGTGATAGAGGAGTCGATATACCCATGTCCGTCTGTATGAACGAAAGGATCTCGGAAACGGTAATAGATAGAGACTTCGTGTTTTTTGCATTCGACTAGGACTGCTCCGGAATTTTACAAGTTTATTTTAAAAACTTGCACCTCCCCCCCCCCCCTTCCCTATAAAATCACCCCCAAGGAAAAATATTTCTTCGGCACAAAAAAAAATGAGTATACCAGTATAAAAATGTCGTCCCTCTTAGCAAAAATCTAAAAAGTTCATCAAAATCGGATAATAAATGACGATTTTATAAGCAATTGAATTTGAACGACCCCCCTTTTCTTTTCATTCATATTCACGCAGTGAGAAGTGGTCATATGTTTGGTCATAAGCTCGGGAAACATTTAATGTGTTTGTTAGGCGACCTGAACTGGTACAGGGCCTCTTACAGTCGGTTACGCCCGACTGAAATTTCCTTACTTGTTTTTTTTTTGATACCCTTCACATATGGTTTGGTATACCGCATTTTTAGTTAGTAGACACAGTTGTTACACTTGCAAGGAGACTACATACAACGACGCAAATCTTGCTATTGATTTTACTATTGCTCCACAAAATAATTTTAGATAATTTTGTGGGAATTTTGGTTTTCTCAACTGTCGAAAATATCGAGGTTTTTTGCTCTACTGGAATTTTAAACTTTGTTGGCCATTTCAGAGCAGTTTTTGATATTTCCTATGTCAATGTATATAGTTGTATATAAATCGATCAATCAATTATTGTTCATATGTTAATTGCATAATCCTGCAGTAGTAGAACTAATTTTTGAGGAAATTGAAAGAAGCGAATGTCATAATATTAAAATTTTTCTGCAGAAAACTGAATAGATGATAGTCGGATGAGACAAGGTTCTGATGGAATTTGTCCACTTGTTCGCATTGATTGTGTGGTTCGGTAGCTGCAGGTTATAGTAAATAAATCTCTTCCAATCTGACCAAATATACCGCATATTCATCATTCTATGGAATCCGTCTTTCAGCATCGCTGCTGTGGCTCTCCGTTTTTTAACCAGGACCATTTTCGATGTTGTTATAGACAATCCACTTCTCAGCAATAGTAACCAAACGGCTTAAAATAAGATTCATTTTTATGGCACTCCAGGAAGGGTTTCGAGTGGGAATTCGACGGATTATCAGTGGGGTAAAATGGTTATAAGTATAATAATATTCTATTTACACTTAAAGTTGCATAATGCATATTAAGTTAAATATACGATACGCTAAAATTTAGTTATTCACAAGAGTTTCGCATATTGAAAAAAAAAAAAATAAAACAATGCATATTTGCTGGCTATGAAAACATCTATAGTTAAGGAAGAATTCTAAACTTATTGCAAATTATGGAATAAGATGAGAAGGAAGCGGAATTATTGCAATACAAATAACCAAAATTTTGCTACATATGCTATAATCAGCTGATTTTTCTTAATACAATGGGCTAACAAAATTGTGTATGTTAATACGTCAACACTATGAAAATCTACATGCAACCATATATTTTATATACACGACATATTTTTAGAGTTCTGTAACGATAATATTTTCACATATTTGTAGCATTTTGTCGCATTTTTCTAATATGCTATTTTGTGCTAGATGAGACTCTAGTGTAAATATGGCATAAATTTGGTTGTTGCTGTTAGTTTAGCTAGAAAATTTGTATGTCTTATATTAATTCTAATAACAATGATGCATATAGGATACATATGACTTCGAACTCAAAACTGTTCTATGATGAATTCAGTGGTGCAATGCGATCTATCGTGTAGCAGTCATGACTGAGATATAATCACTTTTGAACACTGTCATGGGCCGTCAAGAGCATCTTTGAGGTCGGAATTACCATTTCGAAGGCACTGGAAACATCGTGTACATTTCATTAATGCTACTGCAGCATCTTCCAGAATTTTAACTCGAAATAAAATCAAAATGTTTTGATATTTTAGTTTGTATGTACTAGATTTACACATCAAATAAGGTGACAACATCATATGTTCGGATTTGATTAGTCATTACGAAAAACTAACAGAGCTTTTAGACCAACCCAATATTAAGTACTAGGAAGGGCGCACGAGAAGGGTATTGATGTTACGGCTTGTTTGACGTTAACGTTTCAATGTATATTTGCTATAAAAGCTGTCCTTGTACTCGAGCGACAATTTTCAATTTTTTATTTTGTGGATGTGTGACTGTGCACACAATCTGAATCGCGGGAGACCATCTCACCCAATTTTTTACCAAGTCTTCACTTTGCTTTTTTTATATCATTTGATTTCACTAAAATGTATGTACATATATTCATATTTAATATTATTTAAACTTTTGATTATGGTTTCTTTTTTAGCTTGTCGCATTCTGTCTCTCTCTCTCTCGTTTCTTCTGGCTTTTTCTCTTCGTCCTTGTCAGCTATTGCCAAGGGGCTGCCGTACATTTATTATTTATTTTCAGTTGGCATTTTCAATATTGAAAAAAAAAAAAAACATATTCGGTGAGCAAAAAAAAAATAAATAACAGACGCAAAATGAATTTTTAAGCAGACAAATAAATGACAAATGTATACAAAAGAAAATATGCTTGTTAAAAAAATGTATATCTATAAATATACAAAGAGCAAAAGTACCAATCTCAGTAAATTCTGTTGGTTTCTGGAATTAAAATATTAATTTGCGAATTTTTTTCGTATCCTATGTTGGAAACAAGTCAAACTAATAAATAAATTAATTAAAGGCGGATGAGTATTTCTTGAATTTGAAGTTTGTATTGGAATTCATTTTTGTGGATTTGAAACAAACCGTGAAACCTTAATAACTCGATTATAGGAGAGCAGCATTCACGCCAAAATTTTATAAAATAGACAATTAAATGTGCGCAAACACTAATTTTAAGATTTGACAAAAAACAATAAGATTTAAATTTCGAATTTATTTCCTTATATGCAATTAACTAACTTCCTCTTGTATAGGGTAGGGTGGCTGTTCCCATTTTCTCAGCAAAATGTATATACATACTCGATTTCTATGAAGATTTTTCTTTATTATAATGTTTTTGCGCATTATATTAATTCTTTTTTTACAATAAAACTACTCCTTATAACATAAGCTATCAGGCAGTGAAAGTCGAAATCGGTCCAGCCGTTTTATAGATTAGCCGGAACAAATAGAAAGGTCAAATTTAAAAAAAGAAATGAATGCATTCATATGTATTTTATAAAAAGGTATTATTTTTACACTACAATCATGCATTCTAATTTTATTTATACATATGTATGGATATGAATCACATGGGTCAATAAAAATCCTAATACATATACTAACTTAAACCTAGCCAACCATTTCTAAAGGCATCTGAACATTGACTAAGAGGCTGAGAATACCTTTAAAATAATTGCGCTGAAATTTATAATGTATTTGCTGCGCCCTATTGTCATAATGGATGTTGTATCTATTTATATATGTATGTACTAGAGATCTGCATGAATGTAATTAAAGCGGCATCTTAATTAGCGTGCATGTTTTGGTTTTCCATTTTAACTGAATATTTGTGATTGATGTATTTGTTTCTGTTATAGACAGTAGTGTTCCTATCCACATATTTCACTACACATGTATTATTGGCTGCATGCTTAATAGTGTACAGGAAAATTAAAGTATTGTGTTTGCTGTACAGTATACTTACTGTGCAGTGAGTGAGCTTGTTGCTTACTTTTGTTGTGTTTTTTATTATAATAAGATCAATTTTTCAAATCATTCGATCTGGTCTCACCAGCAGATGTTATTAATACTTTGGACCAACTTTCACTACCATGCTCACCACCTGTTAGTATCAGATCTGTTACGTTTGAAGAAGTTAAACAGAAAATCAGTGCACAAAAACCGAGAATATCTCCAGGTTACGATGGTATAGACAGCAAGACTGCCAAGTGTCTATGTGCAGTAATTACGATGATACTGGAACCCGGAATGCCCGAAGGACAGGTCGACTTAGTTTATTCCCATTATACTCGTAGTTATTCGAAAGAATATTTCTGGACAGATAATTGCCAATTTTGAATGAAATGTACATCATCCCCTATTGTCAGTTTGGTTTCAGACATCACCACGGCACTCCAGAGCAAGTTCATAGAGTTGTTCATCACATCCTTGATGCTTTTGAAGAAAAACAATACAGCTGTGCTATTTTCTTAGATGTTCAACAGGCTTTTGACCGAGTTTGGATTGAGGGACTGATGGTAAAAATCAAATTAAATCTACCAACATTATATATTATTACAGTATCATAAAATCTTTCTTATTCGAACGAAGTTTCCTGGTAGCAGGACATACGACCAATGCTTGATGGTGTATCCCAAGGCAGTGTACTAAGTCCAACCCTCTTTTCCTTGTACACTACGGACATTCTAAAACCAATTTGCGAACACATGCTGCTTGCTAGGTACATACGCGGACGATGCTGTTATTATGGCAATTCTAATTGCCCTGATGCTGCTGCTGAATTTCTTCAAGAATATTTGGGCCTCTTTCATCAATGGGCTACGCGGGGAACAGATCTAAGTCAGCGCATTGTACCTTCACGTTGAAAAGTGGAAGATGCCCCTCGGTTATTCTAGATAATACACCTATCCCCAGGCTAATAACGTAAATTTTCTCGGTATGATATTAAACAAACGTCTAACATGGAAAAAACATATAACAATGGTAATCAGCACATGTCGCACTAAGTCCAAAAAACTGAACTTAGTAACAAACTTTTAATCTACAAAATGGTGATTATGCCGTCATGGAGATACGGGATTCAACTTTGGATCACTGCTGCTAAATCTAATATCCAACGTATTCAAAGGTTTCAGAATAAATCGCTACGATTCATCTGTAATGCTCCTTGGTTTATACGTAACTCGATCATCCATCGTGACTTGGACCTACCCACCATTATGGATGAAATCAACCGTCACAGTTCAATATATAATGATCGTCTCCGTGCTCACATAAACCCGCTTGCTTGAGCTCTGTCTGTCAATTCAAGCAGAAGGCGTCTGAAGAGGCTCAACCCAAATGATCTGTTAAGACGATAACTGACTCCAGTTTTTTCAAACAATATTTTAGCTAACCAATGTAACACTTTTGTGCATTTATTTTTGTCATTTTTATTATTTTTTTTCTCGGTCGTCAATATGATTTTAATTTCTTAATTGAAATGATTATCATATAAATTAAACATAACATTTTTCCAATGGATCTTAATTTTCCTGATCCTCTGAACATGTATACCAAATGTAATACCTGTACCACGAATGGATGCTTATATGAGGGGATCGCAAAGCCCCCTTCGAATTGTCTCAAACATACATATTCTTAATTCTCCCTATCCTATTATCATGTGCAACAAATTTCATCACTGTTCCTCAAATAGATGCATAGATATGACGATTATCGCTTATATTGTGGTGGGGCATAGCCCATTCCGGTTTTAACCAAACTTAGTTCATCTGTAAATTTCGGATCAATCGGTTTGACGGTTTGGCTTCCTATAAAAAACAAATTTAGCTAGGATAAGTTTGACTTTCTGTTAATGAGCGATTATAATATGCAGATGATTTTATTAGTTTGGCCAATTGTCGATCCAAAAGTCAGAATTGTAACTAGGTATCGGACCATATCGACTAATTCGCTAGAAGACTTAAACATACGTAATGAAGGACTATTTGGTAGAAAGCCACACTTCTGACAAAAGTATATCATAGATTTGCATCTCAGTCGAGATATACGCTTGCGTTTTACGCAAATGACGTACCCATCGTTTAAGCATAAAAAAATATACCTTTTTTAGGCTCTGTACCGAAGGTACAAGAGCCTATTGGTTTTGTGCAAATGTATGTAACAGGTAGAAATATAAATCGGAGACCCCCCCCAAAGTTACCCCCATTATGGTCAGGAACGATAGAGGAGTCGATATAGACATGTCCGTCTGTCCGTCCGTATGAACGAAAGGATCTCGGAAACGGTAATAGATAGAGACTTCGTGTTTTTTGCATTCGACTAGGACTGCTCCGGAATTTCACAAGTTTATTTTAAAATTGTGCCCCTCCCCCCCTTTCCTTATAAAATCACCCCTTAGGGTAAACATTTCTTCCGCACAAAAAAAATTTTGTATACCAGTATAAAGTTTTCTAACCCAAAATCCAAAATCAAAAAAGTTCATCAAAATCGGATAATAAATGACGATTTTATAAGCAATTGAATTTGAACGACCCCCCTTTTCTTTTCATTCATATTCGCGCAGTGAGAAGTGGTCATGTGTTTGGTCATAAGCTCGGGAAACATTTAATGTGTTCGTTAGGCGACCTGAACTGGTACAGGGCCTCTTACAGTCGGTTACGCCTGACTGTATTTTCTTACTTGTTTTAAATCGGTTTTTCCTTTAAACGACGTATTACTGAAACAAAGTTGCTTTTATGCAAAATATGTATCCATTCTATAAACAATAAATTTTAGTGCAATTATTTATGTATATCTTTAATTTTGCCTGTCTCATGACACTATTTTTCTGTTTGCGAGTTAAAAGCCAAGTTATATGCATTTAATAAATCTGGATTAAATGAAAACAAAGCCAAATGCGTTCTCTTATTCATACATTAAAAATCACTATAAATGAAAGTAAATATGTACCTACATAAAGAGAAGTTTGTCTGTAAATAATTGATTAATAACAATTTCCAAAAGTCAACTAATTTTTTATGTATTCTACGAGTATAACTCGTGTATTGTTTTATTGAACACAACTATTCAACTCGGCTTGCCTACTCATTCAACATATTTTTTTTTTTTGTATTTATCATGACTGTCGAATATACTCGAGCTTGTATTTACGTTTGAAGTTTTTCAACTTAGTTTAATATTGTATTTGCTATTATTGTTGTTGTTGCTCTGGGATTTTACGTAATTGCTAGTTAGTGCAATGTTCGTGATTGCTGTTGTTGGTGTCGATATGTTACATACCATTTTTTTTTAAAGGTCATTCGACTTACAAAAGATGTAAAAAATTGGATACAGACTTGTATAAACTTGACTTGGTTTCTGGAAAGAAACCTTCGTAGTGATACACTTCGAATAATGTATTCGGTTTATCGTTTGTAAGCCATTGAAACGGAAATCGAATGCACAATCTAAATTTTATGCTAAATTTATAAATATTAAAGCTTTATCTTTAATTATTATCCAATACTATTTATTACTTTTGCTTAAAATTTTCATAAAAGCGATTGATACGCTTTTGACGCACGTGTAAAAAGTGTAGAAATTTTAAAACCTTATAGAAATCTTTTTTTCAATAAATTAGATTGTATGTTCGAAAAAACCGTGCTATCATTCTCATGTTGACATACTCGTCAGCAAACTGCATAACATACTCTTTTCCTGGCTTTAGTATTGTTCATGTTCTGGTTATTATGGTTACAAATTAAAAAATTCAACGAATTTTTCGCCTGTCTGAGCAATCATGCTGTAAAAATTTAAATATTCTGTCGATCGTATGAATGGCTGCTGTCATGACTCTTTAAACTCTTTTTGTGATTTTATACCCTGTTTACATAGGGAAAAACGGTATACTAAGTTTGTGCAAATGTATGTAACAGGCATAAAGAGGCGAGAGAGACCCCACGAAGTATATATATAATATATATTCTTGATCCATAACAAAAAACGAGTCGATTTAAACTGTGTGTCTGTTTGACTTGGCCCTTCGTATGAAAATTTAAATCTTGGAAACCATAAGATATTCTCTTATTCATTCTTCAGATAACATGTATTCAATGAAAAGGAACAGTACCTACTACCCTTTTTCTCTATGGTATTAAGGTATTAGAATCCAAGTATTTTTTAGTGTCTAGATATGAAAAACGGGAAGCTACATCAAATCGACTTTTATTAGGCCCTGTACCGAAGGTACAAGAGCCTATTGGTTTTGTGCAAATGTATGTAACAGGAAGAACTAATTGTCGGAGACCCCCCAAAGTTACCCCTATTATGGTCAGGAGTGATAGAGGAGTCGATATAGCCATGTCCGTCTGTCCGTCCGTCCGTCCGTCTGTATGAACGAAAGGATCTCGGAAACGGTAATAGATAGAGACTTCGTGTTTTTTGCATTCGACTAGGACTGCTCCGGAATTTCACAAGTTTATTTTAAAAATTTGCCCCTCTCTCCCCTTCCCCATAAAATCACCCCTTAGGGTAAAAATTTCTTCGGCACAAAAAAAATACACCAGTATAAAGTTAACGTCCTTCTTAGCCCAAATCAAATGACGATTTTATAAGCAATTGAATTTGAACGACCCCCCTTTTCTTTTCATTCATATTCGCGCAGTAAGAAGTGGTCATGTGTTTGGTCATAAGCTCGGGAAACATTTAATGTGTTTGTTAGGCAACCTGAACTGGTACAGGGCCTCTCACAGTCGGTTACGCCCGACTGAAATTTCCTTACTTGTTATATTTCATGTCCACATTTGCCTCTTATACACAAACTTAATATACAGCTGGCCCTTCAGGACAGCGTAAAAGAAAGGTCTTTAGACTGTGTTCAAGGTATCTCGTAGTCGAACACACTTGATTGTAGCATACCTTCTTGGCTTATATGAAAAATGTGTGTGTATGAAGTAGTTTAACCTCGACGTATGTATATTGTTTAAAATGATGAAAGTAAAAATATGTAAAAAATATCTTGACATAGCGTGACTAACTTTGAACTATGAACTTTTTTTTTTTTTTTTTTAAGTTGAAGTTTGGATGTGTGTGTGTTTTTTTTTCGCCGTTGTGACCTAGATTTACTAGGCGTATTTTTGACATCATCAATAGCTATAAAACATTTGATGAATTTAAAAGAAAGGCAGCAACAAAACTTTAAAAATATTTTTTGGTTACTATTTTGTACATAAGATATTGGCAAAGAAATCTGTGAAACAATTTCATAAAACAATTTTTTTTTTATTTTCTTTGCAGGTATATAAAATAAACAACCACATAGGCAATTTGATGAAGTTTGTAAGTAAACTTGTACGAAAATCTTTTTATTTTTCCTTTTTCATACAACACAAAAATTTGTTTAATTATTCTTCAGTACGACATTCTAAAAATATCTTTGAGTTTCAAATTTATTAAATCAATGGGTAACCGGAATGAAAGCAATTACAAAAATGCCAATAAATGGTATAGCTTTGATTCAAAAGCTTATTTTTATACTCTAAGTAAATATTTTTTCCTATGTTATTTTACTGGCAATCTTTTTTTTTAAATTTTTTTTCTCGACAAATTCCCAAATATCAGCATTTAACTAACTAATGAAAACATTGCATTGGCTTTAGAAATAATTCATTTATAAAAATAAATTCAATGAAAAAAATAAAATTGTCTGGCACATTATTTACTGCAGTCGGCAATGAATATTTTTTTTACCATATTTGATTTGAAAGGTGACCTTCATCTAGCTGCGCTTTATTACAACGACGCAGCATTACTTGTATAGCTATTATAGTTAAATATAAACTTAGATAGACAGTCAGACAGCTAGATCATCAGCTGCTGTATTCCGATTCAATATGTCTGTTTTTACATAAATAAAAATGCAAAAGTAAGTGCAGGTGTTTGCACAACAGTGATATGCAATACTAGGAATGATCAAGTTGAGACAATTTTACTCGTATGAATATGGGAAAGCAGATGTTTGTATTATTTTACGTTCTAAGAATTGTAATCTGGAGTAGATAATATCGCTATATTCAAGTATTAATAGCACCATTAACAACAAAAAATGAATATAATTAATTCTAATCAGATTATAGTGAATTCAATATATAAATAGACGAAACGAAAACAGTTCAATACTATAGAGTTGCCTCATATACAAACTAATTCGCTTGATTTTTGTTGTTGTTGGAAAGATAATTTCGAGGGTAGCATACAAACTATGTTTTATCGAAATCGGTTGAGTATGTAACACTTGCAAGGCTTTAATTATTTTCACACATACAATAGAACAAATAACACATACTTACATATACATTAATTTCTTTTTCGTTCGTACTACTCTATGTGTACGAACCAATATGTTGGCTTGAGCATGCTCTTAGCTCGACATGGAAACTTTTGCACAGATGACTCATATTTTTTTATCACAGACTATGATACACGTTTAGATGCATAAATACGAATTAAAATTAGCACAACAGATTAAACAAGTCTATAGATATGAAATAGCGCAGTGTCTAAAACACATTATTCGCTATATAAAAACGCAAAAAAATTTCTGGACTCCACCTCAAATAAATGTGATTCGTGACAGAGTTTTGCTACATCCCTTCATAGGCTATTAAATTGCAAAGTGCTAAAAATATTTCCACTCATTTTTAAAATAAATTGGATTCGATTTCTTCTGATCAAATATAACTACAAACATACACGCAAATTATTTGTAAGATGAACTGAACTCATAAAATTATACTTAATTCATTTTAGAGGTCGCTGTGTTTTAAATTTTATTTAATTAATTTCAGTGATAAAAGTGAAATAAACTAAAGTACAACAATTTTTTCATACAAAAACTCAGAAAAGAGTACTGGCTTTTATGGGTACTTTCCCTGAATACTTGTAAACAGAAAATGAGAATAGAAGAGACGAATTATCCACAATTGAAGACTATATTTTATAGTCTCCCAGTCGTCGATGTTCATACGAACAGGCTCAACTTTTGATGTTGTTCAAGAATTTATGTTACATGGTCTATAAAAAAAAAAAAAAAAATTCCACTTTTTTGTCGATTCGCATAGAGTTTTGCACAAACTTAATATACTCTTTTAACCTTTCGGCATTCAACATTCAAGTTTTTATGTTTGATTGTCGTAGAATGAATAGAATCTGCATACACAATCTCAGATTGACGAGATGAGCTATTTAATTGCTTATTGCCTATTTTAATAGGTGTTTACGTTTCTACAGCTAAGCTCATGATTTTTGCCACGAAAACACTAAAACACTAAAATGCGATTATTGCAAACATAAACCTTTTTTATGTTAACTGTAACTTTTAATAGTGAATAGTTTCTGTTTCAAACAAATTTTTATACAGATTTTTAAATCGATGTGTCATCAATTCCGACGATTCCGATTTTAACAATACTAAAAGATGCATAATCATTCTCTTCGTCGAGCTGGTGGAGAACTCAAATATGTAGCTCTGATGTTTATTTGAAGCCCTGCAAACACAGTGACAGAGATATTATTTGAGTAATATTCACACTATATGTGAAAGTATAAAAACAAATAAAAAATTAAACCAGAGTTTTCACTGACTTTTAACTATATCTCTACTGAAAATTACTCTATCTATTATTTGCATCGTTTGGGCTCACTGTATATATAGAATGCTCATAGTAGTTTACACGTCCGCCCACAAATTGACAATTCTAAGTGAAATTGTGCGCACCCACGTTACAATAACTCTCTAACACGAATGTATCTGTAATGCTTCTATTTATTATGTATCTAAATACGTATACATTTTTTGTATGAGTATGCATTGTCATTGTTATAGATCCCTGCCTTAACCCCGCATCTCCCCCTCAGTGCGTAGGGTATTAGCGCTTCGTTGAGCATGAAGTGGCCTATTAGAGACAGAGACAGATAGAGAGATAAAGAAGATATAATTTTATTCCTCGCTTTTGCTTAATGCACTCTTACATGTGTGTATCTAGATAGTTTTCGTTTTTAGTTTCAATTATTATTATTTTTTTTCTTTGCGTTTGTCCGCTTGTCTGCTCTCAGCTCGTTTGAATGCTTTACAAGGCATTTGTTTTGAATTACATGCCACAGCAATTACAGCAGCAATAATGACAGCAACAACTAAAACATGACGATTATATATTCAACTGACACTCTGACAGTGCGCGACAATTGACAAGAGCAGATAGATACTTGGATATTTTATGTACATACATAAGCAGATACTTACAATCAGATATACATCCACATACACATAACAGCAGGGAAAATTGATTTGTTTCAAATGAACAATAATGATGAGACAAACAGAAAATAATTTATGAATACAACATTTTAGTCGAGTTTGCTGACTATCTAACCCGCTACACTGTTATTATTAGGTGTGGGCTGGAATTTTTTATTTGGCTTTGAAAAGCACTAAGCAGAATAATGAAAAATAAATATATCAAGAGGAAAGCAGAAAGTAAAAATTTTTTTTTTCAAATCTGGCCTTCACAATTTTATAAACACTTATTTGAACTCTGGTTTAAAAAATAGAATAAAAAAAAATCTTGTGTAAAAAATATTTCCTTAAATTAACAAAACAAATTTGTATTGGTACTAGTAAGACGATGTTTCTACTGATTATAATAAGTTTCCATACAAGTTTCAAACAAATATATCAAATATTAAACAGAACGAGATTATACAATATTTCGCAATTATATACTTCTGAAACGTCTCGCGTGCTTTCTTTTAGACGATGCAAACATTGCAACGAAGTTTAAATACTATTCACAGTCTGTTTTTTTTTTTTTAACGTTAAGACAACTGTAAGTAATTAAAAGTTTTTTAAAAGTAAAAAAAAAAAAAAATGAACAAACGCTGTTGCTTATCAACTATTCAAATTATAAACGAAAATTGTTACTTTTTTTTGTCGTTGCTTAAAATTTATATTTATTGGTTACATATGCCAGTTTTATAGGTCTCAACCATTTTAGCCACAACAATTTGTTCTGAGTGTGTACATTGCTATTAAAATTTTTCCAACAGACTTGATATGCCCACTCTACTTGGCATCATTATAATTATAGAGTATACAAGCGTACGTATAAATATCAATGAAAATCGCATCAAGTGGAAAACAATGTCGACAATATGCTTTAATGTTTTTAATTGCTCGCAGTGAAACAATTTTCCTATAATATATTTTTGATATGTAATATTTTACCACTCTTCGCTGACGGTATTGTATATTTTTAATTATTATTTTTGTTGGCAAAGACCGCAACTGGCAAGAGCATATAAAATTTTATGAATATTTTACTCGAGATGCACTCATGAAACACTTGAAATGAAAAACAGAAACGATACATAAACTAACTAATCAGTCATGCCCTGCATTCAGCATTGAAACAATCAATCACTCCGTCATGCACTGCTCATTACGTATGCAACTTACAACACTGATATTAATGCTAACTGAAATACCCGCGATTACGCATGCGCAACGCTTAGCAGCACTACTTGGCTCTAGAGTCTGGACCCTAAGCATTATACACAGAGTGAATCGTACATACTTGGGGTACTTTTGTATTCTATATTCGAGTGCATGCATTTGCCTGCCCATTCAAATCATAAACGAACGCACATTGTTCAATTTGATGTTGTTCATTATCATTTATTTTATTGTTTGTGTGGCTCATAAAGAGCGGTAATTGCTTGTCGCTGTTGCAGTTGTCGATAGTTTTGTAGGCTTTTTTTTATTCCATGGATGATTTCGGCCCATTTAGACTGCCAACTGAATATTTATTGTAGACATATGCATACACACAAATGCATTTATAAATGGCTTAAATTGAGCGAAGAGTTTCCCAGGCTATTGTTTGCAAGTTGAAACCGTTGTGGAGGGGACAATTTAAAGACATCGAAGAGATGACTTTTCTTTTTTCTAAAAAATAGCAAAGATGTTATGTAATGTGATGGGAATACTTGAAAGTTTGTCTTAGATTTAATCGAATGAAATAGCGATGCTTTCGGGTTTGCTCTTCTACGAGAAGCAAAGCGAAAGTCTTATATGTATACTGTAGCGATCCTATCTTTGGACAGAATTAACTATAATCCTACGCTCCAACAATAATCGACAAGCTGCTTATCTTAGCTCGTAGGTCACTAAGTATTTAAAGGAACTTATATACTTACATATAACTAAAACGAAAAAGGTTAGATTAATCATCGATGTTTTGTTTTTTATTTTTTTTAATTCCCGTCAAAGTAATGTCCATCGCACGCAATACACATTTTCGGACGCTTCTTCCAATCTTAAAAAAACTTAACATAGGACGTCTGTGGATTCAACTCCTTCGAATTGAAATTCTCTTTTTTTGCAACTATCGTCTTAAGTCGCTTCCCGCGAAGTGCTAACTTCAGTCATGAGAGCAGAAAGAAGTTAAAAAAAAAAAAAAAGTAAATCTTCAATCTCAGTGAAGCACTTAGATGACCTTCAACCGTCTTTCGGTCATGGCCACATTTAGGAATGTGCACCAGCTGCTGTAGGTCATGTGCAATGCCAATTATACTGTGAACTCTTAATTACTAGTCATTGCAACGCGTGCCTGGTCGTTTTCTTTTTCGAAGTGCACTAGTTAAGTTTGGGCCCCCCATGTAAACAATGCGGGCTAGAGCTCTTCATACGGTACCTAAATTAAACACCGTATCTAATAGAACGAAAAATCCTGCGGAGAATCTTTCTCTCAAAAAATTCCTACGCCGTTTCGCCTGACTCAACCACGATCCATGCTTACAATAGCACCGGGAGTATTAGCGTCTTCTAGATCTTGATTTTACACTTTCAAGAAAGGGCTTTACTTTTAATTTGCTTGCTCATCCAAAAGTAGCCTCTATTTGCAAGCGTGATTCTTCACCTGATCTCCAGGTGGACGTTGTTGGTGCTGATTATCTCGAATCCAAGATAGACGAAGTTTTCTACAACATTGAAGTTGAAATTCTCCATCGTCACTGACCGTCAAAGACGCAAGACACCAAGTATTTCGTCTTGTCTTCATTCACCGCTAGACCCATACGTCGAGATTGTTTTTCGCGTACGCGAGTAGCATCACTTCCTTTTCGAAGATCGAGAACGATATATTCTGTATGTACGCCGGGAAACATAGTGCAGATGGGGCGTTAAAAAACTTCGATCGTATCGGCGTGTCGAAAGCGGCTTTATAATCGACAAATAGGTGGCGGCACATTTTAAACACGAACAAGATAATTGTGCTAATTTTAAACCTTATAGTAAGATGTTTTATCTAAAAATTTTTGATACAGATGAATAAGCTTTGATATATGTAAAAAGTACTAGAAAATATATGTGCCGCTAGAAAAATGGGCGATGTCAAGATCCAATATGAGAGAAAAACGAAAGAAGGTGTTGAAACGCACATCCCGGGAGCGCTTATTCATAATTATAATTGTAAAAATTACAGAGCGCCACTACACTTATTTCGCTGCCTTAAATACATGAATTTCATGGCACAAACTTTTCATGAGTAATACAAAATAATAGTTTGTGATTATAAGCTTGTGTACCTTTTTCACAAAAACGTTTCTATGAATAATGTTCTTTTTCACTCGCTTGCGCGTATTTTTGTCTGTGTTGCACTTGACCATGCTGCCAACTTGCGCAACTTGAACTCGACCTTGTTAGTTTGTGTCTGTTCTGTATTACGTTCAACATCTTTTTATCTTTCACACTCACTTTCTCTTTTCCACTTTCTTGTCTTGCACAATATTATGCCAACTAAGAAAATTTCACTAATTGCTTTTCACACACGATACTCAGAGTCACAGTGCGCCACAGCAGAAATTCTATCATCAGAATTGGGTAAAGAAATAATTATGAAAAGCGGCCATAAAATGTTTAACGAGTCTCACGAGATACTAAAAACAATTTCTACTTTGTAGACCTGCCTGCGAACTCACACGCAAACTTCAAAACAAAACAGAGTGCAGACGCAACTAATTTCTATACCCTACAGAATTTTAAATGGGTTTTTAAGTTTGCAGAAAAGTTTATGACAAAATGCTTAGAGAGATGATCTTAGATGCCATAAAATATTTATATATATTGTAATATATATTGTATATATACTAGACGAATTGAACTCTGTCTGCCCGTCTGTATGTCTTGCACTGTATCAATCAATAAGTTTTGAGTTTCTGAGTTTTTAAAATATTTGCTATCAATATGAACATAATATTCGATACTTTGGTTTTTTCTGAATGAAAGATTCATTTTAATCCTATTTTTAGGCGTTTGTATATAAAGCTTTTCATTACAGGTAATATCAACTAGAAATTCGATATGAGGATTTCTGATTATGTCTTATTCACATATATGTATATGCAAAGGGTATAAATGCTTCTATTCAGTTTTTTGTTTATTTTTTTTTAAATTACTGAAAACTTATCCAACAATTAATGACAAATAATTTAATTTGTTTACAACACTCGCCGACATTTATTATTATTTCATTTCGACTTGTTTTATTGGAGTGTTTGGATTTGTTTTAAATTTTTTTATGTATTTGTTGTTGTTGATGTTGTTGTTTTCAAAGTTTTTGAGCACTTTGCCGCATTTATTTCTTCAGTTCTTTGGATTTATTTATTTTTTAAGAATATCAACTTTGACAGATTTATGTGACTTGCGGCATAAATAACTTTGACTGGATGTCTGCTTTGTTCCCTTCATCGTTATTCGAAGCATTTTATTTCTTTTTTCACTGCACACACAGGCACGGCATATTCTCTCCATATACTTGTAGTTGAAGCTGTCATTTCATTCACTTTGTCATATAAAACATACACGAAAAGATTTTGTATACCGTCAAAATGACTTTGGATCATGCATTTTTCTTACTTCTTCAAGAGTCAAGATATAACTTTGAAAGCACGCAATATGCGAGAATGAGAGTAACAAGAAGTCGAGAAACGCGACAAAACGAATTGAGATTTGTTTCTCCAGAAATGTATGCTAGAGTATGGTGTAGTCGTGTTACACTTGAAGGCAAACGATTTTTATATCACTTTGACACAAGTCGTAAAAAAAAAACAAATATTAAATAAAATATTTCGTCGACGATAAAAGTGCAAGGAGAAAGAAAGATTGCGATATAATTTAGAGTAAGGTTTGTGGCCGGATGTGATTGCTACGGCGGAAGCTGCTATTTTGGTCATCGTTGCTACTAAATGAAAATCGACAGTGCCAGTCACAAGTCGTTTGAAATCAAAGAAATACAGATATGATGGTCCAATACGCATGCTTCCTCTCTAATGATTATGACCGCACTTTTGATGATGTGCTTGACATTCACGTTGATGTTTATTTCATTGACGTTAGCGACGGCGTTAAATTCAACCGTTATAACATCCATAACGCTATTGAGTTTTTTTAGTTCTTGGTTTACTCATTGCCTAAACAACGCTAATAACATTTAATGATGCCAAACAAGTATTCATGCAGAGTTCGCATAGAATATTATTGAGCATAGCAACCACTTTAAACAGTGCAAACAAGTTGTAAAAGCTAAACAAAAAAATATAAGTTCACCCTCAAGCTAAATATAGACTTTAAAGTTAGAGGCGGTCACTGTAACCTCTTTCCATGCAAAAAGTGTACAAGAGCTATAAGACTGCAAAATGTATTGATACTTTTTCAAGATTTTTTTTCTTTTTTGCCAACTAACTTGGTTTACCAGTTTTATTATACCAACACAACTGTGAATTGCTAGTTCATGCTAGTGACCAAAGCTCACTTCAATGATGTATTTTACTCGCTTTACAAATCAGTTCCATTGAGACCTGTTAAATCGAAAAAGTTGTACATTCAGAAAGTGTTAAATGTAATGTAAGAGTTTAAAAAGTACTCGCCCCGTTTGGTGTACGTGGAGGATAATATATCGCTTTAAAAATTAAAAATCCAAAACAATCCATTCAAAAACTCAGATTTTTAATGGGTATTTTCTAATTTTTTATGTATGGTGATGAGGTCCTATGCATTATTTTCGGCGTACTACAGATAGCCGGTAACTATTACTTGAAAGTTTTCATTTCACAAAATGATGTCAAATGGACTATTCTTTTTTCTATCAGCGTTGTAGAAATGTTATTAAAAAAACAACAATTAAGTTAATAAAGCCGCGCTTTAACGTACCAACTGCTTACAGATCTAATGATACTCCCCACGTCTCATTACTCAATTTAAACACTTTGTATACATATTTGGATTATACTTGCTTTGAAAAATTACAGAAAAATGTTGTTACCGCTCAACTCTATTCAACTTAGCCTCTTAGTAGCACTCACAGCTAACACTGCCTTGATTTAGTACAAAATAATTACATATTTGCCAGTACTGTTGCCGAGGTAACCACCCCGGAATAAAAGCTTTAAAATGAAAACAGCATATCTAATCTACACGCATTGTGGCCAAGTGAAAGCGATTTCTCAAACCGCATAATGTGCTGAAAAAAATAAAACACACACAAACACCCACCCACCCACACAAGCCTATAAAAATTACAGTCACTGAGTGACTGAACTTCTCTCAAATGCCGACAATGTATACATCTAAATGAAATTTTAAGTTGAATTTATCATTTTTAATGATGACACCTTTTGCGGTGTCATGGCTTGCTTCCTAGCCAGCAGCAACAGCAGTCACACCTAGAAGAATGTAGAGTTTTCAGAGCGGAAGGAGAAATTAGATGTAGATGTACGCCGCTTATAGCCACTGGCGACAATTTTTCAAAATGCCAACACTTGACATTCAACAAGAAGGACAGCATTGTTCAACGCCATATTTGTGAGTAGTCGTCGCTCTGGGAAATGTAGGATTAAAAAAATATTTATATATATATGGCAGTGCGTTGGCTGCTTTCATGGGCTGGGCAAGGAGCTATCTTTCTTTCTTACTTGACTGGACATGCTCCTGCTATTGCTATTAACAATTCCATTTGGCATTTTAGCCAATGTTGTGCTTGCTGCTTGTCATAATTTATTTATTACTTCAAATGTCAAATTTGTAAGAGCAACTTGAACACAAACGACAAAGCAACACCGTTCAAGAAGTTGATGATGTTTAAATTATTTGGTGGGGATACATGCATAAAAAAACTAAGGAAGAAAGGAGACAACCGCACGCAGCAGTGTTCATGTTTTCTGACTCACCTCACCGTCCGTCTCTACTTTCGATTATTAGCTAGATGGCAATTACTTGGATTGGTGCCGCACTTATACTGTGTTCGTAAAGTAGTTTGACAAACCAAAAATCGTAAAATTTTTATACTAAGTTTGAATAGTATTAAATTTTAGTCACTATTTGGAATGTCATAAAGAACAATGCGAAGAGCTTGATTACTCCTGGTTGACAATAAGATGTTTGATGATATCTTATATTGTTGTGTAACTTTCTATTTGAATATAATCAAAATTTGACTTGAGTACTTATAGTTTGAATCGTATTCTATTTTTTTCACGGAGCTTGTAATGCTTTAAAGTGTAATTCGGAGACCTCATAAAGTATTTATATTCTTGATCATCACGACGAGTCTATATCTCGCCATATCCATATGTCTACCTGTCTCATCTATGTAGCTATATAAATTAATCTAGTTTTTAAGATATCAATCTGTAATTGAGTATAGATGTTCAAATATAAAATTTACTGTGTCACGATTTTTAGCACGAAGTCACCGTTACATATTGGACAGTCACCCATCGCCCAATTTAAATGCATATGAAGACTCCAAAAGTATTCTTATGTTACAGTTGATTGTTTCTACATAGTTTTAGAGTATCTCTTGTAAAATTAATTTCAATAAAAGATGTACCACTAATCAGTTGGTTATTCTCTCAAATAAAAAAGATAACAATAATTTTTGTACGAAAACAATGCTTTGAATTTTTTTCAAGCAGGAAACTGTTCTATCACATAATTACGTATCACATAATTAACATGATTTTGTAGATTTAATTAAAACCAGTTCAATGTTTTCTGAGTAACTGTTGAGGTTTAAAAAAAGAAATTTCAGAACTTGGAAACAAACAATTTTTCGGAGTTTTTAATGATGCTTATGTTATCCACAGGCAAATGAATATTTTTAATCTTTTTCATCATAAACTTTTTAATTTGGTCGAATTACTTTATGTGCACAGGGTAATTGTCTGTATAGCTCCCAAAAAGGCCCCTTCACTAACAAACTCCACACTGAAACAAATTGCACTTGTATTTTAACTTAAAATTTTAAGTGATTCGCATTTGTGCGCGTTCTGGCATTTTTCATGGTATTTTTCCCTCATTCAGTTGCACATTTATTCATATGTTCTTATATTACTTTTGCTACTGCTGCTGCAACTTGTTATTATTTAATGTAATTTCATTTAATGTAATTACGTTGAAATGTAAGCAAAACAAACGAAAACCTGAGCGCAAACACATTTCAAGAGAGTCAAAGTCGAGTCACGAAGAGGTGAAGTGAAACCCATCATGAAGTGAATGGAATGATACTTCTGGTTTCAGCTTTTGACTCAAACCCACTTTGGCTGTTTCCTTGTAGAGTAGTTCATCTCTATATATACTTCCCCTATATCTGACTCTTTTGCTATTTGTTTTTACGTGTACTAATTTTGAGGTTACTATATTGTATTTTTCTTTCTTCTCAAGTATCATGTGGATTGTAACATCATAATGCGCAAAATGTAGATACATAAATCAGTAATGTGAAAGTTTCTCTACACTCCAACACAGTTGTTCCTTGACACACAGCTGACGCGACTTCTTTCCATGTAAATTTAGTACTCACATCCGGACTCTGCTACCGGTATCAATACGGCTTTTGTTTGATTGCACTTGGGCCAAAGCTTATGTACTTAAAACAGCTAGCTGTAACTTTTAATTGCGACATTGAAAAGTTCCCCATGTTCGCACCGGTGTCAGTAAAACTTTGCCGTAATTTTGTGTTTTTTTTTTTTTTTCGTTTTGTTTATTTTAAATAAACGTTCTTGAAGTATTTTTTTTAAAGTAACTAATCTCCCTTAATTATATTTGAAACTTTGCACACTCATCATTACAGTGCATTTTGTTGTTGTTGTGATATTCTCAAAATATACCAAATCGGCTATAATTATTTGCATAGTATTTGGGAACAATGTAAGCTTCTTCTGACAGAACTTCATAAATATCTTTTCTTTTGGTTTTTTTTCTCCAATATTTCCAATAATATTATTCAATAAATAAGAAACAATTTTATATTTGATTAAGCACAGAAAATTGAGATATTGAGATTTAAGATTATGCTGATTATGAGATTTAAGATTATGCTGTTTCCAGACTTACCCTTCTATAGATGAATTGTTTGACCAGCTGTATAGCAATTGGCGTCCTTTTATTGGAATCTCGTTTCAAGTCCATTTAATTCTGACCAAAAATGATTTATAGCTAAAATTAGCTCATTGTCGTCATCGATTTTATTAAAGCTTTTGCTGAGTCGAATCGGAGGAGTTTCATCGCTAAAACTGATTGAGTTAACTTGATCGTGCAAATCTGTAAATTCCAAACACTGTCGTTTTAGAGATTCACCATTTGCTTCGAACGCCGTAGAGGTGTCTAATTTGACTCATTTTGAATTAAAGCACTCAAGGCTGCATTGTTTTCGAGTCGATTATAACGATCAAAAATTGGAATAAGCAACTACCGATTTAAAATTTAGGAAATCGTTTGTTCCAAACGTTGCGTGCTCGTTAACTTCATTCACCATAATAAAAATGTAAACTTTGACTGAAATTCGACGTTGTCAGATTCTGTATAAAGTTCAAAGGTTCATCAGTATTAAAGTTAAAATATTTAAATCCTTATAAACCTGATTGCACTTTAATTTGTGAACTTTGAAATGGTATTAACGTAATACAGAAGACTTCGCAGACCCCATAAAGTATATAGTCTTCATCAGTTCGGTATAAACTTACTTATTTAAATCTATATCTGCTTTAAAAGCGATTTGTTGGTTTTGACAGACGAGGAAAAATGGAAAATGATTTAGACATAATGTTAGCCAAATTTCCAGAATAATTGGTTGCGTTATCAAAAATTTGTTAAAAGAAATGTTAAATTATATTTAAAAACGCATTTCTTTGAGAAAACCAGAGATGCCCGATCGGAATAGTCATTTTGGAAAAAAGCGAGTTATTCAACACCCATATGACCATACCTTAAATAGGTCAAAACACATAGTCAGAGCTGTTATGAAGAGAGCTACCAATCAATCACGTTATTAGGCCCTGAAGATACAAGAGCCTATTGGTTTTGTGCAAATGTATGTAAGAGGTAGAAATAATGATCGGAGACTTTGGGACCCCCATTATGATCAGGAGTGATAGAGGAGTCGATATAGACATGTCCGTCTGTATGAACGAAAGGATCTCGGAAACGGTAATAGATAGAGACTTCGTGTTTTTTGCATTCGACTAGGACGTCTCCGGAATTTTACAAGTTTATTTTAAACCAACCACACATTTTTATGAGTGTTAACTCCCAAAATCATACTACTCAGGCGAAAGCATATTTTGAAGCATGTTAAAATACATCCATTTTACTATTGTGTCAAATACAGAGAGCGATAATAAATTATTGTCCAGATGAAATCGACTTAATAAAAAGCCAATAAATTTGTTATAGCTAGCAGTTTTGAGTAGAAGTCAAATTTGATTTAGAATTTCTAAAATTTAAATTACAACAATGCAAATGTTAAAAAATCCATTTTACTAACTCGAAACATGTCATGAAAAAAGCGGAAAAAGTCAAAAAATGTGCTCAATATTTGCACTTTTGACATTTAATTTTGTATATTTAAATTGTTTTTTTTTTTTTTTCAAAAGCACCAAACTATAGAAAAAGCGCTCAGAAAACAGTTTACTTCGGTATAATAGGAATTAAATACCCTCCCATAAAAATTCAAAATTATTGAAATACAAATTTTTTTCTTTATGTTTATGGTGGATCGCACCAACAACAATCTTGGGTTTTTAGGGAAAATGAAATTAGTAATATTCAAAAAATTTTTAAATTCGATTCAAATCTGCAGTCTGCTCTGGGTAAGTGTGGCATATTTAATGGTATATTTTTAGTGGTAAGACAGGTTCTTCTGTACATGGCTGATATGAGTTCCTTACATCTCGGTTATATATTACTTACTTACTTATGTGGCCGCGTCTAGGGAGAGATCTCTCCATACCTGATCATTCCATCGAGTGCCCGAACGTCCCCTATGTCGGCGTCTACCAATCAAATTTGGGCCCCCATGTAAGCCATGCGTACTGAAGCTTTCATCCATTCGAATGAGGTACCCAGCCCAGTGCAGCCGCTGGAGGCTTATGAGCTGGACTATGTCAACCTCATCGAATAGCTCGTACAGCTCGCGGTTTATACGGAACCTAAACTCATCGCCGACTTTAATAGGACCAAAGATCCTGCGAAGAATCTTCCTCTCGAAGACTTTCAACGCTGTCTCGTCCGACTCAACCACGGTTCTTGCCTCTGCGCCATACAGTAGGACCGGGAGTATCAGCGTCTTATATATCTTTATTTTCGTCCGTCGAGAGAGGGCTTTACTTCTCATTTGCTTGCTCAGCCCAAAAAAGCACATGTTTGCAAGCGTGCTTCTTCGCCTGATCTCCAGGGTGACGTTGTTGTTACTGGTTATCTCTGTTCCAAGATAGACGAAGTTTTCTACAACACTGAAGTTGAAATTCTCCATCGTCACTGACCGTCCAAGACACATTGACGGAGTGCGAGAAGACACCAAGTACTTCGTCTTGTCCTCGTTCACCGCTAGACCGATGAGCCGAGACTGTTTTTCAATCTCTGAGAACGCCTTGCTGACTCGCCGTTCCTGCGGCATATTCTGTATGTACGGGCATTGGCGTAGGATGTATTCCATCAGGAGATTGAAAAAATCGCACGACAGAGCATCGCCCTGCCTGAAAGCTCTCTTGGTATCAAAGGGGTCGGAGAGGTTTTTCCCCACCCTGACAACGCTTTGTGTTAGATAGCGTCGCCATGCAAAGACAGACAATCTTTGCCGGGATACCTAGTGCAGACAGGGCGTCGAAGAACTTCGATCGTATCGGCGTGTCGAAAGCGGCTTTATAATCGACAAATAGGTGGTAAGTGTCTTTGTTGAACTCACGGGTCTTTTCCAAGATTTGGCGTAATGTGAATGTAAAAAGATGGGGCCCCTTCGCCTTCTTACGTTAGCTTGCCTCTGAACTGATGTTCAGAGGCTACCCAGGAGATACGTGTCCTAACGGACGTGTGAGTTGCTTGGACCGTTTGACACAAGAATCATTGTTGGCCATTCCCAGGTGAATGGCAGTCAACAACTTTTCACACAATGTGCCTTGCAAGCATTATACCAGTTACGAAAGAAAAAAATATGAACTAGTTCAAGATGTATTAACCGCAGAGCGACTCATATCTCTGACTTCATTAAGAATATATTCTTTATGTGGTCTCCGATGCTTCCGTTAATGCATTACAAGTACAGTTGAAAACAAGTAAGAAAATCACAGTCGGGCGTAACCGACTGTAAGAGGCCCTGTACCAGTGCAGGTCGCCTAACAAACACATTAAATGTTCCCCTAGCTTATGACCAAACACATGACCACTTCTCACTGCACGACTAAGTGCCTTTTAAAACATTTTTTTATGTATGAAACGAAAAGGGGGGTCGCTCAAATTCAATTGCTTATAAAATCGTCATTTATTATCCGATTTTGATGAACTTTTCGGATTTTTGCTAAGAAGGACGATATCTCTATACTGGCATGCTCAATTTTTTTTGTGCCGAAGAAATTTTTACCCTTGGGGGTGATTTTATGGGGAAGGGGGGGAGGGGCAAGTTTCTAAAATAAACTTGTAAAATTCCGGAGCAGTCCTAGTCGAATGCAAAAAACACGAAGTCTCTATCTATTACCGTTTCCGAGATCCTTTCGTTCATACGGACGGCCAGACGGACAGACGGACATGGCTATATCGACTCCTCTATCACTCCTGACCATAATGGGGGTAACTTTGGGGGGTCTCCGACCATTATTTCTACCTGTTACATACATTTGCACAAAACCAATAGGCTCTTGTACCTTCGGTACAGGGCCTAAAAAGAGCATGAAACTATTTGCACTATGCGTGAAGTATAAAAATCTAATGAGTTTGAGTTTTCGCTGAATGTTTCATCACTTCAACAATTTGCAACTTTGTGCGATAGAAAATGTAAATACTCATTCAAAATTGCATAAAGTATGATGATGTTGGTAATTTTGGTATGCTGCTATTATTTTTTTTGCTTTTATGACGACGACGACGACCCAGACAACGACAACGACGATTTCCTTTGCTTTATCATTAGTTTCAGTTGATGGTTGTCGCTACTTTTTTCCCTGATGGCGTAGTTTTCGGTAGAGTTGTACGGCTGTTGCTTCATGAATTTCCGGCTGCTGCAAACTTAGAATAAAAATTGTCGAAACGAGAAAGTACCGAGAACTGAAATCATAAAAGATATCACAATTTATGCGCATATTTCCTTATTTTTTTTTTGTAGTTTAATTCGAGTTGGTTTGGTTGTTTTCCATTATTTTTGCTCCTTTGTCGTTTTTTAGTTCGCTTTTCCGCAACATATTTTTTATTGAATTTTCTTGAGTTCCTTACTTTGTTTCAGGTTGTTTTTATATTTCATTTTTGTAAGTTTTATATTTTATTACATTTTGCTACGGTTCAAGTCGTTTCAGCAACTTGCTGTTCGGTTTTTCCTTGCCTGGCAATTGTGAGCTAAAAACTTTTGAGCTACATATGCGAGGCTTTAGACTAGCTGGCTGTCTGCTCACGAGGCGCCTGTTGCACGCCATTCCAACTGTAAACATAAGAACATTATAAGAAATATAGCAAACAAACTGGTATCCCTTAAAGTTTTTAGACATGGAGTAAAATGAAACTTTAAGATGTCAAAACTTTTTAATACAAGAAAACATGCCCTCGACTCGTTTACTAAAGTTGTTGTTGAACACAATGCTTATACAAAAAAGAATACAGAAATAATGCTGAGTGTGTTCTTGAAATAACCAGTACACTCTTAAACCTTAACATTGGCTGGAGGATATATTCTTATAAGGATCAGTGTGTGATCTCTTACAAGTGTGTGATTTCTTACAGAATTGGGAACAGATTTATGTGGGTACCACTCCTTCAAGTAATCTGATATGCATTATTTTATTATATGAATAGGGAATACGATCGTCTTAAAATCCAACTTGAAATATCTACTCGTATCATTTAAAGCCAGTCGGCTCTTGATGCTGATCAAGAATATTCCTTTTGAGAGTTAAGAGCATTTGCACAAACATAATTCAATCTTTTACCATACACAGCGCAGTAAAAAAAAATGCAAGTAAGAGGGGCACCAATTTTTTAAACCATGCACATGTTATATTTTTCATCATTGACCTTGAATTTCCTTTAATTTTACATTTTAGAAACTGTGTTACGAATTTTTATCACTGCGGGGAAACGGATTTGAGTTATAGAATTATAAGGGACACTTTTTATAGTGTGACACTTTAGAGATTCTTCTTCAGTTAGTTTAGGTTTTCTCACTATTCTCTATTCAATGAATTTTTTAGTCATGGTGATCACGAAGATGACAATCAAGATCTATGAGACGCTTATACATACTTCCGGTTCTACTGTATAGGGCAGAGGCTTAGTCCGTGATTGAATCAGATGAAATGACGTTGGAAGAGTTCGAAGGAAAGATTCTCCGCAAGGTTTTTGATCATATTAGAGTAGGCGACGAGTTTAGGTCCTATATGAACCACGAGCTATATGTGGTTGACATAAAACCCCAGCGGCTGCACTGGGCTGGTCTCCGATGCTTTCTTCGCTATATTTCATACTTTTTGACTTTTCAATAAATCCAATATAAGCAGCTACAACTGTTTGTTGTGCAGTTTATAAAAACTTTTACGAACACTCTCGTATTGATATCGTATATACTAGAAGTATAACGCTGGTCAGCTTCAAATATGTTTGCGCAGAACTTAACTTGTGCTTTTATGTATATTATCTTTTTTTATATTAATTTTTCATAATATTGAAATCTTGTCATAACGCATTGTTCCTGGAGTTTTTCTTCTCCTTAGCTCCTCATAAAATGTAGGAGTTACAAAACTTTTTAAAAATCATAAATTTTTCACGCAAATCTAGTACATAAGTTTGGTTTGAAGTAGATTTTTTTTCTATAAGTAGTTTAAATATAATATACTAACGGATACCCGACATGTGTTACTACGAGAATGAAATTTTCCAAGTCTGTTTTACAGTATTTTGTTTATCATGGCAGGCTACGACTCTTAGCTGACCTGACATTGTCTGCTATGCATATTTTTTTATTTCTCTTATACGAGACCACGTCACAACATGAAAGTGCTTATATTAAAAAAAAAAAATAGCACCATCACTCCCACCTACTTATCACACTCTCAATCCCGGGCGCTCAAACGGTGTCACACCTCTTAGGCAGCCACCTAACACAATCACCACCATCACACACCGAAACCCAACGCATGAATAAATATTTTAAAACTGTTTGAGAAGATAAGACCATCCCCTAATCAATCAATTGTCTGTACTATTATGAGAATTAAGTCAATTGTAATTCTCATTAAGTTTTAATAATCCTGGATCGCGTTGTATATTACATTTTGGTATAGTAGAGTGTACTCAATTACTTACCAAAGTTTCATGGTGATCGGATGAATGGCGTAGTAATCTATAACCGACATAGAAACATTTTTTGTGTTTTATATGTTTATATATTGATAAGACCACAAACGAAGCTTATCTCAAATAATAATGAATCAAAGAAGTATAAAGTAGTAAAGGAAACGAGTTCCTTCTCCATCCCCTAATCAATCAAAGAAAGCGCTTTGTCCAATTAAAATCTACACTTAAAATCATGAAAATATTTACGTAAATTTTTTAAAGAAAACACGATACTTCTGGAATGTTCAGTATTAAGTTCTCGTGGATGAATTCAATATTGTATTTATTGATTGGTTGGAAAAAAACTTTAATTGCCAGTATTTAACTGATTTATCATGGTTCAATCTGCTTTCACAAGCACTTATTTTTGCCACTCAACAGGCATTAAATTCAATTACTTTGCATTGAGTATAAAGTGCAAAGTAACAACACGGGCTGCATCATTTATATTTTAATTGAATTGCAACTCTGCCTGCCTTCGTATGTGGTCTATTATATTAAACTACAATATCAATTTGGAATGTCTAAAATGTTTTTTTTTTTCTGCCGATATTCACGACAGTTTTCGGTGTAGTTGCTTTTGTAAATGATAAAAATATTCACAAAAACGATACACATGAGCCACGCTGGCTATGACGTCTTTTCCCACGGTTTCGTAATACGCAGACGAATACACGTACATGCATTTCCGTTCATTTTGCAACGATTTGACTACAATGTTGATTCCAAAGATTTCTTTTAATTGTTCTGCTTTCAATCTTCAGTTTTAAATAGTTATCAAATTATCATGAACGTAACACCTTACTACTTCGACAATATTTTTGCGTTCCAGTAGATGTCGGCCTTTTTGAACGTTTTCCAGTAAAATTTTCCAATGATAAACCGTAAGCAAGTAACACAGCCTCATGAAAAATCACCAACAGGTTCTTGCCTAACCTCCTTGGCCATTCTAATATCTAACAATAAACTATTTTTAACATATTTTTATTTTTAGTGCCTGCCTTCAAGCAACTGATTTGATTCTTATTGTTAGTTTAATTTATTTTATAAGCAATACGGTCAACGTCATAAAGCATCTTTTATAATTTTCCAGGTTACTAGTTAAAAAGTTGCAAATTCCTATTCCATTTCAAGTCTTTCTAAATTAACCTCGTATATAGATATCTAGATCTCAACACCCCACTTCAGATTGCAACCCAAGTTTGCCACACTGAACCATCTTTCGTTGGCAGCTGCCTGCTTTAATATTTGTCGTTGGATTTTATTTTGCGCGTCACATCGTAAAATATATAAAGATAGTAGAAGTAGAAGTCGTTGCTGCTATAAATGTCATATGACAAACTCACTGCTTCTTCTGCTCCATCGTTTGTACTTCACATCCGCATTCCCATCACCATTGAGGTGAATGCACATTCTTTCATATGTCTGCACATACAGCCCGTTTCGTACACATAATATTTGCACATAACTGGTGTTATAGTAAATTTCCTGCGTTTTACTAGTAGTGTGTACTAAAAGTCTACATACGGTCTAAATATACAGGATAAAAGCTTTCGCCATGCCAATCCGCTACTCATTCCCAGATTGGCTTCTCTTCACATCCATACCATACCAATACCATTTCCTACCACAACAGATAAGCAGCTCGATATCACTTATTTTCCAAAGCGATTGCGGCTAAAGCGTATGGTGAAGTTTAAGGTAGCTTCAAGTATTGGATTCCATTTGCTCAGTGCATTTGTTTCTTCTTTGATTCTTCCAGCCATATCCACAGCATCCTGTGTGTAAGTGCTGTGCGTTGAGCCATTTATGTATGCCTCAGCAAGCTTTAAAAGTAACGTGCGCCGCACGTGGCACTTAAACATGGTTTTTGATTTTATTTTTCTTGTTTTTTTAACTCTCTGTGGAAACTTTAAATTGGTTTAGTGGCCCCCTTCAATCGAATGACTCACAAAGTTTGTGAGTGAAGTACCTAAATTGGAACAGCTAGCAATATAAAACGCATTCAATTGGCTTACTGTGCTTTGCCTATGGACAATGTTGGCAAATTTGAGACTATAAAAATCAAAATTTAATTGGCGTATCGTCTATGAATGTACGGTGCGTGAGAGAAATAAGTGGTCCAAATTGAATTTCACTAACAATAGTTTGTCGTTTGTTGGTGTTTTTTTTAGCTAAATATGTTTATAATCTGTAACGGTGTAGTCGACTTTGCTGGGTTCCAACAGTTTATCTAAGTCTGAGCTATGATCGACAGATTTATATAGTTGCTATTTTCCGAAGTTGAACTATGTGTAAAATTTTATACGAATTGACAGAAGATATATCAAATTTAGCGTTTCTAGTACAATTGACAACAGTAAGAAAATATTTTTGTTCAAGAATTCAAAAATTACAAATTTTTAAAATAAACTTGTAAAATTCCGGAGAAGTCCTTGTCGAATGCAAAAAACACGAAGTCTCTATCTATTACCGTTTCCGAGATCCTTTCGTTCATATGGACGGAGAGATGGACAGACGGACATGGCTTTATCGACACCTCTATTACTCCTGACCATAATGGGGATAACTTTGGGGGTCTCCGACCATTATTTCTACCTGTTACATATATTTGCAAAAAACCAATAGGCTGTTGTAACTTCGGTACAGGGCCTAAAAAAACAGAAGGACAAGCCGGAGTAAGCGATTAGTTCTGGAGCGGGCCATGGAAACGCAGCGACAAATTTTTCCACACTCTAAAAATGTGTGTAGTCTAAAATATTCATCTACCATTATCGAGTACTCATAGTTGATTTTGACTATGGAACGTTTCTTTCTATATTTCTTTTTTTTTTTGTCAGCATTAAAAGCCTTCAGTAAGAAAAAGTACAATAGTACAATTTTGCTACTGAGTTTGTAACGCATTACAAAAACAACAACGAACATATGTTATTGATCAGTTTGACAAGACGAATCGACCATGTCTGTCTGACCTCTGTCTATATGATTCAAAACTAGTCTTTGATATATCGATGTATAATTTGGTATACAAGAGTTTCGCTCTCCTTTCCGTATACGGTGAAGCACATCCACTCCTTGAATCTTGTCTACAGAAACTCTAAACTATTTTAAACTACATCTGTAAAGTAAATTTATGAAAAAAAGACGTACGGACTTGATCAGTGCGTAGTTTCTTCGTTTCTTGTCGTGCCTAGCTTTTCTCTTTTGCTTCTAAAGCTCATACTGGATTTTACTTTCGTAAAAGAAATGCATGCGATATCACGTAATCTGAATTTCAAAAGGGGGTTATTTTCGAAATTGTTCTATAGTTCTTATAAACTCCATGTTCTAGGTTTTTTTTTATTTTGAAATCATAAAATCTTTTCAATAACAATTTATTTATTTGTGCATTTAATTTGTTCTTTGAAAAGAATTTGTTCTTTGAAAAGTAATCCACTTGGTCCGATATCTGCTTCGATTCCAGAATTTTTTTTTTTAACTTACATTAAAACAATGAAACCACTTTATATCAAGCCGCTATAGATATAACATCCATACAAATGTATGGTACATTTATAGAGCCCTAGTCAAAGTAAAGGGCATTTTTAATTCGAGCATATAACATTCTTGTTTCTATTTAAAGCTACCGATTCATTTCTTGCTTCTTTATCGCACCTCAGTCAAAAGTTCTGCATTTTATATTCCAATTCACCATTAGCATTTGTATACATTGTAGTTGCTTTTGTTAGTAATTAAAATTATCTAACTAAATGTCTTTTATAAAAAAATCTTGAGACCCCATGAGAAAGTCATCAACAGGTTGCAGTTTTGTGGTCGGGATCATATATTATAAAACGATTTTATCATATCACATTGAAATTATCTTCACTACAAGAAAAAGCAAAGTAAACTGTCAACTCAATGAAATCCCGAAACTGCAAATCCAATCCGCAAAGCAATTCAACTTTGTGTCCATTTAAGTGCACACACATCCAAGTCAGCACTTATATTGAGACATCGTCTTCTATTTAAAAACAAAATATAGCACATTTATTTTCTACTTCAATGATGGCAAATCGTTACCACTAAAAAATTTAACTCTAAGCAACCGGAGAAGGATTATCGCTCTTTCGGTTGCCTGGAGACTTTTAAAGTGCAGACACACAAAACTCAAACAACTTTTACTTTTGCAGTACGAACTTTGTACATTTTGCACACAGATAGTCATACGAGTGTATGAATGAGGATAGCAGTTCAGCGATTGAAGATACACTTTGCTGGCCTTTTCAACATTTGTCCAAGCAAGTTTTTTTTTTCATTTACTCGTAAGTTGTCATTACTACATACTTTTATACGTCTTTATATCTAAAGCTATGCCATGCCTGTGTTAGAGCATTTGCTACAGTTCTAAGTGAAAATGACGATTGACATACTTCGACAACTTAAAAGTAATGACCTACACACTATCCTACTAGTACTAGTAGTAGATAAATTCCCTTTGGGAAATTTTCAATTCCATGAAAATTCTCTGTGTTTTGCCTGCTTTTCTGGCTATTTGAACCAGCAGTGAATGTAGCAGTATTTCAGATATTGTACATCAGTCGGCGATTCGGCTGGTCGGTCAACTTTGAAAAGGTATTAAGCTCTAACTTTGTGTTTCGCTTTGACACACTTTTTTGCAATTTTATTTTCTGAGCTTCAAATATTTCATAAACCGGAGTATTGTTTATTTGTTGGAAAGTTTGCAACGTAATTTAAATTAAAATTCGAATAAACAGAAAGGTGTTTAATTACGAGAATTACGGAAAACTTTCGATTTATGGATAGCTTAAAATAAGAATTATTAATATTTAATGCTTATGCGAACTCTGACTATGAGAAACATATGTAAATGACATAGAAGCTGCAGTTAATTGAATTGATATACCCTTTAGATTAAAGGTACAACTTTGTGAAAATGTAAGAAACAGACCCATTAAAGTACATATAAATAATATTGATCCACATTAAAAATTCGAACCGATTTTGACTTGCACTTCTGATTGCTTGATTGTTCAAACCGAGAGCTCTTGGACATTATAAAAATAACAATTCTTAAACTTAACTTACCTAAAAGAATTTATTGTATCCCATTTGGGCAAACCCCGATTGAAACCAGTGACCCATTTTTGAGTTTTTGTGTAAATTTTTTAAATGGGTTTATTTCAGAAAATAAACATTTACTAGTCTATGATTTAAACAGGGTACAGTGTATCTTACGGTCGACCACACTCTGCCACAGCGTTCCTTCGTTTATTTTTTTTTTATTATTATTTGTTTGAACATACTCTTCAAAGTCAAAATTTCATTCGAACACACTTAAGCAGCAATAATGCTTGTGATGCACTGTAAAAAATTTGTATCGACTCGAACTTACCAAAATAAAGAATTCGAGGAGGTGTTTAATCAATATTTAAACATTTGATAGCTGTTTGTTACAAGTTTCATATATTAGTTTGTATAGTTTAGTATATTTGGCTGAAACCCAACAGACATAATGCTTGAATGCTTATATTTTGTTAGTAGATAGATAGAATTTTTAATATGAACAGTTATGTATCTCCAATGTTTAGATATAAATATTACAGTCTCCTTCTTTGGACAACATCATTTTTTTTCTGTACGAACTGAAACCGCAACATATTGAAAGATATTTTTTCACAAACGGAAAGTTTTTTTTTTCATTGTCAGATAAAATTTTAGGCACCAATGTTTCCACACTGATGGCACTGCCGAATATCTATAAGTTCATGCTTTATATTTGGTGGGATCAACTGTACTATGATCTGCTGAAATTCAGGTTTGATAAAATCAGCCATATGTTACTTGGAGAGACTTAAATGAAGCTTACCCCTCCTGCTTTATGAACCAGACATAGTTTCAACCGATAACCAATTAAAAACATTTTCCGTTCTCAAAAAACAATTTATTTTTCAGAAATATGGGAATAAATTGTGGCTAACGATGAGTAATTCTTGCAATAAAAGCGAATCGTCTCCTAAATATTTCACTTATGATAAATTTCCGATGCTCAAATATTTTCTTTTTTGAATTGATAGCAGGAAATAAATATTTATAGAAATTATACAATTGCCCAGCGTATGTCAATTTGATTTTAAGTTTTTTTTTTAAGTGTAGCTGAGGAAAATTGTGGTTTCAAACTGAAAACAAGAAGAGTAGGTTGCGACTGAAGCAAGTTTAAAGTAATCGAAGGCTAGCTGAAGCTGAAATTGTACGCCAAAGCAGCTTAAGCGCATGAATCATTAGGCAAGCCGGCAATAAAACCGAAATAAAAATTCCTTTTACAGCGCTTGCAACATATCGAATGAATTCTTTTCTCTCAAGTGCTTCTCTGTCCTCCTGGTGCTTAAAATCCGGAGCTTCGCCTACGAAATTGTTCGAAGGCCGCATTAATGAAACTTTAAACGGTCGAACTATAGCTGAGTGAATGCACTTAATCAATCAATAGCTGTTCAACGATGACACTGCCGAAGCCACCGCTCGACTTGAAAGAGAGGAAGCGTTCAATAAATGTGCGGAAACGGAAATCACTTCAAATGCAAATTCAAACACAGATAAACAAACTCACACCAAATCGAGGCGACACATGAGCATGCATAAGTAGATGGACGTACAGCGGTACGAGGGTGCTTTGAAATATCTTAAAAAGTTTATATGAGAAAATACAATTTAGCTTTGATAGGCAACTCTGCATAGAAAAATGATAAGTATGATGTTTAAGACTGGACACTTATTCAAGTTCAAGTTTTGAGTTGGGTTAGTTGCAGATGACAATCATTTCGATCAATTATTTTTCGTAATGTTCAGTTAAAGAGTCAGTAAACTAAGTCATAAATGATAAAATTAAAAGTCAGCTAAATAATTTCCCCTTCTCCTATTTTTTAACAGACAGAAGGAGCCGATCTCGTTCATCAGCACAATTCGAGTCAATATTGACATGCCCGTCTATTTGGCTGTAGTGGGCTTTCGTCACTTGAGTGGACTTTGCATAGTGATATATATTAATGCATTTAAAAAATATAGAAACATTTGTATTCGTGAAAAAACGAACGCTCATTTACATACTTCAAATCAAACCAAGCAAAACAAATGTAAATTACAAATATTTTTTTTACATAATTGGTATCAAAAGTTGTGTGTGTGTTGTAGTTAGGCTTTTGTCATTTGGATTTTACCTTGTAAGAAGTATTTTTTTTATTGTACCAATACATATCTTTATATCGTAGTGGAAAAGCAGTAGCATATATTATTGGATAATATTGTGTAAAATCCCATATATACATAAGTGGCTCTTCACAGAAGGCAGTTATTGACGATGAAGAAGAATATTGATATGAAAAATCGACGGATCACTATTAGAGAAGTTGCATATCGGTTGTGTAATGCTAAGCAATTTTGTCTGATGTACATGAAATATGTGACAGCTAACTTTGTTCCGAAATTGCTAAATTTTAAATAAAATAACCAGCATTGCTCAATAGCTGTTGAATGACATTAAGGACGATCCAGATTTTCTCAAAAGGGGGTCATAACTGGTGGCGTTACATGGGTACATGGTTATGACGTCGAAAACGAAGCCCAATCATCCCGATAGAAGCGGCCAGAAGAGGCAAGATGGAAAAAAACTTACCAAATTCGGTCAAATGCAAAGGTTTTGCTCACTGTTTTCTTCGATTAATATGGCGTGGTGCATCTTGATTTCTTGCCAGAAGTAAGATTGCGCTGATTTGTGACGATAATGCACCTTCTCACACATTGTTGTTTGTTGGTGGTGTTTTGATCAAAATAAAGAAAACTGAAAAGACTTATGTATCAACTGTGGTTTGAGGAGATTAATCCCGCATCACTGAATCAGCTCAAGGTCATACCAAAAAGCGCGTATCAGAAATGCTTCTGGTGCAATGTTCTTTCTTGTTTTTATTAGTAAGTTAGCGGACCCGCTAGGCATCGCCAAGAATGAAAAATTGTATAAATAAAGATACGATATGAGGCTATTAAATTTCGCGCCAGTTTGAGTAGCATGCTGCATATACCATTGGTTTGAAAAGCGCTGTCAAACAGTTTGAATATCGTTGCTGGTCGATTTTGATGAAATACATACAAAATTTTAATCACAATAATGCTTCTTATCTTTGAGTAATTTGATGTTATATCCAATGAGCGGCTTTCACGCAATGTGCGCACAAACACAAACTTGCATCTACGATATGGATACTTGCATTGTACTTATAATATAAAATATAATATTGTTACTTATATAAAATACATACTAAATAGGTACATCTTAAATGAAATAATCCATTTTCTGCATTAAAGTTTTTTTAATGATCGAACATATTAAACAAATTTTAATCTCAGTTCCACGAATTAACTACAATAATTCCTACTAAATCGCTGTTCTCAATTACCAATTTAATACATATATATCGATTTCAAACCAAAAACGTTTCAAAATTCCCCCATTTAGTTTGTTGATCAGGTTGGCTGACTGTCAAGCTAAATGAATAAAATTGCCAGATGAATATGTGCGCTTCTCGTCTACTAATGCCAACCGTCATCGAGTGCTTTGATTTGTCTTTGCGATTATTTTAAACGGGCAGTGCACATAAAGTGGGCGGCAATGTTTGTGGGCGTGTGACAGCGTCGTAGCATCATTTTCGATTCGATACAATTCGTTTTCGATTTATCGCGGTTCAATTCAATGTAAGCCAATTCCTTACAGTTCAGTTCAGTCCTCTGCTCGTTTTCATTTTCACTTATTCAGATTTTATTTGCTTGAATTGTCTTTATTCACGAAATGTATGAAGTGTTGCTACTTTGTGCAAATAACAGAAATACGAAAATATTGTATGTAAAAGAGAACTTTGTTGCGCGTCGTTTGTTCACATTGAATATTTTTTGGAGCAAAAAAGTTTTTATTTCGTACTATCTGACGAAAAATTTGCTTATATATAACAAGAAAAAAAAACCTGAAAATGCCGAATAGAACATCCGAACCTGGTTTATTAATTTAAGTTTTCAAGCATATTGCAATGCTTATGCTTCTAGCTAAGTTTATGCTTATGCTTGATGCTTAATAATGTTTTTTACCTATCCTACTATATGAATTAATGTGCAAATAACTCAAGCTAACTGAAGCATTTCATGTGGCACAATAATTCAAATTAAAAATTGTTTTTTTCATAGACGCCATCTTCAAGCATATTGCACTCAAACTCAAAATATTGGCAGTAATTTACAAATGCAGTACAAACATGTTTGTAAGTTTCAAAAATTTTAAATTTACAACCCAAATCTCACATAGATTTTCATCCTCTTCGTTGAACTAATAAGCTATGTGTCTGTTTATTCGTATTTCTGTGTTGTTACTTCAATGATTTAAATGGCTAAAGTTTTCATTCAAATTGCCACAGCTAGAAGAATTTATGTTGTTGCTAGTTATGTTGATGGCGCAAAATGAAAAAGAAGACTGAAACTTAGAACAACAATTAGAACAAATAAGTACACACTTAAAAACAAGAAATGAAAAACCTCTGCATAAATGTATCTTTGTACGCAGTTAGAAAACTAGCACAAGAACAAAAAGAAAAACATGTAAAAATGCAGCAGTTGGGAGTTCACGATTTCGAAATACCCTACATCATTGCTTATTCAACTTATGCAGCATTTTACATTCTAAAGTGTTTTGGGCATGCAAAAAAAATTCATAAACTTGATTATCTTGTTCAAACACACAATTAGATTAACTGATTTCGCTATATCGAGTCAGCTTTCGATGCTGATGAAGATTGTAAATTTTTACACTTTATTGGGTCTATCACACCTTCTTCTACTTTTGATATAGATCCGCATAAAATTTTTATACTCTCGTTCTACTGGGTACATGGTTTAACAATAAGTGAAAACTTTAACTCCGATGAAACTGGGGCTTGAGATTCTCTAAATGTCTCTATTTAAATTGTTTTCTTCGCATTTAATATTGAAGTTGATTAGCTATTTGCTCAGCGATGCAATATACTCTTTCTTTACTTTTTAAATTTGCTTAGATCTAACAATATGCAATCATATTTTTACACGACTGCAAAAAAACCAATAACAAATTAACCAACTACTGGTGTAATCAAGAACTAAATGCGAATTATAGCACTATGGTATGGCAATGATTCAAAATGCAAATTTAATTTGATATAGATCATTAATGGTCATTCCAAATGAAAAATGAATCCAATGACACCCAACTTAACACAGTTCATTGACTTTAACTTATTTCTTTTTCACAATAATGGCGTCTGGTTGTCGCCATATTGAATTTTGATTACTGTCATATCTGACCGCAAGATTAAAACAAAGCAATTGACGTAAAAATCATTAAAATCAACTTACTCTTTTGGTCTCTATAGTGTCATAAAGAAACAAACATACATACATAGACAGATAAACACATTACCCTTCTTTACGTTGCGAAGTCGGGTAAAAAGACAAATTTGTTTATTTACTTTTTAAAAGATAGAGCTAACAAATTCTCGCCACTTACAGTCACACATTTCTCGAATTTCACCGCTGTTTCGACAGTTTCGGGTCAAGTTCGTGTGATTTTTTTGGAATATGTTGCTATTAATTTACGATACAGTTGAAGATTTGATAGCATATGTAGGCCTTGCCACTACAACAAAAGTCCAATCTAAAAAATCGTTGTGGCGCCAACAATATAGCACGTTGCGGCATCCTATTTAATTTTTGTATTAAACTCATTGGTTAAAAAGTTGAGTATCATCGCTCTCCGTTCATCGTTGCCATCGCGATGTCGTCGTATTCCAAAAAGTTTTGCCAAATGACTCTTTCCAAGCATATAAATTAATAGTTGACAGTGCTTCGTCGATCATGATCAAAAGACTGTTAAATGAAAGATTATTTTTGATAATAAAATATCACGATCTTTTTTCACATGCTGAACTTTTTTAAGTGCGTTGGAATTTTATTCGAAATTTACCTAAGGTACAACAGGAAGAAACGACCTTTACCTATTTATGTGACTAGCTAGACCTAGACCTTACATCAATTGATATGCTAATCGAAAAAGTGAAACCACTGTACTATGGCTTTTCAGTGTTCTGTGTTCTGCTTTTACCTTCAGCGTGTCAATTAGTAGTACGTACTTCGCTTGCTCCTGTTACAACTCAATTACTTTAATGCAACTTTGAGTTCAGCAGCTCTGTGTCGTATGCTCTTACTTAGTCTCCATGCTCTTGTCGCTGCTTTGTCTTAATTTGCCATTCAGCGTGCAACGTAACACATTTGCCATGTTTTGTGTCGTTGTGCAATAATAAAAAGTGTTAGTAGGAATGGGAACATTAGCACAAACGAAGACGTTTGATTCTAATATTATGGCGCTATGCTCACGCCCCTCATGCCACTCTATAACATTATTCCGCGCCACAACAATCCAATCTTCTGCTAAATGAGTCAGTCGTCATTGTCGACTCAAAACAACTCTGTCATTAAGTTGCATGCGAGAAAGAAAGAAAGAAACCGACGCGACGCGTGCTGCGAAATGTGTAGCATGCGATTATTTTTCATTTCAATGCACGAGTTTATATGTCTCTAGCTGTACTCGTATGTGTGCTTGTTTGTAAATTTATTGCAATTAAAAGTGAAATAAATACGTTTTTTGTTCTACTTTGTTCTCATTCGGTCTCCCAGTCTTGTCCGCCACTCCGCTTCTTACCACAAATTAATGACAGCACTTCCCACCCTCTTGGTAGCAGTGATGCTTATGGGCGGGGCAGCAGACTTCCGTTTTTTTGGCGCAGTGAATTCAATGTTTTCATTGTTGTGTTTATTTTCCCTTTTGTACCCTCCTCAAATAATTTCAAGACGAGTATTGTTATTTTATGTGAAAGTCTGCAAAGCAAAGCAGTAAGATGTCTGAGAGTCAAACCCATTAATACTCATAATGAGCAAGACTAGTCAAGTCTATTAAGTCATTTTCGTTTGTCTTTTTGTTTATCTGGCTACTTTATAGGTAATTATTTTTTTATTTTTGATATTTTATTGAATTTCAAATTGATGGCCGCAGAGTAGAAGAATATGTATGTGCAAATCAAGGTAACTACAAAATGGTGGCGAAGTGGAACTACTAAAGTATATAAAGTCGATATTTAACTTAGCGTCAAAACATCAGAGAATATAAGATATTGATTTGCTAAATTTTTATATTTAAAGTCTCATATTTCATCTTGAGACAAAGTTTCTGAATTGAACAGTGTTGACTTTTTGTATGAAAAATTTAAAGTTTTTTTTTTTTTTTTTTTAATTAAGTTAGACATTTTATTATAAGTCCAGATCTGACCACCATGCAATACAGTCACCATAAAATATGGCTCAAATAAGAACCCGTGTTACTAGATAAAGCTAACCTCAAAGTCGAACACACTCGACTGTAGCGTCCTTTCTTGTACTCTTTTTGTAAATCTAGTTCGTTAAAAGCTTCGCATAAATTTTGGTGCGAAATACAAAACACACTATGAAAAAAAGCTTAAAAAAAGAAAAACGCACAAAATTAAAAATTTTCTATTTTATTCGTCTACTTTTTAGCTCGTATAGAGAGTTTTCTATTTAATTGCTAGTTTCTGTGCACACTCTTGCCGCCCACGCTCTGCCTTCTGAAAACTCTCTACAAATATAAAACAAAATTAACTTAAGTAATATCAATTTTTGTAGTCATGTTGGTTAATTTTTGACGGACTGAATATAGCAGGATTGAATCTCCTCATACTGACGGTTTAACTGGTAAATCCGATAGAGACATACAGGACTCTCGTATATTGAAGAAATGTTAACTAATAATCGTGTATATATATGAAATCAACCTACTCCATTCCAAAACTTAAAGGTTTGAAAATTTACACTTCTTCTTTCAGTTACAGCTGACAAATACCTACATTTGGTTTTAATGCTTAAAGCATAATTTTCAGTCACACAAAAGAAACGAAAGAACGGTACAGCAAATTATCTATTTACTTAATACCTTTCTCAACTCTCTTGCGATCTAACGCTCTCATCGGCTACAAGAGAGAAGATATCCATAGATTGTAAGTATTTCACCATGCTCTTACACATGCATAAGCACTTATTCTCTATGATTAAGACTATGGAGGCAATGCTTTTTTCCACTTGAATTCCGTTTCACCATTGTTATTTCACCATGCACAAAACCAAATACAGCATCTTTCTCTTATGCGTAAGCACTCATTCTGTATGGTTCAGACGGACAAGCTCTTCCACCTTTTCGTCCATTCCCCTTCTCTCCCATCAACGTATCTTCTCTTGCGCGATACCCCATTTTTGTTACAAAACTTTCGAATTTAGCCTACGTAAAGAACTTTCACTTCAAAAAAGCAATAAAATCAATTTATTTTAAAATAAATCAAACAGCAATATAAAGAAAACAAATTTTTGAAGTGGAAAAGTGTATACGAGCGACAAATAGCCGTGTAGTAGGCGTGGTACCAACAAATGTCATAAGCTTCAACTGCGTTTGTATAAAAAAACTTAAAATTTGCAATCTTAAAGTGTCTACTTCTCATAGATTTTGAAATCTATTAATCCATACTTCCTCTCTAATTCCCTCTTCATATATCTAAAATTCAATACACAGCTGTTCTTGCTTTTCTGCGTCCAAATCGGACTAAAAAAACGGGTAGCTCTATAATAAGCTGTCCCACTTTTCTGGTATGTAATTATTTGATCCAACTTAAGTTCAAAATACCAATTTGGTTGTATCTTACATTAGGATGAAATATATAACATCTAAAAGTGTAAAGGCATATTTACTAGATTCTTCTGCAGCGTTACTTATTATATTCGTTTCTATATAAATCACTTTTATTTCAAATCAATATTTTAACATATATTTCAAATTCATTTGTCTTTCTTTCTTTTTAGGTACGTCAATAAATCTGAAATTATTCAATCTATAAATTCAACATAACAGCGTGAGTTAATAATTGCTAAGTCTTAGTGACTAGTATTCAACAGAAACCATGGTAATTCAATGAAGCGACTAACAGATGGCCTGATGAACGATATTCTATTCCATAATTCTTGTTCAATGGTGTAAGACTACTTAAATGTATGCTTCAATAAGTCTTCAATATTTAATTTAAAGCAATATTAATTCTGAATTGAATCGAAAGCTGCTTTATTTACTTAAAATGTGCAACGAAGCATTAGTAATAAAGTATTGTGCTTAACTGACAGGACTTAAAAGTGTGGCAGCAACTCATACCGAAGCTAAAAAATAAAAAAAGGAAAAATAAGTCAGAGCCATCTAAGAACTGAGAAATGAGTGAAACTGAAATAGTTAGAAGTAGATTAAGAAGCTGTTTACCAACTTTGGAAAAGCAGAAAACAAGCTCAGCGGCTCAGCTTAGTAAGTAAGTGCTAAAGAGTGAGAAAAAAGTTTCAATGTTTTAATAAACTTAAGTTTATATAATTAATAACACAGTGCTACCGTAGTTATTTGCTTTAAATGAGATTGAGTGGCGGTTGTAAGCCTAGTCGAGTTATGCTGAAGGAAATTAAAAAATAGTACAAACTTAAAATCTAATCCGCAGATGCGGATTTAAAAGTTTTTAAGTATACAAAGTTAGATAAGAACCGTTTTTTAGCTCCAAAAATACCATCGAGATGAGTGAGGCTGTGCTTAGACTTATTTTTGTTGCAACTTGGTTGAGTATTAATATGAATGAATAAGTTAGTTTTATTAGTTACTAATGATTACTAATAACTAATGAGCCTGTCTCTTTCACTCTTTCATATAATCCATAAAATCACATCAACCACTTTAAGGTTTCGTTTGAAAGGTATTCAAGTTTCGTGTTCACCGTAGTTGATGTTTATTTCTTACATTTTACATTTTGTCTTCTTTTATTTTTATTATTAAGTAGTAGGCACTGCGACCTTGTGCCCTAACAGTTGTTGTCTTATAGCAACTCATCCAGCCCTACTGCCCTGAAAAAGGCCACTAGGTTTTTTGGATTGAGTGCATGCACCGCCTTTCCTGTCACTTGGTAATTGCCAACATATATATGCCTGGTTTGGGTCAGAGCTGGGCAGTCCCCCAGGATATGCTCCGAAATTTCGTCGTCCTCCAGACAGAATCTGCAGGTGCTATCATTTTCGATTCCGATTTTACACAAGTGTCTTCTAAGTCTACAGTGTCCGGTCAGGAACCCCGAAATCATTCTTAGATCTCTCCTTTTAAGACCAATGCAAATTTCCAATCTCTTTTTGTTGTAAGGGCCTAATAGCTTTTTGCTCTGATTTAATCCTTCACATTTTTCCCTTAAATAGTCTCTTGCTTTCTTTTCTTCCTCTTTTACCAGGATTCTCATTGATCCTGGTCCGAGCCCGCAAAATGAACCGAAGTCCGTTAA
>JAWNNP010001028.1:0-215026 GCA_035044805.1 Leucophenga maculata
TTCTCCAACCTACTCAGAGGCGATGAAGCGCACAATTTCGCCAATAAAGAAATGACACCGGAACCACCAGTTAATGATGGCACTATTGTAGAGCCACCGGACTATAACGAGGTCGATTTAGTTATTAAATATAAATTATGAGCTGCCAGCTGAGTTATTTAAGACCGGCGGCGAAGAGTTGGTTAGGAGTATGCACCAGCTTTTATGCAAGATATAGTCCGATGAACGCATACACAATGACTGGAATCTCAGTGTTCTCTGTCCTATCTTTAAGAAAAGAGACCCCGCTGTTTGCGCCAACTACCGCGGAATAAGTCTCCTTTCCATTGGATATAAGACACTGTCGAGCGTATTGTGTAATAGGCTGAAGGCATATACCGATTCACTGATAGGACGATATTAGTGTGGCTTCAGACCAAAAAGGTCGACCAGTGACCAAATATTCACATTACGCCAAATCTTGGAAAAGACCCGTGAGTTCAACAAAGACACTCACCACCTATTTGTCGATTATAAAGCCGCTTTCGACACGCCGATACGATCGAAGTTTTTCGACGCCCTGTCTGCACTAGGAATCCAGGCAAAGATTGTCCGTCTTTGTATGACGACGCTATCTAACACACAAAGCGTTGTCAGGGTGGGGGAAAACCTCTCCGACCCCTTTGATACCAAGAGAGGTTTCAGGTGGGGAGATGCTCTGTCGTGCGATTTTTTCAATATCCTGATGGAATACATCCTACGCCAATGCCCGTACATACAGAGTATGTCGAGCTCGATCTTCCAAAAAGAAGTGATGCTGCTCCTGACATCGATATCATCGGTACGCAGGAACGGCGAGTCAGCAAGGCGTTCTCGGAGATTGAAAAACAGTCTCGGCTCATGGGTTAGTGGTGAACGAGGTCAATGCGTCTTGGACGGTCAGTGACGATGGAGAATTTCAACTTCAGTGTTGTAGAAAACTTCGTCTATCTTGGAACAGAGATAACCAGTACCAACAACGTCAGCCTAGAGATCAGGCGAAGAAACACGCTTGCAAACCGATGCGTTTTTGGGCTGAGCAAGCAAATGAGAAGTAATGCCCTCTCTCTACGGACGAAAATAAAGATATATAAGACGCTGCACGTATGGTGTACATGGGGGTCCAAACTTGATTGGTGGACGCCGACATAGAGGACGACCGGGCACTTGATGGAATGACCAAGTAAGGAGAGATCTCTCCGTACTTGGCATTCAAAACGACTGGCGCCAGCGCGCACAAGATTATGGAGGCTGGCGCGCCTTCCTAGACGCGGCCATGACCGGCAGACGGTTGAGGGCCACATAAGTAAGTAAGAAATTTGACGACGTGTCTGTTTAAAAACCGTTTCTGCTATTTGCTCTCAGAAACTTCATATGTGGATTTATTGAAACTTTGCATCTCTATCTCCTACTTTCCAATGCGCACTCTTACTTTACGCATAACTATATGCCTTTACGGTTGACACTTTGCACTAGAAACTATGCCTGCCATGATTGACTTCGGTCTCACTCTAATGAATTTGCTCATACATTGTCCTACAGTAATTCTTTAAACTGTATGAAAAACAATCTGTCTTTAACTCTGAACTACAATAAATTGTAATTTACTTTTTAAATTTGAAAATACTGAAGTTTGGACCACATCCATTGGCTGTAAGTCTAGGCAAACTGGACGACCATTTTTTTCAAGGGTCTGAGTGGTCGGAAATGTCATCTATTTAATGATAAGAGTTTAGTAATAAGATGTTCTGTTGAATAACTTACTCTAACATTATTTTAAAGCGATTTTGTTTTATGTTTAGTTTCAAGGCATAGACACCATACTCAATTTTTCAGTAAATTTATATGTCCACGCCATGCGGAAGTTTAAAGGGGCGATAGCGGGAAAATGGGTAGTTAGTCTGTCCTCTGGGTAACGATCGTTTTTTTTCTGCCTGTGTAATCAAAGCTATTTTTTTTTAATAGTTATATTAAAATTGACCAACTATATTCAAAGGTGAATCCAATTAGGTTTGAAAATGTGTTGACTTTTGTGTTATATCGATATAAAGACTTGAAGAGGAAGTCATGTTGGCTGTTAAGCTTAAACGCATATTTAAGAAGCGCTACAAAAAGTTCAGCCTTGTCTTTATCTTATCGAAAGCACTTGCCAGAATGGTTTCCAATCGACGCAGCCACTTTAATTGGGCGTTTCTCAGAGGAAGAGTTTCTGGAAGAGAGACTATACATCATCGTTGGGTGACTTCCTTCTCAAATTTTAGAACTTTGCTAAGTTTGCGGGTGCAGTTTCGAACTTTTCTTTAACTAAAATGCGTTCTTCAAGGTACCAGCATCTACGAAGAAGTGTGCGCTCCTCTTACTCTCCTCAATATTATATCGTCGTCGCTCTTTTTGCTGAGCGCGATTACCGCTTATATTTTTCTTTGCGATTTTTACTTATAATTCATATTTTTTAAACGACCAACAAAATAAAAAAAATTAAGCTTTTGTTGCGTATTTCTTCCAACGTAGAGAGCGCCATTCTTAGTCCCAGCGGCGCACTTCTAAGTCTAGTGGCACACAATGTCTTGCTTAGTATGCATTATTGTTCCATTTTATTCCATTAACATTGAAAAATATTTTATTACATTGTTACTTATTTTTTATTAACAGATTCTTTTTAAACCGACGGCTTTATATATCTACATTTCTATCTAGATATATCAAAATATGTAAATATAAACAAATAATATGAAATATGACACTAGCTGTACCCGGCAGGCTTTGCTGCGCCCAGTAAAAATTATTTTCATTACACAATATATTCTCCTCCTACTCGACTCCAAGCACTTCTCTAGTTCTTCCAGCAATATTCAAACCGAAAACCAAATATATTTTAAACTATGAAACTTTATTCTCTTTTCTTAACTTGATTACTTCATCCGATCCCATTAATGTGTAATTTCGTCCCCTTACCTCAGATGGGTGCAAAGATATGTTGAATTTTGTTTATCGCTTGTATAGGGGATTTTGACCAAACTTAATACGATTACTTTTCCCAATCCTTTTAACATGTGTAATAAATTTCGTCCACGTACCTCAGATGGATACAAAGATATGTTGAATTTTGTTTATCGCTTATATGGGGAGTGGGGCTCAGCCCCATTCGATTTTGACCAAACTTAACACGATTACTTTTCCTGTTCCCACTAACATGTGTAATGAATTTCGCCCCAGTACCTCAAAGGGATGCAAAGATATGTTGAATTTTGTTTATCGCTTGTATGGGGGGGTGGGGCATAGCCCCATCCGATTTTGACCAAACTTAACACAATTACTTTTCCTGATCCCATTAACATGTGTAACAAATTTCGTCCCCGTACCTTAGATGGATGCAAAGATATGTTGAGTTTTGTTTATCGCTTGTATGGGGGTGGGGCTCAGCCCCCTCCGATTTTGACCAAACGTAGCACGATTACTTTTCTCGATCCCATTAACATGTGTAATAAATTTCGTCCCCGTAGCTCAAAAGGATGCAAAGATATGTTGAGTTTTGTTTACCGCTTGTATGGGGGGTGGGGCACTGCCCCCTCCGATTTTGACCAAACATAACACGATTACTTTTCCTGGTCCCATTAACATGTATACCAAATGTAGCAATGCTGTAGGGTATACCTAAGTCACCTGTGTGAACTATTTAAAATAAAAGTCGTTCTTTACATTCCCTCGTGCCTTCATTGGTGAGTGTTCATTAACTACTGAGCCGCTCTAGCGAGCGGCTCCCTTTTTATTCATAAAACTTATTCTATTCTTAAACTATTAAAATGCTATCGCTGAGGTTGTAGGCCTTTGCGTAATCTAAACTATTTATAATGTAAAGACGCGTAGCAGAAACAATTAAACCAACGCGGACGAGAAGCTATTAAAACCGATGTCGATCATAAATTAAGTCGCTGCACTTGTAAAGTGTCACATAACAACGATTAGATGGAGCTATTAAAAGACGACGATTATAAACACACGCGCTGCACTTATCAAGTGCAGCTCTAATGCGTATGACAACTGCACTGTGTATGCGTTGTTTTTATCGGACGTCTTTGGAAGTTATGCTTCATATGATATGTTTAGGCTTCATGCCTGAACATTCTGCGGGGGGCCAGAAAATGTGACAGCCAGTAGTTGTTGCTTCTTAGCTTTCTTCATTAGGATAGTAGTCTCAGCATCACCCTTTATGGTCGAATCGGCCGCAAAATCGGCTTCACCTTTGGCACCGTCTTTCTTTCCATCAGCTAAAGTTTCATCACCGGCATCAGCAGCATCTTCAGTTTCGGCACCTTCTCCTTGCTCACATCAGCAATAGTAGCGTTCAGCATCATTCGTTTTGGTCGAATCGTCACCAGCATCATCCTTCTTAGCTGGTTTCTTGCGACGCTTCTGTGGTGGACGCAAATCAAATATTTCAACCTCCTCAGCAGACAGCAAATGGGTGTCATTGTTAATGCGTGTTACGAATTTATTGTTGTACTCGATACACTTGGAATGCAAGACTTTCTTCAACTGCAAATTGCCATAAGACTTGCACTGAGTCGAAACATGAATATGAAAGTTCAGATTGCACATAGCATAGTAGTCCAGTTGACACTGCTTGATCTTGCCCATGCGCTTCAAACGATCAATCGGCTTTACCTGCTCAGAAGTGTAGGACTCCTTATTTAATGCAGCAGTTGTGGTCTTCTTCGGGGCAATTGGAAGGGAAATTTTCCATTGTATACTGCATTACATACTCTGACTTGCTTATATTTATTCGCAGATTTACTCACTTCTCTAAAGTGAGGACTTCCCGGGGGATTATTGACTATTTTTTGGAATAAATAATCGCAGGCTGCGTAGGTTGGCTGCTGAATCTGCAGCCTTTGCTTTTCCATTGCCAATTGTCCGCTAAATTCAGCACGTTTAGTCTGAGTGACGAGAATAGAGCTAAGTCAAACGAGTGTCTTAATAATAATTATGAATTATTGAAGAGAGAAGCTGATCTGCTTCGAAGAGAAAAAATGCTCTTACAAAGAGAGAATAATTTGCTACAACAGCAAATTCAAAGCAACGAAAAAGGAAATGATAAAGTGGTGACTACAACAAAAATTTCTATTGATTCGATTTCCAAATTAATTCCTGAGTACGACGGAGGCGCTAATTTCAGTGTGTGGCAGTCGCAATTAAAATGCGTCTGCGAAAGTTATACTGTTGACAAAAGCGATTTCAAAATGTTGTTAATCAGTAAACTGAAAGTAAAGCACAATCGTGGCTCTACTCGAAGCCAAATTTTGCAGCAGAGACAGTAGATGGTTTACTTGACCAAATGAATGAGACATTTGGTACGAACGAAAACCGAATTGCACTGCGTCGAAAATTGGAAGTCAGAAAGTGGAAGCCTGGCGAAACTTTCATGCAATACTTCAACGATAAAATAGTTTTGTCTAATCCTATTCAAATGGAGGAGACTGAATTAGTTGAATATGTAATTGAGGCCATAACCGACTAACAACTGCGCACGCAAGCTCAAATGCAGTGCTATACAACTAAGGCTCAAATTCTTCAAGCTTTCTTAAAAGAAAGCAGCAACATCCGATCAACCGATGCGAATGGTTATGTGCTATAACTGCAACTCACGTGGACACCTAGCGGAAGAATGCCGCAAGTCGAAGCGCGAAATTGGTGCGTGCTACGCGTGCGGCAGCTAAAATCATCAGATGGCAGCGTGTCCAGACAGGATCCAGACGGTCAACAATAACGATTATGTAAGAATTTTCCATTTTAAGTTTAAAAATCTACTTAATGTATCTTTTTCTTTAGAATGTTTAATTGATTCTGGCAGCCCAATCAGCTTCATAAGGAGGTCGTGTGTAGCTGATAAGATTAACATAAATTTAACTTCAGAAATGGATTCAGTTTATTTTGGAATTAACAATTCGAAACTTGTAAATTTTGGAACAATTTTATGTCGGATTAAATTAAAAAATGAATTCCTTAAAGTACAATTTGTTGTTGTTGCCGACCGAACTATGAATTATGAAGCTGTGTTGGGGCGAGTTTTTTTTACAATTGCAAAGTATAAGTTAATTAGAGAAGAAGATATATGTGGAAATATCGGTAGCAAGATGATAGTAGAAAATTCGAAATGTAAAATAGAACGCGACATCAAAATACCGAAAAATAGAAAGAATAATGAAAATGTTAAAGTTGATCTCGAAAAAACGAAAAGTAAAGTCAAAGAAGAAAATAGAAATATTTTAAGTATTGGCAGTGTCGAAGATGTAGAAGATATTTTTTTTTTAAAAGAATTACTATTGATTAATGTTGAGAATGATGAAAGTCCAAATGCTAATATATCTCCGAATTTAAGTCACAAAGATAGGCAGAAATTTTATGAATATTTTGATGACTATTATTTAAAATGTAAACGACCTTTAGAACCGAAAACAAGATGCGAAATGAAATTGAACTTAGAAAGTATGAAACCCTTCAACTGTACACCAAGACGATTAGCATATACAGAAAAGTCCGAATTGCAAAAAATATTAGATGAGTATCTGTCCAAAGGAATATTTAAACCGAGAGAATCAGAGTTCGTGTCGCCTATTGTATTGGTTCGCAAAAAGACAGGCGATATTCGAATGTGCGTAGATTATCGAAGCCTTAACAAAGTGACTACTAAGGATAATTACCCAATACCCCTGATTGATAACCTGCTTATTTTCTAAATTGGATTTAAAGAACTGATTTTTTCACGTATACATGCATCCAGATTCTGTAAAGTACACGTCATTCGTGACACAATAAGGACAGTTTGAATTCCAACGCATGCCTTTCGGATTAAAAAATGCACCGTCCACATTTCAGCGTTTTGTGAATAAAATATTTTCTGATTTAGTAAGGGAGAATAGTCATTATATATTTAGATGACCTAATGATAGCCACTGAGACTGTAGCAGAACATTTCGAAATTTTGAAGGAAATTTTTCAAAGACTAGTTGAAAATGATCTAGAATTAATAATTGACAAATGTGAATTTTTGCATCAAGAAGTGAAATAAAGATGGAATCAGAGCACACGACAAAGGATTAGATGCAATAAAAAGTTTTCCGGTACCAATTAAAATTCACGCAGTTCAAAGTTTCTTGGGACTGTGTTCCTACTTTCGACTTTTCGTAAAAGATTTCTCAATTATAGCCAAGCCATAATTTGAATTTGGTGCAGATGAACTGCAGTGCTTTGGATTACTTAAAACGAAACCCCTCGAATCACCAATTCTAGCGATATACAACCCAAATAACGAAACGGAATTACATTTTGATGCAAGCGCAACAGGTTTTGGTGCAATATTAATGCAAAGAAATACTGATAACAAAATGCATCCAATTTTTTATTTTTCCAAACGTACTACCGAAACAGAGTCAAAATCTCATAGTTTTGAACCAGATACACTTTGCATAATTTATGCACTCCAACTATTCCGAGTATACCTTCAGGGCTTAAAATTCAAAATAGTGACAGACTGCAACTCACTGACGATTACATTGCATAAAAAAGAATTAAAAATTATGATTACATTTTAGAACATAGATCAGGTACTCGTATGCAATACGATATATTTTGACAATAGAAGCTAATACTTTTGAAGAAAATCTAATCATATGCCAGGGAAAGGATACAAAAATCAAAGAGTTAAAAGAGATGCTTCAAATGACAGAACACAACTCGTATGAAATGAGAAACGGAATTGTGTATAGAAAAACTGATATTGGGAAAATTTTATTTTGTGTTCCTGAAGATATGGAAAGTCATGTTCTCTTTAAATATCATAATGAAATTTTGGATCTTATTTCAAAAAACTATTGGTTTCTGAAAATTAGAGAAAAAATAGCTAATCACATACAAAATTGTCTAAAGTGCATTGTATATTCCACCAAACATGGCAAAAAAGAAGGTTTTTTACACAATATTCCTAAAAGTGATAGCCGCTTTCAATTGATTCATGTAGATCACTTCGGACCCGTAGACATTTCACGACCCAAAAAACACATATCTGATTATACAACAACAAAGACAACAAATGCTAAAGAAGTATTCAATGAGTTAAAAGATTATTTTCGCTCATATGATAAACCAAAATTTATAATCTCTGATAGGGGAAGGTGTTTTATATCAAGCGAATTTACTAAATTTTTAGATGAAGAAAATGTTCAACATACTAAAATAGCAACAGGTTCTCCTCAAGCAAATGATCAGGTAGAAAGAGTAAATCGAAGTTTAGAAACAATGATTGCGAAATTAACTGACCCTGAACGAAACTTACATTGGGATGATGTAGTTCAAACGGTTGAGTACTCGCTGTGTGGTGGGTGTGTTTGCATAGCCCCTTCCAATTTTGACCAAACTTAACACGATTACTTTTCCTGATCCCATTAACATGTATACCAAATTTCAACGATGTACTTCAAATGGATGCAAAGATGTGTTGAATTTCGTTTATCGGTTGTATGTGGAGTGGGGCATAGCCCCTTCCCATTTTGATCAAACTTAGCCTATGTTACTCATGGTGAATGTAGCTTTCCAATGGTGAAATCAACACAGTAGTTTTTGAGTTTATTCATTACAAACACACACACAAAAATACAAATCTTTCCTCTCTATAATAGTAGTGTAGATAAACTACAACATAATACACTCGGTATAATAAACAAAAGGGAAAAGGCATTTCAACTGCATTGACTCTATAATAGAGATCGTATTAAATACACATTACCCACCAAAACTGACAAACAGTAGTACAGTAGAGACTCGCAAAAGTTAAGTAGTTTGTTTTTGGGGTACTTAACTTTTACGAATTCTTAACTTTTTCAAGACTTTTACTAAACAACAAAAATAGCGACATAAGCACTTTAAAAATACAAAACGAATCCGTTTAAATAAGTTAATATGTATTTATTACATTTTTATTTACTTTTTTTAATTTTTCTAAAAAGTTTAACGAATTTAATGAAATCAGGTGAAGTAATCGGTAACCTTTTTTTGTTGAAGCCTCTTTTCAAATTGGGATTTTACAATGTCCGATCTTAACTCAAGAAGCTGTGGAATGTATTTATTAGAGTACTTCGTATTGTACTCATTCCATTTGATGAGTGTATTTACTGCGCATATTGCATCGTGGTAATACACAGGCTCTGGAGCTTCGGAATCATTGCAAGCATCTGAATCGGTGCTTGCGTCCATTTCAGGTTGATCTAGTAAATCAGCATTCCACGCAGTAACTTCTTCTGCCGAGACCGGGCAATCAGGAGCAAGGCTGGCCAACAACTGCTGTGTTTCTTCGACAATACTATTGTAAATAGGATCCGGTGGAAAGAGTACCAATAAACGGATATTGTCTTCGTCGTCATATTGGCTGTCATCCCAATGCACCAATCTCAACCACGATTTTACTAAAATACTTTGAGGGCACTCGTCCCAAGCGAGTTTTAAGAGCAGAAGAGCTTTCCGAAGATCGTGTTTCAGCAATAACTCGTGAACTGATAGGTTGCCTTGGGCAACAATAGACGCCAATAATTGCTTGCGGTAAGCAAGTTTTGTCAATTTTATTGGATTCTGGTCCATTGGTTGTATAGCTGGTTGTAGAAGCATACAAAAAATTTGTCCATCATCAGAGCGAAGTTCCTCGATAGGCGAGTGCGCTGTACAATTATCCAATAAAAGAATTGCCTTTGGAGGCAAGTTATTTTCAGCACTGAAGCGACTGAACATATTGAAAATGCTATTTATTTCAAAATTAATAAAGGAAATTGGTTCTTACTTCTTTTATAAACGACGTATGAAACCATCTTTTGAAAATGTTAGCCGCCATCCATGCGTTTGCAGAGTAATCATAGTCTAGTGGATTTTCATAATTCAGAAAGCATCGCGGTTTGTGGCTTCATTTTGTGTGTTCTATCTGCATTAGCGCATAACAGAAATGTAACTCTCTCTTTGCGAATTTTTCTGCCTGGTGCAGTTTTTTCACAAGCTGCAACGTAGGTTTTATCAGGGAGATATCGAACAAAGAGTCCAGACTTATCAGCGTTATACAGTTGCCCATTTGCGATTTCAATTTCATGCATTTTGGCCCGCAAAGCATGAATAAATGGTGTCACTGTTGACGTGTCGCTAGACAAAATTTCACCACAGACCTTAAGATAGCGTATTCCATATCGTCGCTTGAAATTTGAAAACCAGCCTTGACTTGCCATAAAATCATTTGCATCTTTGTCAGCATAGCTATGGGCAAAAAGTTCCTTCGCTTTATATTTTAAAATGGAAGCACTTATTGAACACTTTCTTTCGCGTTGATCTAAAAACCATTTATACAATTGCGTCTCCATCTCAACGTATTCTGGCTTATGTAAAGTTTTCTTATTAATTTCCTCATATGTACTCGATGCTGCAGCATTTCTTGTTTTTCTTAATTTTTGAAATTGCAGCTTTCGAAACACCAAAATCTATGGCCAATCGATTAGCCAAAACGCCTTTTTCTAGTTTTCTTAATATTAAACATTTTTGGGCAAGCGATATCCTCTTTTGTTTACGTACTGCTGACAATATTGCGTTCACAACCAAATATGCACTGAATGCTGCGAATCAGCGAGACAAGATTCCACCGAACCTATGAATACAACGCAATTCAAGCGTCAACATGGGGGTTCCCCTTTTTCGTAAACTGTCGCATTTGCTACCTTAACCAAACATAAGCGGCACTACTCACATAATTATAATCGATAATAAATATATCGAAAAATAAATAACAAGATGTCAATGTGCTGGATGAAATAAAAATATCAGCTTGAAAAAAAAGACTCATAAAAGATACGAAAAAACTTAACTTTTTAGAGACACATGTGGTGACGGAAATGTGCATAACTTTTCCGTATACTTAACTTTTGCGCGTCTTAACTTTTGCGAGTCTCTACTGTATATGGAATCGTATTATATCTACATTACAGCAGCGTATACCATTCCCAAATTTTATTCTTACTTTTCGACGGCTTAAGTATACCTGAAAGCCTTTTCGGGTATCACCGAAAACGTCGATTACTGGTATTGAGAGTAGTAGCCATAACGCATTCCAACGCGGCCCTGCTTATGGGAAAGTAATAAAGGTTGTAGTACACTCTTTCGTCATACTGGTGGAAAAAGTATGACAGAAATAATCGATATAGTAATTTGAATTTGCGACGCTGTGGTTTTGCCTTTTTATACTTTTTAAAAATAATTTGTAGTGTTTACTAAGTACAATAAATGTTTACTTTGAGTAAAGCTTTCAATAAAAAAATTATTTGGGCTGTCATTAAAAAGAGTATATTATATTATACTATTATATTATTTTATACGAGTAACAAATATATGTTGAAAATGTTATGCTAAAAAAAATAAATAAATAAATATATATATATATATATATATATATATATATATATATATATATATATATATATATATATATATATATATATATATATATATATATATATATATATATATATATATATATATATATATATATATATATATATATATATATATATATATATATATATATATATATATATATATATATATATATATATATATATATATATATATATATATATATATATATATATATATATATATATATATATATATATATATATATATATATATATATATATATATATATGTATATATATATATAAAAAAAATTTATTTATATAGTAAGTATATATATATATATATATATATATATATATATATATATATATATATATATATATATATATATATATATATATATATATATATATATAAAATTTATTTATACAGTAAGTAAATCCTTCGTTTCCCAAATGCTGACGTAATTCATGAATGAGGCATTTTCATCTTCATATTTTCAATTGCTCGTTTCGCATACGTTACCATGTCCTAAAAAAAAAAAAAAAAACGTAAATATTTTCTGAATGCATTAAGAAAAACGAGGATAAATGAAAACGGAAATTTTATGTGTCGCACTGTTACAACGGTATCTTAAAATTTTATAACACCCAACCATTTGTTAATAAACAAAATCATATTGAAATTCGTTTGATGTAATCTATTGTGTTCATTCGCCACAAAAACTGTTTTGTTTTATTTTTTTTGGCTTACTTTGTGAAACAGTTTGTAGAAAGTAAAAAAGCCATTCGCATGCGACAAAAATACAGAAGTCGCTTTCAGCGAAACCTGAAGGAATATTTTAGTGTGACCAATTTTAAAATGTTATGTATTGTTGTATCTTAATAATGTTTTCATTAAAAAATATTAAATAGTTTATTTTTTATTTCATTTTGTACTATCATACTATTTGTTTATTTATTTACTTTTTATCTAGTTAGAAATGCATAAGATGATTATAAATGATTTTTAATATATACAATATATTTATTTTCACAACAAAATTTATAAAATTAACAAAATAACTTCTTACATAAGGGCATTTCCACCGAAATGTCAACCGCACCCAAAAAATGCTCAAATTGAAAATTTGTCTCTACGTTATAAGTTGAACGAAAAATGGAAAGAAGGGAAAATAAATATATTTTATATATTAAAAATCATTTAAAATCATCTTTTTACGTATATCTTATTAGATAAAAAGTAAATAAATAAACATAAAAGTGTGATGGAACAAAATGTCGCATGCGACATGTCGCGTTCGACTGTGATTAAGAATTGAATAAAAAATAAACTACATTATTAAGATACATCAATGTATACCATTTAAAGATTGGTCGGTCGCATTAAATTATTCCTGCAGGTTTGGCTGAAATCAGTGTTTGAACTGTTCGCCTTGAAAGCGACTTCTGTTTTTTGTCGCGTGCGAATGTCCAAAATCAACTTTAACATTAATTATAGAGCAAATCTAGAGCTATAAGTTTCGTCTTTTGTCAAAATAAAAAAAATGTTTTGGCATGTTTTTTTTTCAATTTGAATGCGTACGAACGTCGAATTCGACATTAGAGAAATGCCCATATGTAAAAACTATTTTGGCTGCGGTTGCCATTTCTGTGTAAATGCCCATACGTATTTTTACCACTGTGGTAACAAGCTATGAAATGTTTATACAAACTGGTTATAGTACGGCATTTAAAGAAGTCGTAATTCAAAGAACTTTAGTTTCAGACTAACTTAAAGATGCGCGCACAGGAAATGGCTTGTTTTGTGATGATTCCGTTGCTGTTTCTTACATTTCGACATTTTAAAAACCCGCACATACTGCTTATAAATATTTTTTTGTGAGGAGTTTAAACTGAACTGAAGATGAGAATACAAAACCTATAAAATTTTTTCGACATCTACACACTTTTCTTCGGAAAAAATTTTTATTCTTCGGAATTAGTTCACTAACTTCGTCCAAAATATCGGTTCGAATTTAAAAAAAAAAATTTTTCTGATAGTAAAACGTATGTGATTTTTTTCAGATAACTTGAATACAATAGTAGAAAATCTTTTCGAATTATAGACAATTGAGTCTCCTTGTTGCAGCTGACCTTTATTATTATGATAAAACAACGGTAGAGGTCTAAAAACGTTTTTTTAAATTTGTAGGTGCCATAATACGAACTACCTAGAAATCGAAATAACACGACGCATAGTTTTGAAATTTGACATTATACCCCTTTTTAATAATTTTTTCGAACACTGGCCTTTCATGATTCAATACATTACTTTTTTTATATTTAACCGTTTATGTCCCTTTGTTTGTCTTGCCGGGGACCACCCCGTTGGTTTACCAAAATTAAGGGTTGTTTGATAAAGAAAACAAGCATAATTGTATAATTAGCGCTCATTTATTTATTATTTGGCAAAAATCTAAAAGTTACAAATTTCAATTTAATGTGATTTTTGTGACTGCATACTCTTTACTAACTTCTGAATTCTTGGTTCAGTACTACTCAAAGCTTAACGCATGTCGGCAGTGGCATCCAACCGATTTCGATGCTTGTTTTTAATAATCAGAAGCGTCGAAAACCCCTGCTCGCATAGATACGTCGATGAAAATAAAGTTAGGTAACGTATAGCAATGTCTCGAAGCTTTGGAAAAGAAATTGCTTTTTGGCTCCAAAAATCCTCAAGATTTATTCCTGATTAGAATGTATCTTTTAAGTTCGTGTCGTGTTGCATTTCAATCAATTCTTCTTGAATTTCATCAGAGACTTCGGAAACGTTGACAATGAAAGGATTCCGGATCAGTTTCTGAATACTTTTGTCCTCGCAGTCAGGAAAATAGCGATTAAATTCACTTTTTAAATTAGTCAAATGGAGCATCATGTTCTTCTTAGTTTCTTCTTTAATATCTGCACCTTGTCCGTCAATGATTTGGTTGAGCGTATCAAATGCAGAAAAGTTTTTTCTTTCGACCTTATTGATCCATAGCTCGATTTTAGCAATAAACGCCCTGATTTTATCTTCATATGCAAATATGTTGCTCATGCCTTGCAACTTCAAATTTCCTGATCCTTGCAGTTGAAGGTTCAATTTATTTATTTGCGCAAAAAAGTCGACCAAATAAGCAAAACGTATTTTATATTCGGGCTCACAGAACTGATCTAGCAACTCTTTATTTTCCTTGTTAGTTAAGAATATTTGTACTTCCTCTCTTAGTTCGTACAATTTCGACAGCATGTTTCCTTTCGATAGCCAACGAACTTCTGTGTGGAAAAGCAGAGATTCGTGTTCACAGTTCATGTCAGAACACAACTGTTTGAATAGACGAGTATTGAGAGCGCTCTTTTTAATGAAGTTAACTACTTTTATAGCTGTTTTCAGAGCAATAGTAAAACATTCCGTGGGCGTTTTGACAGCCAATGCTTGACGGTGAATAACGCAGTGCGTCATTATTGCGGATGGATTTTTGGTTTTTACCAATGCTGCAAGACCAGAGCGAGAACCAAGCACAGCAGGAGCACCGTCAGTACAAAACCCGGCAAGCCTTTCCCACATAAGTCCATGTTCCTCCATATACTCACTTATTGCATTCATAACATCTGCACCTTGCGACGTCGTCGACGTCGTTCTTGAGAAAATAATAACTCTTCTTTAAACATTTTATTGTCCTCCAAAAATCGAATAAATACAAGTAATTGACAGCACTGCGAAACATCGGTAGTCGCATTACATTGTAATGCAAAATAAGAGCTGTTTTTAACCTTGTCAATAACTTGGTCTTCAATATCAGTTGACATTTTTTGAATGCGCGACTTAACTGTGTCATTAGAGAGCGGTATTTCACAAATTTTCTTTTGAGCTTCCGCGCCTAAAAGCTCTTCTGAAACTTTGAGCATATAGGGCTTTATTAAAGATTCGCCGATTGTGTGTGCTTTTTTCGATTTGGCAATTAATTTTGAAACTTCAAATGATGCAGATAATGTTTTTCAGATGTTGCATAACTTGTTCCACTGAAAACAATAAAATCCGTTAATATATAATTATTCAAATAATGTTTTAAAAAATACTATTGTACCTTAAATTACTTTTTAGGATTTACTTTTAAGTCTACCTTATAATTGTAAAAAACGATCATCACTAGTGTATTGACTGAAGTTAAATAAAGAAGACGTAAAAATTGTCTCGGCAACATAAACTTTGATTTTTCTTAAGAAAAACAAAATAAAAACATAATTCGCGCGGCTCGCGTTGTTTCGACTCGACTCATTACGTCACGTCACATATTATTAGGATGGCTTCGCGGACCACTTGGAATGCGTTCAGGGACCACCAGTGGTCCGCGGACCACCGGTTAAGAACCACTGCTTTAAGGTGATGAAATAAAGAACATTTTGAGGTACATATTTATAAAAAAGCAAAAGGCTTAAAGAGTTAAACAATAAATTAAATTAATATAACAAATTTTACAGTTTTAAAGTTTAAAAAGTGTCTTCTTTTAAAATCCGTTCAGTGTTTAAAATTTATTGGGATTAAAATTTTTTTTTTTGTTCAAAAAAAGTTTGGACATTACATTACACGGACCTAAAATCATATTATTTATTTTAGTTTTCACATATTCTACGTGTTCGAGATCGAACTATGTATAAATGTAGTGGTTTCGAATTGTGTGGTAATGATAGTCATTTTAATTCATATACCTATTCATACTGTCATGATTGTTTATCTATAACTGCATTTATTTTGTATTATGCTTTGCTGTTTGTTTTACCAAGAGAAAGAAAATGTTATTGAATTTTCTATTGCAAGCATATAGATACCGTTTATACCTTTTTAAATATTTTTGGCGCTTAATACGCTGCGGTAATTATTGAGTTCATTGGCATTTGCACTCTTGAGAAGAACGGATAGTGAAACAAGTGAAGATTAATAAATGCATTTTGCACATATGTATATAAATATTTTTTATTGTTGCTATAACCTAATATAAACACCAGACTTCCTCCTCACGCCGTAGCATTGGACTGGTGCTACCCCATTTTAATTACGATTCATAGTTGCCGCTCGGACTCCGCCCCAGCGTGGAGCAAAACTACTAGATATATAATTGCCAAATAAAAAGAATCTTTTTTTAGGTAGCTTTTTTTCCAGAGAATAATTCAAATATGAATACAAGCTATTGTATATTTTCTTCCAATTTTACTTTCTACAAACTGTTTCACAAAGTAAGCCAAAAAAAATAAAACAAAACAGTTTTTGTGGCGAATGAACACAATAGATTACATCAAACGAATTTCAATATGATTTTGTTTATTAACAAATGGTTGGGTGTTATAAAATTTTAAGATACCGTTGTAACAGTGCGACACATAAAATTTCCGTTTTCATTTATCCTCGTTTTTCTTAATGCATTCAGAAAATATTTACGTTTTTTTTTTTTTTTTTAGGACATGGTAACGTATGCGAAACGAGCAATTGAAAATATGAAGATGAAAATGCCTCATTCATGAATTACGTCAGCATTTGGGAAACGAAGGATTTACTTACTGTATAAATAAATTTTATATATATATATATATATATATATATATATATATATATATATATATATATATATATATATATATATATATACTTACTATATAAATAAATTTTTTTTATATATATATATACATATATATATATATATATATATATATATATATATATATATATATATATATATATATATATATATATATAAAAAAAATTTATTTATATAGTAAGTATATATATATATATATATATATATATATATATATATATATATATATATATATATATATATATATATATAAAATTTATTTATACAGTAAGTAAATCCTTCGTTTCCCAAATGCTGACGTAATTCATGAATGAGGCATTTTCATCTTCATATTTTCAATTGCTCGTTTCGCATACGTTACCATGTCCTAAAAAAAAAAAAAAAAACGTAAATATTTTCTGAATGCATTAAGAAAAACGAGGATAAATGAAAACGGAAATTTTATGTGTCGCACTGTTACAACGGTATCTTAAAATTTTATAACACCCAACCATTTGTTAATAAACAAAATCATATTGAAATTCGTTTGATGTAATCTATTGTGTTCATTCGCCACAAAAACTGTTTTGTTTTATTTTTTTTGGCTTACTTTGTGAAACAGTTTGTAGAAAGTAAAATTGGAAGAAAATATACAATAGCTTGTATTCATATTTGAATTATTCTCTGGAAAAAAAGCTACCTAAAAAAAGATTCTTTTTATTTGGCAATTATATATCTAGTAGTTTTGCTCCACGCTGGGGCGGAGTCCGAGCGGCAACTATGAATCGTAATTAAAATGGGGTAGCACCAGTCCAATGCTACGGCGTGAGGAGGAAGTCTGGTGTTTATATTAGGTTATAGCAACAATAAAAAATATTTATATACATATGTGCAAAATGCATTTATTAATCTTCACTTGTTTCACTATCCGTTCTTCTCAAGAGTGCAAATGCCAATGAACTCAATAATTACCGCAGCGTATTAAGCGCCAAAAATATTTAAAAAGGTATAAACGGTATCTATATGCTTGCAATAGAAAATTCAATAACATTTTCTTTCTCTTGGTAAAACAAACAGCAAAGCATAATACAAAATAAATGCAGTTATAGATAAACAATCATGACAGTATGAATAGGTATATGAATTAAAATGACTATCATTACCACACAATTCGAAACCACTACATTTATACATAGTTCGATCTCGAACACGTAGAATATGTGAAAACTAAAATAAATAATATGATTTTAGGTCCGTGTAATGTAATGTCCAAACTTTTTTTGAACAAAAAAAAAAATTTTAATCCCAATAAATTTTAAACACTGAACGGATTTTAAAAGAAGACACTTTTTAAACTTTAAAACTGTAAAATTTGTTATATTAATTTAATTTATTGTTTAACTCTTTAAGCCTTTTGCTTTTTTATAAATATGTACCTCAAAATGTTCTTTATTTCATCACCTTAAAGCAGTGGTTCTTAACCGGTGGTCCGCGGACCACTGGTGGTCCCTGAACGCATTCCAAGTGGTCCGCGAAGCCATCCTAATAATATGTGACGTGACGTAATGAGTCGAGTCGAAACAACGCGAGCCGCGCGAATTATGTTTTTATTTTGTTTTTCTTAAGAAAAATCAAAGTTTATGTTGCCGAGACAATTTTTACGTCTTCTTTATTTAACTTCAGTCAATACACTAGTGATGATCGTTTTTTACAATTATAAGGTAGACTTAAAAGTAAATCCTAAAAAGTAATTTAAGGTACAATAGTATTTTTTAAAACATTATTTGAATAATTATATATTAACGGATTTTATTGTTTTCAGTGGAACAAGTTATGCAACATCTGAAAAAACATTATCTGCATCATTTGAAGTTTCAAAATTAATTGCCAAATCGAAAAAAGCACACACAATCGGCGAATCTTTAATAAAGCCCTATATGCTCAAAGTTTCAGAAGAGCTTTTAGGCGCGGAAGCTCAAAAGAAAATTTGTGAAATACCGCTTTCTAATGACACAGTTAAGTCGCGCATTCAAAAAATGTCAACTGATATTGAAGACCAAGTTATTGACAAGGTTAAAAACAGCTCTTATTTTGCATTACAATGTGATGCGACTACCGATGTTTCGCAGTGCTGTCAATTACTTGTATTTATTCGATTTTTGGAGGACAATAAAATGTTTAAAGAAGAGTTATTATTTTCTCAAGAACGTCGACGACGTCGCAAGGTGCAGATGTTATGAATGCAATAAGTCAGTATATGGAGGAACATGGACTTATGTGGGAAAGGCTTGCCGGGTTTTGTACTGACGGTGCTCCTGCTGTGCTTGGTTCTCGCTCTGGTCTTGCAGCATTGGTAAAAACCAAAAATCCATCCGCAATAATGACGCACTGCGTTATTCACCGTCAAGCATTGGCTGTCAAAACGCCCACGGAATGTTTTACTATTGCTCTGAAAACAGCTATAAAAGTAGTTAACTTCATTAAAAAGAGCGCTCTCAATACTCGTCTATTCAAACAGTTGTGTTCTGACATGAACTCTGAACACGAAACTCTGCTTTTCCACACAGAAGTTCGTTGGCTTTCGAAAGGAAACATGCTGTCGAGGTTGTACGAACTAAGAGAGGAAGTACAAATATTCTTAACTAACAAGGAAAATAAAGAGTTGCTAGATCAGTTCTGTGAGCCCGAATATAAAATACGTTTTGCTTATTTGGTCGACTTTTTTGCGCAAATAAATAAATTGAATCTTCAACTGCAAGGATCAGGAAATTTGAAGTTGCAAGGCATGAGCAACATATTTGCATATGAAGATAAAATCAGGGCGTTTATTGCTAAAATCGAGCTATGGATCAATAAGGTCGAAAGAAAAAACTTTTCTGCATTTGATACGCTCAACCAAATCATTGACGGACAAGGTGCAGATATTAAAGAAGAAACTAAGAAGAACATGATGCTCCATTTGACTAATTTAAAAAGTGAATTTAATCGCTATTTTCCTGACTGCGAGGACAAAAGAATTCAGAAACTGATCCGGAATCCTTTCATTGTCAACGTTTCCGAAGTCTCTGATGAAATTCAAGAAGAATTGATTGAAATGCAACACGACACGAACTTAAAAGATACATTCTAATCAGGAATAAATCTTGAGGATTTTTGGAGCCAAAAAGCAATTTCTTTTCCAAAGCTTCGAGACATTGCTATACGTTACCTAACTTTATTTTCATCGACGTATCTATGCGAGCAGGGGTTTTCGACGCTTCTGATTATTAAAAACAAGCATCGAAATCGGTTGGATGCCACTGCCGACATGCGTTAAGCTTTGAGTAGTACTGAACCAAGAATTCAGAAGTTAGTAAAGAGTATGCAGTCACAAAAATCACATTAAATTGAAATTTGTAACTTTTAGATTTTTGCCAAATAATAAATAAATGAGCGCTAATTATACAATTATGCTTGTTTTCTTTATCAAACAACCCTTAATTTTGGTAAACCAACGGGGTGGTCCCCGGCAAGACAAACAAAGGGACATAAACGGTTAAATATAAAAAAAGTAATGTATTGAATCATGAAAGGCCAGTGTTCGAAAAAATTATTTTTATTTCCGCTGACGGTTGCAACAATCAGGGGAAAAAGGGGTATAATGTCAAATTTCAAAACTATGCGTCGTGTTATTTCGATTTCTAGGTAGTTCGTATTATGGCACCTACAAATTTAAAAAAACGTTTTTAGACCTCTACCGTTGTTTTATCATAATAATAAAGGTCAGCTGCAACAAGGAGACTCAATTGTCTATAATTCGAAAAGATTTTCTACTATTGTATTCAAGTTATCTGAAAAAAATCCCATAAGTTTTACTATCAGAAAAATTTTTTTTTTTAAATTCGAACCGATATTTTGGACGAAGTTAGTGAACTAATTCCGAAGAATAAAAATTTTTTCCGAAGAAAAGTGTGTAGATGTCGAAAAAATTTTATAGGTTTTGTATTCTCATCTTCAGTTCAGTTTAAACTCCTCACAAAAAAATATTTATAAGCAGTATGTGCGGGTTTTTAAAATGTCGAAATGTAAGAAACAGCAACGGAATCATCACAAAACAAGCCATTTCCTGTGCGCGCATCTTTAAGTTAGTCTGAAACTAAAGTTCTTTGAATTACGACTTCTTTAAATGCCGTACTATAACCAGTTTGTATAAACATTTCATAGCTTGTTACCACAGTGGTAAAAATACGTATGGGCATTTACACAGAAATGGCAACCGCAGCCAAAATAGTTTTTACATATGGGCATTTCTCTAATGTCGAATTCGACGTTCGTACGCATTCAAATTGAAAAAAAAACATGCCAAAACATTTTTTTTATTTTGACAAAAGACGAAACTTATAGCTCTAGATTTGCTCTATAATTAATGTTAAAGTTGATTTTGGACATTCGCACGCGACAAAAAACAGAAGTCGCTTTCAAGGCGAACAGTTCAAACACTGATTTCAGCCAAACCTGCAGGAATAATTTAATGCGACCGACCAATCTTTAAATGGTATACATTGATGTATCTTAATAATGTAGTTTATTTTTTATTCAATTCTTAATCACAGTCGAACGCGACATGTCGCATGCGACATTTTGTTCCATCACACTTTTATGTTTATTTATTTACTTTTTATCTAATAAGATATACGTAAAAAGATGATTTTAAATGATTTTTAATATATAAAATATATTTATTTTCCCTTCTTTCCATTTTTCGTTCAACTTATAACGTAGAGACAAATTTTCAATTTGAGCATTTTTTGGGTGCGGTTGACATTTCGGTGGAAATGCCCTTATGTAAGAAGTTATTTTGTTAATTTTATAAATTTTGTTGTGAAAATAAATATATTGTATATATTAAAAATCATTTATAATCATCTTATGCATTTCTAACTAGATAAAAAGTAAATAAATAAACAAATAGTATGATAGTACAAAATGAAATAAAAAATAAACTATTTAATATTTTTTAATGAAAACATTATTAAGATACAACAATACATAACATTTTAAAATTGGTCACACTAAAATATTCCTTCAGGTTTCGCTGAAAGCGACTTCTGTATTTTTGTCGCATGCGAATGGCTTGGTTTTTTGTAATTCTTTTGAAAACGAACAATTGCCCAAAATCAATTTTTACATGAATTATATTTTACATAATTTACATAATCAAGACCTGTAAGTTTTGCCTTTTGTCAAAATAAAATAATGTTTTGGCATATGTTTTTGTTAAATTTGAATGCGTATCCATCTATACATCTACCCATCTATTCATATACCCATCTATGGATCTATCCATCTATGGATCCATCTATCCATTTATACATCTATCCATGTATCCATCTATACATCTACCCATCTATTCAGATATCCATCTATGGATCTATCCATCTATCGTGTTGCGATTTGCAAAATCGCTAAGAAATGTTCACCATTCCACAGCACTTCAAGCGATTTCATATTTGTAGCACATTCACAAGCGTTTTCGAACATGGCAACATAGGATACACACACCTGGTAAAAATAATTATGCTTATTATTAGTTCTGCATTATTATATTGTTTTTTCAGTACAAGAAATTTAGTTAAATGCAATTTAATTGAGTGTTGCTTTATTTTAGTAGTTTCCAAGGAACAAAAAAAATAATTTGTTGCCCGCCAAACTAATTATAACTTAATCAAATCGCTTGAAATTTTGTCAGCAAATCTTTATTTATTCCAGTACATAAACATCGAAACATAATATAATAAAAATAAGCGTTTGTTGTCTGTAGAGCTCTGTAGATACGAGATACATTTATCACGCACAAATAATCGACACGTATTTGTTGAATATTCATTAACTACTGAGCCGCTCTAGCGAGCGGCTCCCTTTTTATTCATAAAACTTATTCTATTCTTAAACTGCTATCGCTGAGTTTGTAGGACTCAGCGTAATCTAAACTATTTCTAATATAAAAAGACGCACGCAGAAACTATCAAATCAACGCGGCCAAAAAGCTATTAAAACCGATGTCGATCATAAATTAAGTCGCTGCACTTGTCAAGTGTTGCATAAATACACACGCAGCACTTATCAAGTGCAGCTCTAATGCGTATGACAACTACACTGTGTGTGCGTTGTTCTTATCGGACGTCTTTGAGCCAACGTCAAATTTGCCAAAAAAAAAAAAAAAAATATCCAGCTGGTTGATGTCCTCGAAAGATGCAAGGCTGACATCACTGCAATCCAAGAAACCGATGAACAGGTCAGGGTTGCTCTAAAAAAGCATCAATTATAGCTGCTATCCGAGTAAGCACGAATATGGACGTGGTTTCGTAGTGAGTAAGAAACTATGTTGCCTCGTTCACGCCTGTTGACGAGCGTCTAGCCGCGATACGCATCAAGGCAAAATATTTTAATATAAGTTTGATTTGTGCGCACACCCCAACGAAAAAGACGACGATGCTGAAGATGAGTTCTATGAGCTCCTGCAAAGTCTATACGAGCGCTGTTCCAAATACGATGTCAAAATCGTGATTGGCGATTTCAACACCAAAATTGGGAAGGAAGGAATCTTTGGCTCAACCGTCGGGTAATTTTGCCTTCACGACACTACCTCCAATAATGGAGAGAGGTTAATCGATTTCGCACATGGTAGTTAGCAGACGAAAATGGAAATCTGGTTACGAATGAACAGGAATCACTGAGATTATGGAAGAGTCATTTTTCTTACCTACTCGGAGGCGTTGAAGCGAACAATTCCGCCGATAGAGATATGACTCCGGAAGCACTTTTGTAGAGCTACCGCACTATAACGAGGTCGATTCAGTTATTAAAAAGCTAAAAAATAACAAAGCGGTTCTAATGGGCTGACAGCTGAGTTATTTAAAACCGGAGCGGAATAGTTGGTTAGGGGTATGCACCAACATTTATGGTCCGAAGAACGCATACTCAATGACTGGAATCTCAGTGTTCTCTGTCCTATCTTTAAGAAAGCAAACCCCGCTGTTTGTTCCAACCACCGCAGAATAAGTCTTCTTTCCATCGGATGTTAAGATCATGCCGGGCGTATTGTGCAATAGGCTGCAGCCATATACAGATTCATTGATAGGACTATATCAGTGTGGCTTCAGACCAAAAGTCGACCAAATATTCACAATAAGCCAAACCTTAGAAAAGACCCCTGAGTTTAACAAAAACATACAAAACCTATTTGTCGATTATAAGGCTGCTTTCGACACACCGAAACGATCGAAGTTTTACGACGCCCTGTCTGCACTAGTTATCCCAGCAAAGCTCGTTCGTCTTTGCATGACGACGCTTCACACACACAAAGCGTAGTCAGGTTGGTGAAAAACCTCTCTGATGGAGTCCATTCTACGCCAGTGCCCTTTCATACAGAATACGGCGGGCTAGATCTTCCAAAAAAAAGTGATGCTGCTCGCTTACGCCGATAACATTGTTATCATCAGTACCCAGCAACGGCAAGTCAGCAAGGCGTTCTCAGAGATTGAATAACAGTTTCAGCGCATGGGTCTAGCGTTGAATGAACACAAGACGAAGTACTTCTTCTCGCACGCCGTCATTGAGTCTTGGACATAGTTCACCACATAAAATTCCACCGACTGCATTGAGCTGGTCACCTCATTCGAATGGATGAAAGAGTTCCAGCACGTATGGCTTACATAGGGGCCCAAACTTGATTGTTGGGTATAATGAGCAGGTATGAAGAGATCACTCAAAACAACTGGCGCCAGCGCTCAAGATTACGGAAGCTGGCGTGCCTATCTAAATGCGGCCATGGCCGAAAGACGGTTAAAGGCCGTTTAACTAAATAAGTCTGTTGTCTAGCACACAAACGCAATTCCAAAGTTCGTTTGTATTTTGTGTGGTTTAAAATAACAATTTTACATAAAATAAAAAGAAATAAATTGGGATCAAAATTTAGTTTTAGAAAAACACTCAAGATGGATAGAAAAGAAAGATTTATGTTGTTTGATTTTGTTTTTTATTGCTATTCTTTATAAACGCGAAAAAAATAGATTGCTTTGTTCGCTTACGACGAGATGATTTTCTTCAATACCGATATCTGATATGGCTGCCACATGAATATGCTGTTTATACGATAGTAATAGTGTAAGCCAATCAACGTCCAAACATGATCGAAAGAGCGACTTCGATGTGACTGAAGGAGACATTTCGATGGCTTGATTTACAAAAGAGAATCAACAAATGACGAGCAAATCTCTGTCGCCAAGGTACTACACATAAATTCATTTGTATGACAGCGCACATGCTATCACAAAAAAACAATTGTTCACTTCAAGCATCAAGCGAGCACTTTCTCATGATCCAACCTTATTTAGTGAACTGAGAAATTATGATTCAAGTAAAGAGCGAAAACGCAAAAAAACAACAACATCAACGACACAAGTAAAAACTTTGGTAGACATAAGTAAAGTAAATAACCGTATGTGAAGCATATCTTTCTTTATAATGCATAAACACGCATTCTCTGTTTTTCTGTTTCTTTCGAAAAATTAAAATTTCTTAGATAGACATATAGACAGTCGGACATAAACAAATATATTTATTTATTACAAAAACAACTCTAACTATAAATAACTAACTATACACTTACCTCACACTCCGGTAAATTATAATTCTTATTTATAATGTCGTTAAGACTTGCTTCCAACTTTGCATATTCAGTGTTGGATATAAATATACATTCTGGACTCTTTGAAAGTTCTGACAAAGCTCGTAGGGTTATTTCCAGTTTAATATCAAATCCTTGTACACATTCAATGTTAGAATGTAAAATCGGAATTATACGATGTAAAATGAATTCATCTGAAATAGAACAGAGAATAAATATATGTAAATCTTTCATTTATGTTAAATGTTATAAAATGTTTTTCTCTGAATTCAATATTGGACGTCATACGCTGTTTTAATTTTTTATAAGATCACAAGAAACAAGTTATTGCTCTGTCATTTTGAGTTTACAATCACTCCTCATCGTCTGTTTTTGACCGTTTTGAAGTGATTTTTTTACAGTTCACACGCAGTGTGTATAGTACATAGGGCAATATTTATAATTCGAGAATAGCAAATAATAAACATTTTTCATTTTAAATGGCTTTATTGTTTTTCAAAAATTCTCAATGAAAAATTATACACTTTTGCATTGACATAATCCAATTATCGAAGTACTTTTTCGACTCCACGTTAGTTGCCTATTTTCAGCTAAATACAAGTATTTTAAATTTATGTGCGAAACTACCCGACAGACATGTGTACATCGACTTGATTCTTCGAGCTTATTTATTAATTAATTTTATTGATAATACATGAAATTGAAATTGTTAAGTAATTATTTGAACTTGTTGGGCATAGACCTTCCGATTTTGACCAAACTTAACACGATTAGTTTCCCCAATCCCATTTACATTCCAAATTTCATCCCTCTACCTTTATCGCTTGAATGGGGGTGGGGCATAGCCCCTTTCGATTTTGACCAAACTAACACGATTACTTTTCCCGAACCCATTAACATGTATACCAAATTTCGACCCAGGGTATAGCCCCTGAAATTCTTCCTTAGCTCTTCTATCGAAAAGAGTCTGGCGATAGACCTTTTTCATCAAACGCTTTAACAATTTGCAATATGTATTTTAATTTGGCGAGAAAAAAATTTTTTTTGCTTAGAAACTACAAAAATAAACTCACATTTTTCAATTAATTTCCATTTAACTAAATTTCATTTGAAAAATTGCATTTTGGCACTAAAACAAAACATTATAATGCAAATAAAACAATCGGAAGAATTATTTGTTCGAGGTGTGTACCGTATTATGCCATGTTCGAAAACGCTAATGCATGAATTACGAAATTGAAAACGCTAGGATTTCTTTGAGCGCTTTGGCAAAGCACTTGAAGCCAGAACACTAGTGTTTTCTACGGCATGCCTAAATAACCATTTTTTATTAGCTAACTTGTATTTGTACCAATACATTATATTGCTGTACATGGCTTTACTGACTTGTTCGTTTCTTATTAATTAGGTTCATTGTGATTGTGAATGTCTTTCACGAGATGCGTGTCCAATGTCGATTCTTAAACGCACTATTTTTTAATATGGAATCAATATGGGGTATGGGTATGGGGAAAATACATATATATTTGCAAATGTAATAGAGAAGAGTAAATGCACAGAGGAAGAGTTAAAAATAAATATTCAATAAATTCACAATTAAATAATGGAGAACTGTCCTTAAGCATCTCGAAAATATGCATCAGTTTTGTATTGGAGCTATATGCTATAACTTCAGCTCGATATATTTTAAATTACACTTGTTATTAGTTAATCGACGCTAAATTGGCCATCAAGATCGTATCGAGTCTGTTTAAAAACAATTTCTGTTATTCGCTCTCAGAAACCTCAATCTCGATATACATCTCGATTGAAACTTATTGATTGTGGGGAAGTTGATTCTCCTTATTAAATGCAATCTTTATCTTGAAATGTTCCCTCACACTTTACGCGTACTTATATGCCTTTATAGTTATCATTTTGCACAACAAACTTTGCTTGCCATAATTTATTTTGGCCTCTCTGTTATACCTATTAAAAATTTTCAATCTATTCTCCTACAATTCTTCTTTAAACTATATAAAAAAATTTGGTCTTATCTCTGAATATAACTCTGATTTTAATCTTTTGATTTGTAATTGCGACTGTTTAGACCACTCCAAGGCTGTGAGTCGAGGCAGACTTAGTCAACTGGACAATGTTATTTAAACATCATCACCTCAGAGATGCATTGGATATTGCGCTTGGTATGCTTCGGTCTCTCAATGCTGAGTATACAAATGAGATGGACTAAGCCAGCCAAAAGGTTGAATCCAGCGGGTAACATCTACTAGTTTTGCTGAAAATTATAAAAAACTTTTCGTGTACTTATAATTGAAAGACGAAATTTTGTTTAAATTTTTAACCCTTTGTACCCCCTTCGATTTTTTTTTAATACCTCAAAATGTTCCTTATTTCATAACTTTTTTTTAAATGGCATTTTTTTCAGAGAATGCCTCATATGTATGAATGTTTGTTCCTTTTTGCCAATCAACAGACCAAACGCGTTATTTATTATTATTATTTATTGAAAACAGCAACTAAATAATAAAACATTCGCCAAAAATTATTTATTTAAAGCAGTATCCATTACCTAAAGTTACTTACAACTTGTAACGAAGTCTCCGTCACAGCTGAATTAGATACCTTAATACAATTTATTTACACTTATATTAGATCTTACGGCTGCGAGAAATAACTTAAGACCACCCCTATGCTGAAAAAAACTCGTTATTTTCTGATCGTCCCTACCCTGTGTAAAAATTGTACATTTTATCTGGCAAGCCAAACTCTATTTAACTTTCTGGCAACACATGACTAAGGGGTAAATAGACGACACAGACCGTCTGCGCAAATCGGTCGCTCAGCATATCGTCGCAAACACATCACACGACACAAACAAAATTTGCGCAGACGGCGCAGTCTGCACAAACACATATGCCGTTAGTGCGCAACCACGAGAGTTGCTATATATACTTCTAGCCTGAGCAACAAAACATGTTGCCAGATGCAATCTGACGTATCCATCATAAAGTTTCTTTCATCTCGGCATAAAATAGAATCAAACCGTGCGATGACTTATTACGATTTTCGAATTGAATTGTCAAGACAAGATTGCACCAATCAACTTTTGGTGATGAAACTCCATCCTTGGCCACTGTGTATAACTGGTACAACAAATTTAATCGTGGCCGTAGTTCGCCCAGGGATGCCTAGAATACATACAATATTACATAAACATTTGGTCGTCAGAATTGTTTGTTCACATTGGATACCGTATAAATTAACAATCCCTCAAAAGAAGGCTCTTGTCGATTGGTGCAAGCAAATGCTGAAGAAATTAATGCGAGCCGTCTACTCAATCGTGACAGGTGACGAAACGTGGATATATGCGTATGAGCGCGAAACAAAACAGCAGGCGACCGTCTGAGTCTTTCAAGACGAGCAAAATCCAACATCGAAGCAAATGATCACATTTTTCTTCTTGAAATCCGGACATGTCGCGACCGTGCCGCCTGTGGAAACAAAGACGGTCATTTCTGAATGCTATACAACTATTGGTTTGCCTGAAGTGTGCGATGAACTGAGGAAAACAAACCGACGAAGACGAATCATACTTCGTTACGATAGTGACAAAGTAAAAAATTAGTTTTTGGACGGTCAAAACACTTACATGATCAAATTCCGGATCAAAAATAAACAGCGCGGATAGCGGATTTGAGCTCCCGAAGAAGCTGTTGATGATGTTAAAACGCTTGTTTTGGAGGTACAGTAGAGACTCGCAAAAGTTAAGACGCGCAAAAGTTAAGTATACGGAAAAGTTATGCACATTTCCGTCACCACATGTGTCTCTAAAAAGTTAAGTTTTTTCGTATCTTTTATGAGTCTTTTTTTTCAAGCTGATATTTTTATTTCAGCCAGCACATTGACATCTTGTTATTTATTTTTCGATATATTATCGATTATATTTATGTGAGTAGTGCCGCTTATGTTTGGTTAAGGTAGCAAATGCGACAGTCTACGAAAAAGGGGAACCCCCATGTTGACGCTCGAATTGCGTTGTATTCATAGGTTCGGTGGAATCTTATCTCGCTGATTCGCAGCATTCAGTGCATATTTGGTTGTGAACGCAATAATGTCAGCAGTACGTAAACAAAAGAGGTTATCGCTTGCCCAAAAATGTTTAATATTAAGAAAACTAGAAAAAGGCGTTTTGGCTAATCGATTGGCCATAGATTTTGGTGTTTCGGAAGCTGCAATTTCAAAAATTAAGAAAAACAAGACCAACATTAATGCTGCAGCGTCGAGTACATATGAGGAAATTAATAAGAAAACTTTATATAAGCCAGAACACGTTGAGATGGAGACGCAATTGTATAAATGGTTTTTTAGATCAACGCGAAAGAAAGTGTTCAATAAGTGCTTCCATTTTAAAATATAAAGCGAAGAACTTTTTGCCCATATCTATGCTGACAAAGATGCAAATGATTTTATGGCAAGTCAAGGCTGGTTTTTAAATTTCAAGCGACGATATGGAATACGCTATCTTGAGATCTGTGGTGAAATTTTGTCTAGCGACATGTACACAGTGACACCACTTATTCAAGCTTTGCGGGCCAAAATGCATGAAATGGAAATCGCAAATGGGCAACTGTATAACGCTGATGAGTCTGGACTCTTTTTTCGATGTCTCCCTGATAAAACCTACGTTGCAGCTTGTGAAAAAACTGCACCAGGCAGAAAAATTCGCAAAGAGAGAGTTACATTTCTGATATGCGCTAATGCAGATGGAACACACAAAATGAAGCCACTTGTGATCGGAAAGGCAGCCAAACCGCGATGCTTTCTGAATTTCGAAAATCCACTGGACTATGATTACTCTGCAAACGCATGGAAGACGGCTAACATTTTCAAAAGATGGTTTCATACGTCGTTTATAAAAGAAGTAAGTACCAATTTCCTTTATTAATTTTGAAATAAATAGCATTTTCAATATGTTCATACAGGTACGTCGCTTCAGTACTGAAAATAACTTGCCTCCAAAGGCAATTCTTTTATTGGATAATTGTTCAGGGCACTCGCCTATCGATGAACTTCGCTCTGATGATGAACAAATTTTTTGTATGCTTCTCCCACCGAATGTCACAGCAGCTATACAACCAATGGATCAGAATCCATTAAAATTGACAAAACTTGCTTACCGCAAGCAATTATTGGGACGAGTGCCCTCAAAGTGTTTTAGTAAAATCGTGGTTCAGATTGCTGCATTGGGATGACAGCCAATATGACGACGAAAACAATATCCGTTTATCGGTACTCTTTCCACCGGATCCTATGTACAATAGTATTGTCGAAGAAACACAGCAGTTGTTGGCCAGCCTTGCTCCTGATTGCCCGGTCTCGGCAGAAGAAGTTACTGCGTGGAATGCCGATTTACTAGATCAACCTGAAATGGACGCAAGCACCGATTCAGATGCTTGCAATGATTCCGAAGCTACAGAGCCTGTGTATTACCACGATACAATATGCGCATTAAATACACTCATCAAATGGAATGAGTACAATACGAAGTACTCCAATAAATACATTCCACAGCTTCTTGAGTTAAGATCGGACATTGTAAAATCCCAATTTGAAAAGAGGCTTCAACAAAAAAAGGTTACTGATTACTTCACCTGATCTCATTATAATCGTTAAACTTTTTAGAAAAATGAAAAAAAGTAAATAAAAATGTAATAAATACATATTAACTTATTTAAACGGATTCGTTTTGTATTTTTAAAGTGCTTATGTCGCTATTTTTGTAGTTTAGTAAAAGTCTTGAAAAAGTTAAGAATTCGTAAAAGTTAAGTACCCCAAAAACAAACTACTTAACTTTTTCGAGTCTCTTCTGTATCTCTTTTGGAGTGCCAAAACTGCTTCACAAAATGGTTCGGTCGAAAGCAAATGTGTATCGATCTTAATGGTTAATATTATAAAAACCAAAAAAGTGATTTTTTCTCAGAAATTTCCGTTTTTTCATGGTTAGGCTAGAAATATATGTAGCAACCCTCGTATTACTGCCCAACCTACGCGATGTCAGCAGAGGTAATTGTTTACTTAGATTGAATATGGTTATAAGTACAAATTCTCTACCGTAAAGATATAGGTAAAAACGTTGCACTCCAAAGATTATGGCTATACTTGACTTCATTGCGAAGAGTTTCTGATGCAAATGCGATTGGTTTCTCGCTGACATCGTTCTGAATATTTACTAATACTACCCCGATACCGAAAGATAGTGCATATGTGGTAGAATTGGTAGCCAGTTACGTTGCATTGCTGATATGCGATTTCAATGCTGAGAAAGCTTGTTGCCCCAATTGAATCGTATGAAGTTGCAATGAAGTTGCTGTAATAGTTCACTTTTCCCATTAAAACTTTTAGTTCTTAAAGATTTGTCGACGGGCCTAATTCTTTTACTGCTTGTAGACCAGAATAGTCGACCTATTGCGTGTCTTAAGAAACAACATTTTTCTTTTTACATTTGATGCCATTATCTTGTAGAATTTTCAAGATATACTCAACACGACTAAAGTCATTTGTTAATGCTGTGATGATGATGTCGCCGAGATAGTTACCACATCCTTCGATACCATTTAGAAGTTGTTTTAGGTAACGCTGATGCCATAAGGCAGAGGTAATGAGTAAAATATGCCCAGCGGTGTGTTTAGGCCCATCAACTGCTTTGAATGTTCATCCAGATCCATTTATTGATAAGCATCCTCTAAGTAGATTTTTGTAAAATGTTTACCGTGACGTAGAATATGCAATTAAGATTCTCGTGTTCTTAAGGATACTGTTAAATGCCAATTTATGCGTTGACAGGTAGATGATTGCCTTAGTAATAACCAATGGTGACGACTCCAACTCTCGGTATTGCACTGGACGATATGTCTTTCTTTTGCACAGCATCGATGTTTTCAACAACCGATTTGATCCATCTTTACACAATTCAATCTTTAGCGAGCCAGTTATGATAGAATTCGTAATACCAATTTTGTATAAATAATTAGGTTTAACACAATTTTTGAAAATTAAGCGCATGAAATGTTCAAGATTTCTAAGTTATTGTAAATATCACAATGACAAAATTTGTATTCAAAGGTTATGCTCACTAACGTCATGTTTCGAGAAAACAACACTTACTGTTGCCAAGGCCTAAAACGTACTGGCAAAACCTTTTTAAGACAATGAAAATCGATCACGTTGAAAAAAAAAATCATTAACTGATTATTATATTAACGATTTGGGCTTTACACTTACCCCTAACAGAAGGATGTTCTCCTGCGAGAGCAGCTATAAGAAACGTTGTCTTTATGTACACTTTGGTATATCCTGAGACCAAGCATGACATAAGTGATTTGATTCCACCAACACGCAAGAATTCAATAAGTCCTAATTCAAAATTGCGTATCAGTGCTGACACAGCTTGAATTGCACTTCGACTGATTTCTTCTACATCATGGTTAAAGTAAGATACAAGAAGTGGAACAACATGTTGCTCCAAGTAATGTTTTTGGCAAAATGGGTTATTTTGTGCCATTTCGGAAACAATGTATATGGCAATGACACGTAGTTCAATTATATCATCCTTCAAGTATTTTAATAAAACTTTGGTTCCACCAGTTTTTGCCAAACTATTCGCCAAATCCAAGTCTTCAATACAGTCACGTATTACACTCAGAGCGCACTTTTTCTCTTCCAGACTCGTCAATTCACTATCCAATATTATAATGGCTTTTTTAATTTCCTCATTTACATCGACAGTCATTGATTTGAGCGCATCACTGAGAAATTTTTTCTGAAAACGACATAATTAAGAACAGAATTTTATATGTGTTTATCTAGAAAGAGTTATATACAGTTGAAAGAAGTATGTTTGACAAAATTCAAAAAAGGCTGGAATGTATATTTTTATACTAAACATTAAAAAATATTTTTAATCCTGATTAAAGGCCCGTTTTCGTGTTTGAATAAGATTTCTAATAAAGATATAGTAATATATATATAATATAGATATATATAATAAAGATATAGATATTTTTCTTTATAGGTTTTTTTATTTAGTTTTTATCTTTTTGTCATTTTTTTTTTTCATTTTGCTAAAAAAATCCCTTAATATTAATGTTTGGTACTCTGCCAGATTTCTCATGTAAATACAATTTAAATTATGTTAAATCACAAAATTATCACTGCACGTGTTAATAGCGAAAGGACGCTTAAATGTAAACAAAAAAACAGTGTCTTTGTTCACATATAAATATAAAAAATAAAAAAAAAAAAAAGGAATAGAAATTAACATCAACAAACATTAATGTTCCAAAGTAGGTATTAATAAAAATAATTAACGAACCATACGCTTTAGCTTAGAGTTCCATTCCTCTCAACAAAACAAACGCTATTTTACCGTTCTGTTCCTTGATTTTGCTTTCTTAATGAGCGCGAAAAATATAGATTGTTTTATTTTCGTGCGTATATTTTATATGCATACATATATCAGGTCCGCCAAATAATTTTTTTTTAAAATGATATAAAATGAAAACTACAAGAGATTTTTTCAAACTGTTTTTTTTTTTTATTTGAAACCTCAATCCTTCCGGTTAACAGTGGAATATGATTTCATTCATATGGCTGCCAGAGCTAGCCATGCAGTACCCAATTCAATCGGTTAAATTTTTGAGTACATTTTCGACTGTGTGCAGCCCTATCTCGGCTATGGTATCGCGAATGTTGTTCTTCAAAGCTTCAATTGTTTCTGGTTTTGACGGCTCCCCACAAATAATAGTCCAACAGTGTCAAATCGCAGCTCATTGGTGGCCAAACGACATCAGAATTTCGACTGATAATTCGATCTTCAAAAACGGTGCGCGAAAAATCGATTGTAACATTGGCTGTGTGGCACGGAACGCCATCCTGTTGAAACCAAATGTCACCAAGGTCCTCATCTTCAATTATTGTGAACAAAAATTCACTTAACATGGCCCGATAGCGCTCACCATTGACTGTAACCGTCTCACCTTCTTCATTTTCAAAGAAAAATGGTCCAATGATGCCTTTCGACCAAAATCCACACCAAACAGTCACTCGAAATGGGTTTTGCTTGTTGACTTAGCCACCAAGATAAAAATGAGCTTCATCTGAAAAGATGATTTTTTTTCACAAAATCAGCATCGATTTCAAGTCGATCCACTTAGCGAAGAGTATACACAACCATATTCGTTCAGCGGAATAATAATACTAACTTTCTGTCAAATCTGTCCTGAGCTAACTGTTGCCAGGCTCGGAATAACCGGTAGTTCAAAAAAAAAACGTTAGATAGCGGACCCGATATACATATGTAATAGTTTGCAGCGCGCACGCTAGCAACGAACACTACCTACCTTTGCTAACGGTTTTTTTTTTCAAAACAGTATTTTGTCTAGTGAAAATTATTGATGAAATATATGTTTTGATTTGTCAATTAAAACCCAAAAAACTCTAGTTATATACTGCGTAACCGAGTTAGAAAAGACCCATTGAACTTTTTGTCCTTCCATTTAGTAACTATTTAATGTTGATCTTTTGCGATATGGATAGATATCCCGATGTAATCTATCAAAAATCAGTAATAATATCGGGCTTGACAAGTTTTCCATCGATAAGAAAACATTTGTCAGGTGAACTCATATTACCTTCATTATATGCAGCATAACCGCGATACGCATCAAGGCTAAATATTTTTTTTTATATTAGCGTGATTTGTGCGCACGTCCCGACGGAAGAGAAAGACGACGATGCTAAAGATGAGTTCTATGAGCGCTTGGAACGACTGTACGAGCGCTGTCCCAAACACGATGTCAAAATCGTACTTGCCGATTTTACTGTCAAGATTGGGAAGGAAGGAATTTTTGGCCCAACCGTCGGAAAATTTAGCCTTCACGACACTACCTCCAATAATGGAGAGAGGCTTTTCGATTTCGCCGCAGGTCGGAACATGGTAGTAAGTAGTACCAGATTTCAACATCTCAACATCCACAAGGCTACATGGCTGAGTCGTGATCAAATAACTCGCAACCAAATTGATCATGTTCTGATTGACGGAAGGCACGCATCGAGCATGTTGGACGTGTGAAAGTTACGTGGTCCCAACATCGACTCGGACCACTATGTTGTCGCAGTCAAGGTACGCACTAGGTTCAGCGTAGTGCACGCCGCACGTTCCAACATGCAACGAAAGCTAGACGTCAGCAAGCTGCAATCAGAACAGACCGCCGCAGCCTTCTCAAACACACTCTCCCGACTGCTCCGGGAAACCTCTCCTTCTTCCGCTCCATGGATAGGGCTGCCAAGGATGTCATTGGTTATACAAAACCTGTGAAGAATTCTTGGTACGACGAGGAGTGTCACAATGCTACTGCAGAGAAAAACGCTTCCTATCAGCGAACTCTGCAGTCGGGAGTAGCGCGAGCTGTTAGAGAACGATATCGAGAGAAACGGAGAGAAGAAACGCCTTTTCAGACGCAAGAAAAAGAAGCAAGAAAGGCGGGAGTTTGAGGATGTTGAGATGTTACGTAACAGAAAATTCTATCAAAAGGTCAAGCGTCTGACTGAAGGTTTTAAGGCGATGAAGCGCACAATTTCGCCAATAGAGAAATGACACCGGAACCACCAGTTAATGATGGCACTATTGTAGAGCCACCGGACTATAACGAGGTCGATTCAGTTATTAAAAAGCTGAAAAATAACAAAGCGGAGGGCTCTGATGGGCTGTCAGCTGAGTTATTTAAGACCGGCGGCAAAGTCTCCTTTCCATTGGAGCGTATTGTGTAATAGGCTGAAGCCATATACCGATTCACTGATAGGACGATATAAGTGTGGCTTCAGACCAAAAAGGTCGACCAGTGACTAAATATTCACATTACGCCAAATCTTGGAAAAGACCCGTGAGTTCAACAAAGAAACTCACTACCTATTTCTTGATTATAAAGCCGCTTTCGACACGCCGATACGATCGAAGTTCTTCGACGCCCTGTCTGCACTAAGTATCCCGGCAAAGAATGTCCGAGGAGGTTTCAGGCAGGGCAATGCTGTGTCGTGCGATTTATTAAATCTTCTGATGGAATACATTCTACTCCAGTGTTCGTACATAGAGAGTATGTCGGGCTCGATCTTCGAAGAGGAAGTAATGCTGCTCGCTTATGCCGATGACATCGATATCATCGGTACGCAGGAACGTCGAGTCAGCAAGGCGTTCTCGGAGATTGAAAAACAGTCTCGGCTCATGGGTCTAGCGGTGCACGAGGACAAGACGAAGTACTTGGTGTCTTCTCGCACTCCGTCAATACGTCTTCGACGGTCAGTGACGATGGAGAATTTCAACTTCAGTGTTGTAGAAAACTTCGTTTATCTTGGATCTGAGAAAACCAGCAACAACAACGTCATTGCACACAAATGCTTTTTTGGTCTGAGCAAGCAAATGAGAAGTAAGGCCCTCTTTCGAAAGACAAAAATCAAGATCTATAAGACGCTGATAGTCCCGGTCCTATTGTATGGCGCAGAGGCATGTACGGTGATTTAGTCAGATAAATCAGCGTTGGAAGGCTTCGAGTGGAAGACTTTCGGTCCTATTAGAGTCGGCGACTAGTTTAGGTCCCGTATGAACCACGAGCTGTACGAGCTATTCGATGAGGTTGACATAGTCCAGCGCATAAAATTCCAGCGGCTGTACTGGGCTGGGCTCCTCATTCGACCGGGCACTCATTGGAATGACCAGGTATGAAGAGACCTCTCCGTTCTTGGCAGTCAAAACGACTGGCGCAAGCGCGAACAAGGCTATGGAGGCTGGCGCGCCTTCCTAAATGCGGCCATGAACGGAAGACGGTTGACGGCCATTTAAGTAAGTAAAAATTATTCTCAAAAAGTTTTAAAAAATATTATAGGATAGATGAATTATGCCAATACTCTACGCGGGCGTGTACTCTATAACTGCCTAAAGTTTAATTGCGATCAACTGAATGGTGTAGTAATCTATGAAGGACAGACAAACAAATACACATACATTAATTTTTATATATAGAGATAGATGACTATGACACATACTATCTTAAGATTTTCAAAAATCTGTATATATCACATCGGTCTGGCAGCCAAATAAAAAACTATTATCTATTCTATATACATATACAAATGAATGTTGTTTAAATCTATACATTTATGTATGTTCCTTATAGGAAGCCAAGCCACCCAACCGATTGAACTGAAAATTACAGACCAGCTTCAGTTCAGCTAAGAAATTATGTTTAAAAAAACTAAAAAAACAAAAATAAAATTTTAATTTAGACAGAAAATATAAATAAACGAAAAATATTATTATTGTGTAAAAAGCATGTGGGTATATTTATTTTTACTTTTTAGTTCGTGTTTTAGAGTGTTTATTTAATTTTTTAAACTATAATTTTATATTTTCTTTTTTGCCTTAAAACATATTTATAAGCACCCACCGATTTGTGATTTCTGAAAAGCATATCATACCGTATGTTTTATTGTCTTATCGAGCTGATTTTGAAAAAGTATTGGATACTTTCAGGCATACGGTTTGAAAGTCATTTTAAAGCATAAGTTTTTCATTTTATCCTGATGATCCTGGTCAGGATATTAGGTCGAAATTGTAAAATTATTATATTGTCATCGGTCCTTAATAAATATACAAAGTTTAAATTAAATCTGACCGTTCAAAGTTGGTCAAAATCAAGTTAAAAAAGTCGGTTACAAACAGACAAACATACAGGTGAAGCTAATATAAGCGAGTTAAAAAAAAATACGAAAAGACTTTTGTTCCAGCCCTATATGTTTATATTCTTATATATATAAGAATATTAAGTTTCTCAGACGTACGTACGTTTGGAAAATAAAATTCATTTTGATAAGGCAGTACAAGTATAGCACCACAGGCGTTGTAATTCGAGTTAAATTTAAGGCGCGAGGGTCTGCTAATACATATATTGTAAATAAATAATTTCTTGTTGGTTAGTGATAACACCACTTATTAAAATTATAGTTCACCACTGGATGGCTCTACAGAAGATCAACTTCCACCTTATTTGGAAGAATTTGTGTTTTTTTATATAAGATCTACAAACTCGATCTGTGATATGAATGGTGGGCCAACTATATTAAGTTGGTTATCGTTGGATAGGTATTTGAAAATCTGTAGGTTTCTCTTATCATTTTTCATTTTAATTAAACATTTTCATCTGTAACGATTTCAATTTTGTTAGTTACAATTCATTTGTACGTTCTATATCTATACGCTGCTAAGTGTAAATTGTTATAATGTATGTACTTTATTTACAACTTGTCTCATTTGCTATTATAAGAATATTGAAGTGCAAACTGAAAATATGTGTTTCTTGCTCTTATCCAGCGTTTGAAAAACTGCAACAAGTTTCAGTTCTTTGATTTTACTTCTGCTTCTGCTTGTGAAAAAAACGTAAGTAGCAGTCGAAGCACCAGCAAAAAACGATCACTGATAAAATCCGCAGCAGAAACAGACGTCGCCGCTTCATAAGTTGTCTTTGTGATTTTGCTTTGTAAGTGTTCTGCTTTTAAAAGTCGCAGTCGCCAAAACAGTCTTTTGCGACTGATTCTGCTTTTGCTGTTTGCTTTTCGCTGCATATTCTTGAAAGTTATAACCTGCACCAATTGTTTGACAATTTAGTTGGGTGTAAGTGTCTTATTAATATTTTTTTTAGCCCCTGTACCGAAATAATTGTCGGAGACCCCCCAAAGTTACCCCCATTATGGTCAGGAGTCGATATAGCCATGTCCGTCTGTATTAACGAAAGGATCTCGGAAACGGTGTTTTTTGCATTCGACTAGGACTTGCTTGCAGCAAAAGCAAAAAAAAGATAAGGATCGACTTACTGCTTACAGCAAAAGCAACCGTTTTCAAAACCAATGCTGTGCTTGACTGCGTAAGCAATCACACAAAAACTGATGAACGTATTTAACTTGAACTAACACACCAGAGAACGGCTTGGCGTGATTGGAAAAACGTTCATACACGAACAAATGCCGAATAAACGAGCAATTCGGCTCAACCGATCAAACTTGCATACGCACACGTTTTACTGTTGATTTAAATCTGAGATAATTAATGGTCGTCTTCAAACCGTTCACTTCGGGCGGTCGTTCATTCGGCTCAACATTGCTTGTATTGTATTTAAAGAACAAACTCAAAAGGCAAAAATCAACTCGTATGAGTTAGTGCATGTGCGTAGTCAGCAGCGCTTCCTCTGCACTACTAATGACTACGAAGTAGAAAGATTATTGCAAAAACAAAACACACGCTTTGTGCGCATATGCATGTAGACCGATCTTCGGTTAGAAAATCATAAAAAAACGTGATTTTTTCAGCTCTCTGTAACAAACATAAGATACATATTTTACAACCTGGAATAACATAGAAAGTTTATTTAAAATAGATGTAGTCAGGGCACCATATGAAAGGATTTACCAAATTTGTAATATCTATGCATTATTTGATGTAGAAGTATGAGATGTGTACATATTGAAAAAAGATTCACGATATGTTCATTCCCTTCAAAGTATGATCGGTTTTACTTGTGACCTGGTCTATGAAAAAGAAGCTTAGGTGAGAAAATAGCTATTTAATGTAGGAATGCGAGAAGCGTTATGAACATTTAGTACATCTTTTTAAAGCACACGGTGAGTTTTCTGGTTTTCACCATGTGAAACCTCTTTTGACACCTAAACTCGCCCTTTTCATAGACCAGGTCACAAATGTATATTATGAATAATCATTTTTGTACACGAATTTTTGTTCATTCAAAAACACAACATACGATCTTACCTTATCATCATCCAACATGTTTGTAGCGACCTCATTGGGAGCGTTCTCCGGCGTCGTATTTTCAACAGCAAATTTAAGAATGCTCTTTAATTTATAAATATGACAAAATTGACACTGAAATACTAATACACATTAAAAAAACTCACTTGTAAATTATTCCGTCCACGACTACCCTCCATTTCGACAAAACCATAAACAAATACAAATTATCATTACAATCAACGTGCACACAGGGCATTGATGGACTTTTTTTTAAGATTCAATGAGTTAGAGCTGCAACAGAACCGATGGCACCGATAACTTTTTTGTTCTTACTTGATCTTAACGCGCGTGAAGTTAACAACCGCTACAAGTGGGAATGAAACAGTTATCGATATCGAAAACAGGGCATTTTATATTCTGCATATTAATACAAAATGATGAATTAAAACAGAAAATAAAATGTAAAATGCAAACGCAATAGAAAGACAATTGTCTACTCTTAATTTCCGAACTAATTCTCAAGAAAAAAATTGTAAGAAATGGCTAAAAATCCAAACTCAAAATGGTACCGCCTTTTCTGAATTTTTTTATGCTCAAATATCTTTTTAACAGTACCTCGTGCGTATGAAACATGGGGGTTAAATGGATAGCCGAAACTGAGACCTATCCAATGGTACCCATATCATATGAAAGTCGTCGTACGCCTTAGTACAAAATTTTTCAAAAACTACAAAATTTGTATGCAACGAACAACGAGTGCATTTTTTCATAGGGGGTTGTTAGGGTCAACGGAAAATCGTGCGTATGAAACATGGGGGTGAAATGGATAGCCGAAACTGAGACCTATCCAATGGTACCCATGTCATATGAAAGTCGTCGTACGCCTTAGTACAAAATTTTTCAAAAACTGCAAACATTTTTGATTTATTGCGGGCTCCATAAAAAAACATCTGTCTTCCTTGTCTAACTTACAAGAAATTCACGAGATCTTCATGCCAGTGTTACCGAATAGCAAATAAAATCTCATGAAGACAAAAGTATCTGTACAGACGTCAACTCCATTGATATATTTTGCAGACAATAGTATCTGTACAGACGTCAACTCAATTGAAATATTTTGTATAAGCAAACTGGTCTGTACAGGAAGAATGTCTTTGGTATTTTGAAGTTACCAATTGTTAAAGGCCTGTTACGCATACAACAGAAACTGAAAAGAAACTGAAACTGATTTTTAGTTTCTGTTGTACAATTAGAAACTAAACTGATACTAAATGTCATTTTTCATCATTTAACATTTTTATCAGTGCTATATTTTGTATTTTTATGTCATTCAGTACTGAAAGAAGTCAAAAGTACTATTTTCAGTTTCAGTTGCTGCGGACGAGTGAATTCTAAAATTCAGTTTTAGTTTCAATTGCCACTGTTAATGTACTGAATTCAGTTTCGGTTTCTGTTGTATGCGACAACAGGCCTTAACACTCATATTACGCGTTATATTGACGTGAAAAGCAAAACAGTAAGTAAAACTACATTCATTTTCTAAAAATAAGCAATTTAATAAATACATTTTTAGGAAAAAAGTAAATAAATGGAAACACATACATGCAAACACGATTCATACATATGCATCCAGATTCGCGTTTATTGCTGACATTACGTCAAGGACCAGATTATCTCAATAAATTTTCTGGTGCTGGTAAAGTAGAAGAATTGCGTGACATGCTGCTGTTGCTTCCCCTTGATCGTTTCTTTTCAGTTTCACCGACTATTGATAATCGTGAGTCATCACCGCCGCCTTTAAAGAAATCGCGGTTCGAGCCACAACAACACAATCCGTAACCTGTGTTTGTACGAGAGCTATTGCAATTAAAAAACCCATTCCTGCCGTGTCTGATTAGTATGAAAACACCGCAACCGATACAAATAAAAATTAAGCAAATGGACGCGGTGGTGGTTATTTTTTTTCACTTCAATTTAACGAATAACAGTAAAAGCAAAGTGTTTACGATTGGTAAATTCAAAATACCATAGACATTCCTTCCTGTACAGACCAGCCTTATACAGCTGAAGCGGTAAGTGAATGCATGAAATTGCTGTCTATGTTTTCTTATGGCATGCCTGGCATATTTGTTGGTGTAGCGGCCGGACTCTATCGACCAGTTACACACTTGGCAGCCTCAAGCATTATGGATTTGCGCCACGCATACGAGGACGCGGGGTCGTGGTGGCGGCTACGATGCACATTCATCATCTTCCTCATAATATAATAAACATTATGACGACGACAGATATAAGAAAATGGTGGTTACTATAAGTCTTCGCTCACGTTCAAAGGCTCTCGTTCCAGGCGGTAAAAAGTTTTTTTTTTGGCAATTGCATTTCAACTTTGTTTGTTTCATTTTAAATAGACGTTCTCCTTCTCGCAGTCGTTTACACCCTCGTTACCTCAAATCTTTGCATTCTTCATGTTCTAGGTAAGTAACGTAACAATATATATGGTACTTAAAACATTCTACATTTTATTACAAACTTATAGCCTACAGAAACCGCTCACGCAATCGAACGTATTCACGCAGTCGCTCCAAATCGCCAGAAACGCGTACGAATAAAAAAATTGTATCAACTCGTCGCTCACGTTCGTCCGAATCTTCCCGTTCTCGCTCACATTCTCGTTAATATCGTTCTAAGCGGTCCTGGTCAAGTGGTGAACGTCGCTCGGATCGTCGTACCCGTACCCGCAGCCATTCTTCACATCGTGTTGTACTTGCGGCAGATGAACTTGTACATTCAGAGGATAATCTTAAAAACACCATTGAAAGACACAAAGGAACGTATTCGAGAGGAAGAGCGTGAAATCGAACACAATTTTCGTTCACAGAAACATAATGCAACGAAGCTCTATGACGATCATGAGGATTTGAAACTGCTTGAAGATAATGACAAGCAAAATCATAAATAGATGAAAAGGAAACTTTGCGTCGACGTAGTACCTACATCCGCATTAAGGAGGTTTCTAGTGCAGCAGCTGCAGCTGATATATGTAAATTTTAACGTGTGCTTGATAAGTTTTTTTTTTTTGGAAAAAGCGTGTCTTTTAATATTACAAAGTTAATGAAATGTGATTTTATTTATCTGTATAGTTTGTTTTGATGTTTTCGTAGACATCTTTTAAAATTAAACATTTTTAAGCAAGAAATCTATACAAGCGCATAGTTTTACACTATATAAACACTTTAATTGCAGCTTAAATTTGGTAGGAGCGGTGGAGGAGCACATTTAGAAGCGCTGATAGTTATTGTTATTAATCCGCAAATACGTGCACCGCCGCCTCCTCCGCCACCACTTGGATTATTACCACGTCAACGTATTTTGTTATTACTGTTTCCATGGTTATGCTCGTTATTATTGGTATATGAATTGCCACACTTTTGGTGCTGTTCGCGATCACGATCACCCCAAAGACGGGTCTATTGAAAACATTATTGTTGTTGAATCCATTTCGATTTGGCCCAACATTATTGATATTAGCCCACGGTGATATATTACCTGCCCATGGGTTGGTCCTAGTCGGTGTCGTTTGCTGTTGCTACTGTTGTTTTTGCAGATGTTCGTGAGGTGAACCACCACCGCGTCGATTTGCTTAATTTTTATTTGTATCGGTTGGGTGTTTTCATACTAATCAGACACGGCAGGAATTTCTTTAAAGGAGGCGGTGATGACTCACGATTATCAATAGTCGGTGAAACTGAAAAGAAACGATCAAGGGGAAGCAACAGCAGCATGTCACGCAATTCTTCTACTTTACCAGCACCAGAAAATTTAATGAGATAATCTGGTCCTTGACGTAATGTCAGCAATAAACGCGAATCTGGATGCATATGTATGAATCGTGTTTGCATGTATGTGTTTCCATTTATTTACTTTTTTCCTAAAAATGTATTAATTAAATTGCTTATTTTTAGAAAATGAATGTAGTTTTACTTACTGTTTTGCTTTTCACTTCAATATAACGCGTAATATGAGTGTTAAGGCCTGTTGTCGCATACAACAGAAACCGAAACTGAATTCAGTAAATTAACAGTGGCAATTGAAACTAAAACTGAATTTTAGAATTCACTCGTCCGCAGCAACTGAAACTGAAAATAGTACTTTTGACTTCTTTCAGTACTGAATGACATAAAAATACAAAATATAGCACTGATAAAAATGTTAAATGATGAAAAATGACATTTAGTATCAGTTCAGTTTCTAATTGTACAACAGAAACTAAAAATCAGTTTCAGTTTCTTTTCAGTTTCTGTTTTATGCGTAACAGGCCTTTAACAATTGGTAACTTCAAAATACCAAAGACATTCTTCCTGTACAGACCAGTTTGCTTATACAAAATATTTCAATTGAGTTGACGTCTGTACAGATACTATTGTCTGCAAAATATATCAATGGAGTTGACGTCTGTACAGATACTTTTGTCTTCATGAGATTTTATTTGCTATTCGGTAACACTGGCATGAAGATCTCGTGAATTTCTTGTAAGTTAGACAAGGAAGACAGATGTTTTTTTATGGAGCCCGCAATAAATCAAAAATGTTTGCAGTTTTTGAAAAATTTTGTACTAAGGCGTACGACGACTTTCATATGATATGGGTACCATTGGATAGGTCTCAGTTTCGGCTATCCATTTCACCCCCATGTTTCATACGCACGATTTTCCGTTGACCCTAACAACCCCCTATGAAAAAAATGCACTCGTTCTTCGTTGCATACAAATTTTGTAGTTTTTGAAAAATTTTGTACTAAGGCGTACGACGACTTTCATATGATATGGGTACCATTGGATAGGTCTCAGTTTCGGCTATCCATTTCACCCCCATGTTTCATACGCACGATTTTCCGTTGACCCTAACAACCCCCTATGAAAAAAATGCACTCGTTCTTCGTTGCATACAAATTTTGTAGTTTTTGAAAAATTTTGTACTAAGGCGTACGACGACTTTCATATGATATGGGTACCATTGGATAGGTCTCAGTTTCGGCTATCCATTTCACCCCCATGTTTCATACGCACGATTTTCCGTTGACCCTAACAACCCCCTATGAAAAAAATGCACTCGTTCTTCGTTGCATACAAATTTTGTAGTTTTTGAAAAATTTTGTACTAAGGCGTACGACGACTTTCATATGATATGGGTACCATTGGATAGGTCTCAGTTTCGGCTATCCATTTAACCCCCATGTTTCATACGCACGATTTTCCGTTGACCCTAACAACCCCCCATGAAAAAAATGCACTCGTTCTGCGTTGCACACAAATTTTGTAGTTTTTGAAAAATTTTGTACTAAGGCGTACGACGACTTTCATATGACATGGGTACCATTGGATAGGTCTCAGTTTCGGCTATCCATTTTACCCCCATGTTTCATACGCACGAGGTACTGTTAAAAAGATATTTGAGCATAAAAAAATTCAGAAAAGGCGGTACCATTTTGAGTTTGGATTTTTAGCCATTTCTTACAATTTTTTTCTTGAGAATTAGTTCGGAAATTAAGAGTAGACAATTGTCTTTCTATTGCGTTTGCATTTTACATTTTATTTTCTGTTTTAATTCATCATTTTGTATTAATATGCAGAATATAAAATGCCCTGTTTTCGATATCGATAACTGTTTCATTCCCACTTGTAGCGGGTTGTTAACTAGGGGTTTTTATCTTCACGCTAATTCTGTTAAATAATATCTTTGACGTTCTATTTTAGAAACGTTTCAGGGTTTTAATTAAGAGCTGTTAACTATACCCTAATACTTTATAAGTGATCGGTCGATACATCAATATGAGACACTGCAAATGCTTTGCGTCACTGACTATTATGCTTTTTGTTTGGATGGAATCAAATAATTAATATCGGCATTCCAGTTGATTGTTCGCATACATATATAAAATACATTGATAAGATAAGACTGCTTCTTCGGCAACTATTTCTATTTAAGTCGGTAGTTCGTTCTGTTAACAGTGCAATCTTATACTACAAAAAATAAAAAGCCAATCATGTCTGTGTCAGAGAAGCAAGATTACTATCATTTGGTAGGTTGGAAAACGCACTATATAAATCTAAAAACAATTAAAATTGATTAAAGCTGCATACATATATATATGAATTTATATGTTCGTACTATGCTACGACCAACATTTTGTATATGTGTAGCCCAATCCTACATACATATGTAGTACATTTTTACTAAATAAAATTTTCAATTATGTACAAAGGCAATTAGTCATCCGCGAAAAAGTAAATAACTATGTATATATGTATAACTATCAAATAAAACCAACAACGATTCTTCGTTCACATCTAAATTGAACATTATTAAATACGAGGGCGATAGTAGATATGTACTATGTTGAACGTATGTACATATGTATATTGTTGTAAATGGTATAAAAGTTTATTGGTTAGACATCTGAAATCGTTTATTGTTTAAAGATTTTACAATACAATGATTCATAACTGATTTTATTTCGACCAGAAAGTGACTGCACACATTTTACATTTTAATCGAAATCCCTGACATGCCCACCTTTTAGGTTTTTGTTTGTCAAGTATTCCTTTTGAACCAATATCAAATTCTATTACCCCTACCAATACCCCTGCACATGTTCTAGTTAAAAAAACAACAACACAAAAACATAATGAGTAGGTTTCAATGGTAAAAGCAAGAAATTTGAAGAATGAAAAAGAGAATTTCAAAATACGCAAATTTAATTGCTTTATCTCTTATATTTTCCAACACCTTGGTTTTCGTACTGACAGCCACACAGACGGACATGTCTGAGTGGCTGAGCCTTTATATGCTGATCAAGAATACACCTCATAGGGTACTCCTCCCGCCTGTATGGTACATTTGTAGAAATTTTTTATTTTTTACTATGCAACTGGGTATGAAAATATAGTTTTAAAGTAATTTTACTCTAAATAATAACACATTGTTGTTCTTGCTTTTGAATAGATTAGCCGGCTAGACTGGCAGTTTACGCTCTACTTAGCAATTGTGTTTTATATATACGTTGAAGACTGCATTAAAACTCCAAAAGTTTTGACAGAAAAGATATCCTACACTCATTGCAACAGCGCAATGTTTGAGAAATCGAAAAACCGTGTACAGGAGTAATATATTGCTAGAATGTCAAATTGTCGCCATGTGATTTTCCAGTAAATGATATAAGCTTATTTTTGAACATTCGTAATACATCTGTGCGATAATTTTAGCAACAATTAACCCTTTCTTTTACCCCAGCTTATTATTTGTTTTCCATGGTCGTATCCAGGGAGAGTAAGGGGGCCATTGCCAACAAATCAACAGGTTAATAGGTATTTACGGATTTTTTCATATTCATATTTTTTCATAAGCATAACAATTAAGACTTTTATTAAATAAATCAGCAAATTATTTAATGAATGACTTATTAAATTCACCTATGTACATATACCGAGTGAAACTGATTTTTCTTAAAACAGTCTGTTAATAATAATTAAAGAGCAATACGTTTTCATTTCAGTTGATGTAAACAGTGTCTTATTTCTTAAAGGTTGGATAGAAAACGTTAAAATTTTAATCGTTGGGCGTGCATTCATGTTACCATATTTTGCATAGTAGATTATGCTCCTTACCAAATCTTCGTTTCCGGTCTTGAATAACTCAACCGATCGTTTTAGCCCGTCGATTTGTTTTTCTGTGAAAGAACTGACTCGAATATTAACGAATACAAGTATATAGTACTTTTATACAATTGAGTTATTCATGAAAACATTTAATGAAAAGTCATAAAATTGTTCGTATAATCGATTTTTCAAAAATTGGTGATCGTAATGAAAACATTTTGAAAATTTTTTATTTCATGTATTTCCTCCGTCGTTGCCACCTTTTATTTGTGATGTTCTGTAGCAAATGTGAATTATATGAAACTCTAGGCGCCAAATATAAATTCTAGTTGAATTTGTTTTGCAAGAGATAATACAAATTTGAAAAAAATAAGAAAAAAGTGACTAATATTAACGAGTATGTTTAATCCCATGATTTGTTTTTTTTTTTTATTGAAAAAATATAAGTTTTCTCTGTCATGGTCTTAATTTTTTGGGATTCATACGGTGCCATTCACAACGTTTTCCTTGGCAAAACGATCATTTGCGCATACTATTTTGAGCTGTTGGACAGATTCGATATTGATTTGAAGCAGATGCAATCTATTTTGCGAAAATAAAGCTCCATCAAGGTAATATACAGGTGCACAAGTGTGTAGTCACCATGGCGATAATTTATAAACTAGGCTTCAACCTGCTTTCCCATATAGAATATTTTTTTACAGTTTTATATGAAGGTTTCTCCTTCTATAGGTCTGATTTGGACCGTTATGGGAAAATTTTAATAAGATTGCCATGACACATAATACACCAAATTCTGAATATTTTCCTCAATTAACTAAGAAATACTATTTCAGCCAAATATATGGGACAGATTTGTATTGGTGTCACCCCTATTTTTCACAACAACAATAAAATTTGTTCATACAAAAACTCAGTATGAGAAATAGGTTTGCATTATAAGTCCTAACGTGTTATGCAATAGTAATGGCTTCAATTCTAGTTTTTAACAACGGCGTGGCAATAAAGCCTAGCATAGAGTTCACAAGCAATTATATTTAATTTTTGTTTTGGTGTTTTTATTAACTTTTCTTTTATATTTACATGCAAAGATCGATAACAATCTAGCATGCCCTTTTTTTTTGGATTCCTTAATACTTTAATTTTTATAATTTAAAGAATTACTCCTAGTTGGAGCATAGGGCGAAAAGATGCATGCCCTTAGATACACAAAAACAGCTGATACTCGCAGTACAATGTAACGTTTCAAAGTAGTGAACTACCTTTATTTTATGATGCATTCTCTGAAAAAAGAGACATCCAAAAAAACCAAAACAACGAAAAACTTTGGTACATTCGTTATCTTACATGTACACGTTATCTACACCTATGTATATTAACTTTTTAAATAAGTTTAAACTTAAGTCCTGCAGCAATTAATCGAATATTTTAGTAAATCTACGAGTGTGCCATTTAAACTTTTCAATTTTATTTATTGTTCTAATTCACGTTATATTAATTTAGTTACATTTTTTTTTAGAACATAAGTTTAAACAAGGCTTTAAACGGAATAGAAGCACCACTCAAAACAAAGCATGTTCGCTCGGTGATTATATTTACCCATAAAACTAAGGAATCTAGGTCTTTATGGATGGTAATATCCCGTCAACCCCTCATGGAGAATCGGTTTACAGCTTGGAAGTTTTGCCATCTTCTTCACAAAGTGTTGAGAGAAGGACATAAAAGCATTTTAAAAGAATCGCAGAGCCATAAAAAGATGATCACGGAGATGGGCAAGCTATGGGGTCATTTACAGGATGGAGTGGGAAACTGTATCCAAGCTTATAGTAAATTATTAGTCACAAAGTTGTCCTTTCATGAAAAGAACCCGATATTTTCTGGAAGTCTTATAATTGACTTTGTGGACATTGTTCATTTTGCGGATAAGGATATAAATATTTTGTACGGTAAACATTTGTTTTGTATTATTAATAATGTACAAGAATTTTTGTTTTCTATTTGCAGTTTTCAGTTGTGTGTAGAGATTTTGGACTATTTGGATGACGTCATAGTCTTACAATCTCAAGTTTTTTCGTCAATAAATGTATATCGCATGTCTTCAATGACTCAGCAAGGACAATGCAGATTAGCACCACTAATTCCACTCATACAAGATTCGAATGCGCTTTATGACATATGTGTGCGTCTGATGTTCAGACTTCATGAAGAATTACCGAACGATGTACTTTGTGGTCACAGAGACAGATTTAAAGACATTTTTACAAAGCTAAAACATTTTTACGAAAATGTACGGCCTTTACAATATTTCACAGATCTTATTCAAGTACCGCATTTACCAACTTCAGCTCCAAATTTTGCATCAAAAATTGATTTCGGCAGCTATGTGCCACCTGTGGTACTTGTACAGCCTGAGCCAGAACCGTCAGTAGAAGATCTTATTGATACAACTGTACAAGAAAACTTTAATACAAGTGCCGGTAATATGCATGATATCAAAATAAGTACTCTCGAAGATTGTTTAAGGGGAAAAGAATCAGCAATTTATGAGTTGCAAACTGAAGTTGAATATTTGAATAGCAAAAATGTTGAATTGGAAAATTTGTATCTAAATCAAATAAAGCAACTTCAAAAAGAAAAGGACAATGTGAATCACGAACTATTGTGCTCTAAAGAAGAATATACCAAGTTGCGATTGGTGAAGGAGGAACTGGAACTACAAGCGGCGAATACTCCAACATTACTGCGTAAGTTTTTTCTTTTTGGTTAAACATTTGTATAAAAATATTTTTAAGGTGAACTCTTCAAAATATGCCAACTGTTATTTGAAAATTATTCCTATTTCAAATCTGATCGGTGACCTTTTCATTTGGTTTTTTAATATAAAAAATATATCAATATATATATTTGGTGAAATATATAAATTTTGTTTATCGCTTATATATCATATCTGTCAAATCGTCAAATAAACGCTTATACGGGGGATGTTGGTTGGTCATAGCACCATCTTATTTCTACCAAACTTAACAGTACTCCTTTCCTTTCCAAACTAAAGTTCGTCTGCGTTTTCAGCTCAATCGGCTAAACGGTTTGGTTTCCTATAAGGAATATATAAACAAATATACCACAGAAGTACATGAGTGTCTATTTTTTTATTGGCTTGAAGTGTAGTTATAATAAAACCAAAAAAAGTATATAAGAATACGTTAGTAGTAAAATTTATATTTTGACGAACTTTCTAAAAGTTGAGGGGGCTAGTGAGGATTTATACGTCAATCAATTTGTGTTATTCTTACGTCACTATGACAATGAAAAATCAATATGGAGACAAAAAAATTAAAAACGACCAACTATAGTAAGTTGCGAACTGTTGGAGAGGTATTTGAAAATTAACTTTCGGTAACTCTAATCATTTTGTATGACCATTTTTTAATTATATCGATTTAAAGTTGGTAAGCTTCCGTTCAAACTTTGCGAACTGTTGGAGAGGTATTTGAAAATTAACTTTCGGTAACTCTAATCATTTTGTATGACCATTTTTTAATTATATCGATTTAAAGTTGGTAAGCTTCCGTTCAAACTTTTTCTGCTCATAATTTTGACAATAATGAGGAGAATTTTCATTCTTGGGATCTAAAAATTCTTCAAGACACATGAATTCATGACAATAATGACATACAGTTCGAAAGCTATAAAAGTCTGTTGGGCCGCATTAGAACGATTTTTTCAGCGATGTTGCACAACGCATATTAAAAATTGCAATAAAGAGATGATGAAAAATGGTTGTGTTAAAGAGTGCAATTTAAAAATATTATTCTTAAAATGCAGATTAATGTCATAGTAGTTCAGCATAACGGAATCGAAGAAATGTTTAACGGAGTTTTTCCAAGGTCTAAATCGATGTCCCGTCCATGAATTTAATAAAAGTACTAATTTTTTATCAGCATGTCTTGATAGGCGAGAAGTTAGTTTTCCAGATTGCGAATATAGACTTTTTGAACCAGATGTCCCACTACCACCACCTTCTTGCTCTTGTAAAACAAATAATAAAGGAAACTTTAGTGAACCTTGAGTTAAAGATTGCATGCAATCTTTACATCCCCATTAAAATATTGGTCTGAATTACAAACATCAACTCCAGGTAACATTGCAAACAAATTAATCTGACTGTTTCTTCAATTCGTCAATATTTCTCAACTGATTTGTTTAGTAAAGATTTTTCATGTGCCTTTTCAAACTTATTAAGGACGTATTCGCTTAATTTGACAATTTCTTGATTTGGTGGCCGTCTTCAACTTCTTTTTCAATTTATGAAGCATTGCCTTTTTTTCAATTTCTTGAATTGATTCTGCACAGTTTTTATATTTAACCAACTTTAAATCGATATAGATTAAAAATGGTTGATTTTCAAATACCTGTTCAACGACACCCAACCTAATATAGTTGGTCAAGCAAGAATAACACAAATTGATTGACGTATAAATCATCAACGTCGGCCCACGCGTTTGTTCTCAAGATTTCAAACTGAAACTGCATAAACTCAACTCCCCTTTTCAACCCCTAAAATAATATGGACCAAGGTAGAAGTCGATGCCAGTTAGAGTTACTTGCAAAGAAATCCAATTGCTATAAGTATAAACAATACTGCTGATAGGAAGCGTTCTTCTCTGCAGTAGTATTGCGACACTCATCGTCGTACCAAGAATTCTTCAGAGGTTTTGTATAATCAATGACATCCTTGGTAGCCCTATCCATGGAGCGGGTGATATGTTTCCACTTAAGAAGAAGGAGAGGTTTCCCGGAGCAGTCGGTAGAGTGTGTTTGAGAAGGTTGCGGCGGTCTGCTCTGATTGCAGCTTGCCGACGTCTAGCTTTCGTTGCATGTTGGAACGTGCGGCGTGCACTACGCTGAGCCTAGTGCGTACCTTGGCTGCGACAAGATAGTGGTCCGAGTCAATGTTGGGACCACGTAACGTTCGCACGTCTAACACGCTCGAGCGCCCTCCGTCAATCAGATCATGATCAATTTGGTTGCGAGTTTTTTGATCACGACTCAGCCATGTAGCCTTGTGGATGTTAAGATGTTGAAATCTGGTACTACTAACTACCTTGTTCCGACCTGCGGTGAAATCGATTAGACTCTCCCCATTATTGGAGGTAGTGTCGTGAAGGCTAAATTTTCTGACGGTTGGGCCAAAGATTCCTTCCTTCCCTATCTTGGCATTGAAATCGCCAGGCACGATTTTTCCATCGTGTTTGCGAAAGCGCTTGTGCAGACGTTTCAAGCGCTCATATAACTCATTTTTAGCATCGTCGTCGTTCACTTCCGTCGGGGCATTCGCACAAATCAGGCTAATATAAAAATATTTAGCCTTGCTGCGTATTGTGGCTAGATGCTCGTCAACAGCTGTGAACCTAGAGACGAGGCCACGTAGTTTCCTACTCAACACGAAACCACATCCAAATTCGTGCTTGCTCGCATGGAAGCTGTAGTAGATGTCACAGGATGCTTTTTTAGAGCAACCCTGTCCTATCCATCGGATTTCTTGGATTGCGGTGATGTCAGCCTTGCATCTTTTTTAGGACATCAACCAGCTGGATATTTGCACCATCCCAATTAAGGGTGCGGACAATCCAGGTGCATATCCTTAAATCATGATCCTTGTATCGTTTTCCGGGGTCGTCATCAAAGGGGTCCTTCCGAGGCTTCCTTTTAGTTTTCATTGGTGGGTTTTTTTTAAAGTGGCGGGTCCCAAGCTTAGCGCACCAACCCCCAATTAAGGAGAGGGGCCCCTTTTCGCCTTCGCAAGATAGGTCACGAGATACGTGTCGTAACGGACGTGTGAGTTGCTTGGACCGTTTGTAACAAGAATTATTGTTGACCATTCTCAAGTGAACGGCAGTCAAAAACTTTTCTCAAAATGTGAACTTGAGCAAGTGAGTTCCAATATCCCAACCTTGCAGAAAGCCTTTTGTAAATTTAGTAAATCGGATTTTGCTCAAGAATAACAAACGCTTCGCTCGAGTTTTGGCATAGTGTAACATTCTCTGATAAGTCCAAATAATGGATTTTGGATGTGAGGGCAGACTTAGAGTGTGGTGAAAGCCTGGTTAAACTTACAATCAGAGCTGGCAAGAATTGGTCCCTCTTTTACATATTGTCAGCAAAAAACCTGTCGCTTGCAGACACAATTCGAAAAGTTCTTGAAAAACACTCAATCGTTGTTTTTTCTCGGCTCAACCAACTTGCCGTCTCTGCTCATGGGTCCACTCAAGACCCATTGCTTCGTAAAAAATCGGCGAACGGTCTTTTGTGCATGTATGTGTATTGCGTGTGTGGATAAGCAAACAGCAAGTATGCATGAGATTATGCCTATCCCTCTCACCTTTCCTCTACCATGTTTTGCCTGTGATGAAATATCTAAGGCAACAACATAAGGAAAACGTAACCACAAACAAAAAATCTTTTTCGCGGACAGTTTGCTCGATTGGGTCAGTAGCTGAGCGATGAACGAGTCTGTTCGGAGTAGTTGTATAAGGGCTATATGGCAGCTAACGACGTTAGAAATTTGGAAATAATAAGGTATCATGGAGCACCGCGCAAACAATGACACTTTGGAAATGGAAAGAATGTGGAATCAATACCAGACCGTTTTAAAGCCGAGGGCTACCAAATAAAATATTAAAATAATTTAAAAAATTTATTAAAAATTTTGGGGAAAAATTTGTGACTTTTTTCTATTTTAATGTTATATGTTATATTAATGAATAAATAATTAAAATGCATCAGTTTTTGTGCATATATTAAATAAAAATGTTTAATAAACAAATTTGCATTAATACATTTTCAAAATTTCGTCGACATATTACTGGTTTTCATAAATAAAGTTGACTCTAGCTTCTGTACGAAGTCTTTAGTGGGACACTGTAGCTAATCGTATATGCAGAATATTACTAGTATAAGCTAGATCAGGGGTGGCGAACCAGTCGACCGCGACTATTAGTCCAGTCGATCGTGGCAAGGTAAAATATATAAATACGTAGAACGACTATAGAGTATATAGTATACACTATATACTCGTTCTACGTACCTATATTTTTTGCCTTGACACGATCGACTGGACTGGAATAGTTGGGATCGACTAGACTAATAGACGTGATCGACCGATTGGCACCCCTAACTGATGATTAAGAGGGGGAATAGTATGATGATATTCGAAACTATACTGCAACCAAAGCAATAGCTCATTAATGAATTAATGGTGTAAGCAAGAACAAAATGACGACGTGGCAATAAATCAAAGTTGCTCAGAAAGAAATAATCTATAAATGCCAGCAAACCAAATTTAAATTGTTAAAGATGAGAAATTGTCTATCGAAAAAAATGATAAGGTAATGATAAAGATAATTTTCAACTTTACATAGTTTGTCAAATTAAGTCACAAAATAACGTCTGGTTAACGCCATGTAGATTTGATTATGATATTTATTTTGTTCATGTCTTTAATGACTTTTGATGTAAAAATCATCAAAATTTGTCATGGCCGCATTCAGGAAGGCGCGCCATCTTCTGTAATCTTGTGCGCGCTGGCGCCAGTTGTTTTGAATGCCAAGTACGGAGAGATCTCTTCATACCTGGTCAAATTTGGGGCCCTCATGTAAATCATGCGCAGCTGCTCGCGGTTCATAGCGACTTTCAAGCGTGATTCTTCGCCTGATCTCCAGGCTGACTTTGTTGTTTCTGGTTATTTCAGATCCAAGATAAACAAGTTTTCAACAACATTGAAGTTGAAATTCTCCATCGTCACTGACCGTCCAAGATGCGATGACGGCGTGCGAGAAGACATTCAGTACTACGTTTGGTCCTCATTCACCGATAGACCCAAGAGTCGAGACTGTTTTTCAATCTCTGAGTACGCCTTGCTGACTCGTCGTTGCTGCGTACTGATGATATCAATGTCAGCGTCGTAAGCGAGCAGCATAACTTCCTTTTGGAGGACCGAGCCCGATATATTCTGTATGTACGGGCACTGGCGTATTCCATTAAGAGATTGGAAATGTCGCACAACATCTCTTGGTATCAAAGGGGTCGCAGTGATTTTACCATGACAACGCTTTGTGTATGTGATAGTGTCATCATGCAGAGACGAATTGGGCATGCGATTAACTGACCATATCTTGCATAAAAGTTTGTACTCCCAACCAACTCTTCGCCGCCGGTCTTAAATAACTCAGCTGGCAGCCCATCAGAGCCTGCCGCTGTGATATATTTCAGCTTTTTGATAAACGAATCGATATCGTTATAGTACGGTGGCTTTACAATAGTGCCATCATTAACTGGTGGTCCCGGTGTCGTTAGTCTATGGGCGGAATTATGTGCGTCATCGCCTCCAAGTTAATTACAAAAATTATTTCTCCATAATCTCAGTGATTTCTCAGCACCTGTAACCAGATTTCCATTTTCGTTCGTACAGAAAGTTACTTCCGGTTTTAAACCTTAGGTCAGCCGATTGACCTTTCGATACAATTTTCGAGCTTCATTTCTGTCACATAACATATCAACATCCTCAAACGCCCGCCTTTCTTGCTCCTTTTTTTTTTTTTTGCTTCTGAAAAGGCGTTTCTCCTCTCTCCGTTTCTCTCGATTTCTCTCTCTAACAGCTTGTGTTGTTCCCGACTGCAGAGTTCACCGATGGGAAGCGATCTTCTATACAGTAGTATTGCGCCACTCCTCGTCGTACCAAAACTACTCACAGGGTTTGTATAACCAATGACCTCCTTGGCAGCCCTATCCATGGAGCGGGTGATATGGTTTCACTTACATATACCTTGAGAAGACGTATATCTTTGAAAAAGCTGCGGCGGTCAGTTCTGAATGCCGCTTGCCGACGTCCAGCTTTCGTTGCACGTTGGGACGTGCGGCGTGCACAATGCTAAGCCTAGTGCGTACTTTGGCTACGACAAGATAGTGGTCCGAATCGATTTTGGGACCACGTAACGTTCGCACGTTCAACACCCTCGACGGTTGGGCCAAGATTCCTTCCTTCCCAATTCTTGCACTTGTTAATCTTGACCACCAATCTAAGTTTTTCGCGTTGTAGTCTCCTCCGGCTAAAAATCGTATCCCTAAGGATCTGAGAAAGTGTAAATATTGTGATTTAGTGTAATAGTGTCATATACAGGGCAATATACAGCTGATAATGTAATTGGTCCGATAGAATAATAAATCTGGATTGATGTGGCTTGAATATGTTATTCTTTATGTTCTTTAAGTTCTGTACATTTTAATGAATTTTATTATTATATCCGCAGTTCCCCCATATGGCCTATTATAAGGATGGTTAGTTTTGTATATATGGTTGTTTGGAATACATAGGTGACTTTTTCAGAATAATTTGTTTCCGATACTAACATTATGTTATCGGAATTTCTCGAAAGTCCGTTAGAATTCTAGATTGCTATGGTAAGATTTCTTTTTTGACAGACCCATCTAATTTAGTAACTAGTATGGTGAGGAGATTCATGATAAAAGACCGTCGTTGTTATTTGATTTGGTTTCGAATTTACTATTTTTAGTAATGTTACTAAGTTTATTATTTGATGTGAATGCATCTGCTTCTGCAAATGTTTAGCCAGCTGGCATTCTAGGAACTGTACTCTGAGTTTAGATGTCGATACGTTTTGTGTGTGTGTGTTTTAGAGTTCTTTCTTTCTCAATGACCGAAATCGTTGTATTTGAAATGATTTATAAACTATGCAGCCTTTTGTAGTTTGCGGTGTGGTTATTGCCATATAAGGCGCATTTGAGTTTTTGTTTATACTCGGGCTTTAATAAACAGTTAATTGTGGTTAGTATGTCCATAGCTTTAGCAGTTCGTGCATTGTGGAATTAATCTTTTTTGATAGGGTGGCTCGGAAGTTACTTTACATTGTAGGATATGTGTTGTTTAATTCAACAGAGACAATGGTAAAGGTTGATTTGTCGAGCCTTATTGCATATTGTATATGTTTATAACTTCGTGACCTAATTCTGCCAATTCAGTTATAATACTTTCTGTTGTGTCGCAAATCTGTCTTTAAACATCTTTCCTACTTGGGTTTAAATGTGTATTCTATCGTTTTTATATCCTTAAGTAATTTAGTAAGTTCTGTGTAGTGGGTAGATTTTTTGCTTGTATTTTCATTTCATTCTTATTTAAAGTTTTTATTACATACTTTGGATAGCATACCTAGTGCACTTGTTAGAGCTCAAAATTTTGTAATATTGGGGAAGGTTTTTGTAGGGCTGGTCTGTATTGTTAAGTCCTGCCGTCATCATCGGCCAAGAATTCGAACATGTTTGATGTGTCTGGATTTTTTGTACTTTATTAGGCCCTGTACCGAAGGTACAAGAGCCTATTGGTTTTGTGCAAATGTATGTAACAGGTAGAAATAATGGTCGGAGACCCCCCAAAGTTACTCCCATTATAGTCAGGAGTGATAGAGGAGTCGATATAGCCATGTCCGTCTGTATGAACGAAAGGATCTCGGAAACGGTAATAGATAGAGACTTCGTGTTTTTTGCATTCGACTAGGACTGCTCCGGAATTTTACAAGTTTATTTTAAAATTTTGCGCCTTCCCCATAAAATCACCCCCAAGGAAAAATATTTCTTCGGCATGTCAGTATAGAGATAACGTCCCTCTTAGCCAAAATCCGAAAAGTTCATCAAAATCGGATAATAAATAAATATTTTATAAGCAATTGAATTTGAACGAGCCCCCTTTTCTTTTCATACATAAAAAAATGTTTTATAAGGCACTTATTCGAGCAGTAGGAAGTGGTCATAAGTTTGGTCATAAGCTCGGGAAAAATTTTATGTGTTTGTTAGGAGACCTGAACTGGTACAGGGCCTCTTGCAGTCGGTTACGCCTGACTGTATTTTCTTACTTGTTTTTTATATAGCTTACTGTTACTTTTAATAATAACTTGTACTATAGTGAGATCCGACATATATATACAAATGTACATACATAAACCTAGATGATAGGGCGAAGGATTATATTGTTCTGTTTGGCAAGTCGGTTGGTCTATTGAGGCTCCTTCTTGTCCTGACTTTGTGATTATGGCTCCCTCTTAGGAGCCTTCGCGCCAGCTGATTCGGATGGGCATGAGGTTGTGGCTGTTCTGGATTCGCTACACTTTGAAGGAGTTGGTTAGTATTGTAGGGAGAATACCGCTGCTGTTGTAACCCAATCCTTTCAAATCTTGTTCCCTGCTGCCACATCTGCGTACGACAGGCCCTGCCACACGATTGAACTACGAATTACTTGCTGCTTGAACGTGCGAGTGGACTGAGAATATCTTTCACGGGTCAAGGGACCAGTGTTGACTCCGGTTCTACAGCTTTAGAACCGTTGAACGTAAATTTTGCAACCCTTATGAGTTCCTTCGTGATTTCCATAACAATTGACTCACACTAGGTCGTCATAAGTGTTTGCCTTGCACTGGCCAGAACCAGTTCAGTGAAACTTGCTGCATCTGCCGCATCTGGGCTCCTTGGTGCAATCATTTTTGGTATCATCAAATCCAAAGCAACGGTAACATTGGCGCATGTCTATATTCTTCCTCGGCAACTCCAATCTAACCCTTTGCCGGCCGACTTTGTTGACCTTTAGAGCCTCCCGATTATTGTTGGCCTTTTTAAGATCTTTAAACCAAACATTCTTGCCTGGAACTTTGGATGGATCGATTTCAGAGGCATCCTCAATCAGTCATTTTGACTTCGGACTGTAAATATTCACCACAGTGGGACCTTGAGAGGTGAATATAATTTGGTCGCTGGGAGAAGAAGCAGAAATTTTGCAAACCACCACTCTAAAGGCGCTGTCCTCAGGGAGGTAGAAGTGCGTGTATTGGAGGTTTACTTCCGAAAGCTTTTTTGTGATGGCTCTGTGGGCATCAGGGTCACGATCGTAAATGCGTATGTTCCCATTGCAAGCTACCATGAGCTCGTATGAGTCTGCAGAAACCGCAGAATAAAGATGCCTCTCCAGGGCTGGTACGTCGCTGACGGCCAGTACTAAGATTTGGCTAAGTCATGATGGTTTCTTAGCCGTTATTACTTGAGACTGTCGTGTTTCCTCATCTTTGTCGGTTTCGACCTGAACCACATCCATGCCAAGGTCAACGTATGCTTGGCTAACTTCTTGGTCTGCAAGAGCAGCAAACCGATTTTCTACGAACAACGTAGGTCTTTTATACGCATTTTTGGGTGAGTCTGGTGACCTTCTTTTCTTTGGCGGTATTTTCTGCCAGGAGACTTAGGCCGGTTGGTAATATTTTTGGTAAGTTGTGGTAGTGGGCGACTACTTCCAGATTGCTGCTGACTTTGCTTAGTTGCTCCAATTAATTGACTTGTGCTGCTGACCATTATTAGCTCATTGCCAATTGAATATATTCCTCCGGAAAGTAGTCATGTAACATGCGGCTGAAGTTTAAGCTACCGAGAATGTAACTGTCGATGTAGTGGGAACGATAGAGGCTTCGTGTACATGACCAGAAGCGGGATGTGTTGTGCCTTGTGCGGCAAGTTCTTCCCTTAGTTTTGATCCTAGCTCAGAAGTTAGGCCTGTCATTTCGTTTATTTTTTGATAGTCTAGTTTGCTGATAAGCAAAAAGTTATTGTCCCTCTTCTGCGGCAGCACGCAGGCTGAGGGGTAATGTATTGCCCAATGGGCAGTGTTCTTAGTTCTTGTGCACTACTTTTTATCTTATTTCGCAATCTTTTTCCGGCACCATTTATTGAAAGGAGAATAGCTGTAACTTAGTGCAAGCGAGACATGACCGTTCACAGTGAATGCAGTTTTGCGACTGTCTGGCTTAGCGAATATTTTTGCTATGCTGTTTGTGTTCTTGTTTTAGGTTAATTCTTTAGTTTTTTGTTGTTATTTTATTTGGAGGCTACTTCTCGCTACTTTTGTTATTTTTATTAGTTTTATTGTTGTTTACCTTTTGTATGTTTGTGGTTTTTGGTGAAGTTGCTTTTGTTTCATTAGATGACGTTATCGATGCGTTGATTGGTGCAGCTGAATAACAGACCATAAGTTTGGCGTTTGATGATGCGATCGATGTGGGCATTAAAGAGGCTGTACAGTATACTGTTATTGCTAAAGAAGCAATTGTTGTAGTGGATGGACTTTGTGTTGTAATTGTTGCGAATGATTTATTTGTTGCTACTGATCTGCCAGAACAGTTATTATTGTTATTGTACAGGGTTGAGAGCGGCGTTGTCGGAGTGACGCACTGTGCTTTCCAAGTTAGTGGAATTGTTGCACTCGTATTTTTTTTTTTTATTTTACTTTATCTTATTTATTGTATCTCCTTTTCTTATAAGGACTAACAATAATTAACAATAAATTCTTAAATCTAAACCTAATATGTACTAGCCATCCAAAAGGAGGCTAGTAATTTACAGCGGCTCTAAGAATTTATAAATGAGCTTAGGAGGTCATTTCTCCTGAGTCGCATGGTGTTATTTTGTTGAGTGAGAGCTCTTGCGAGCGGGTTTTAGAGAATAGTTTCGCTTTGGATTCGTATGTCCAAATAGGCTTTATTAGCAACACCTTGTAATCCAGATTTAAGGGTGATCGTGAATTAATAAGCCAGTGTAGGAAGTTGGCCTTCAGCTTAAATTGTGTTTTCATTGCTCCAATGTGTTAACGGTATGTGAGTCGTCTTTCGAGAAGGATGCCGAGATATATGACCTCATTAGTCTGTGAGATCGTAATATTGTTCAGAGTTAGCGTAGGGCAAGTACCTCTATTGAGCGTGAATGTAACGTGTTTAATTTTTTGTTCATTGACTTTTATCCGCCATTTGCCCAGCCACTGTTGGAGATGGGTGAGGTGATCTGCAAGTAGACTTGTTGCTTGTATTGGGAATCGGGAATTGCTTAATATTCCAGTATTGTCAGCAAATGTTGAAGTTGTGAGGTTGTGGTTAATTGGGATATCTGATGTGTATAGCACGTATAGCATAGGGCCGAGTACGCTACCTTGGGGCACACCAGCTTTGATTTCCGATTCTACTGTTTAGAAAATCATTTTGTCGCACAACGAAGGTTCTTTCGCTGAAATAGTCTCAAGACTCAAGAACCTTGTGAGTGTTTTGTGGGAGCAACACATTAATTTTGTACCTACGACCCTCGAGCCAAACTCGATCAAACGCTTCGACAATATCGAGAAAGATTTGCGGAGCAGTATTCACGGTGCTCAAACGCAGTTCGAATCTCTGAGGTAATACGATTGACTTATTCAATGGTGCCATGCTTTTCGCGAAAACCAAATTGATGTGTAGGGATGATATTTTGAATGTACTGGCTTATTTTGGTGAGAAAAATCTTCTCGCAGAGTGAAGACACAACACGCCGTTCGGATTCCGTTAAAGAACTCATTTTATTTGTAATGTTTTTGTACTTATATACTATTCTTTAGAGCTAGTTGGACTGTATGATTATATTTCTATTAATACATCTGGCGTACTTATGATTCTATTTTTATATTTATAGCTAGTACGGTTTTATGAGTTTATTGACTCATCTTTATGTTAGCCTTTTCTTCATCACTGCGAGCCCATTTGGCAGTATTATCTTTAATGGGTTTAGGTACCTCAGCGGGTGGCTGAATATTATGTGCGAGCTTTCCATAACGGAAATTTAGAGTTTTTTGGTGAGAGACATTCGATGTATCGTCTCTGGGCGAGCTTATCTTCAATTTTGAGGGCCGTGGTCAGCTCACGAGTAGCTGTTTTCAGCCTTATTTTGCAGCTGGAGATCTGAAGTTTTGTCATTCTCTTAGGCGGCGTTTTTTTTGCAACCAGATGTTCAATATGACTATTTGCTATGGTTTGTCGTTGGGGGTGAATTAAGTTGTGGTGTACAGTGTTTTGCTGCAGCAGCTAGAATTAAGGTTAGTTAGTTATGTGGCCGTCAACCGTTTGCCGGTCATGGCCGCGTCCAGGAAAGCGCGCCAGCCTCCATAATCGTTTGCGCGCTGGCGCCAGTCGTTCTGAATGCCAAGTACGGAGAGATCTCTCCATACCTGGTCATTCCATCGAAATCAAAGTATCTATTCCTTGTTTTGATTATTCTATCACGGCAGGAGCTCGTGCAGATTCTAATATTGTCCGCTATCAGTCGCGTTATCAAGTCCACTGTCAGATTTTGATTAGTGGATTGTTGGTTTGAAGTCATTTTGAATTTAATTTTAGTTTGTCGCTTTTTACTTAAGCTATGAACAATAATTTAGGTATATATTAATCTAATATACTTACTTACTTACTTACTTAAATGGCCGTCAACCGTCTGCCGGTCATGGCCGCGTCCAGGAAAGCGCACCAGCCTCCATAATCGTTCAGAATGCCAAGTACGGAGAGATCTCTCCATACCTGGTCATTCCATCGAGTGCTCGGTCGTCCTCTATGTCGGTGTCCACCAATCCATGCGTGCTGGAGCTCTTTCGTCCATTCGAATGAGGTGCCCAGCCCAGTGCAGCCGCTGGAATCTTATGCGCTGGACTATGTCAACCTTATCGAATAGCTCGTACAGCTCGCGGTTCATACGGGACCTAAACTCGTCGCCGACTCTAAGAGGACCAATGATCCTGCGAAGAATCGTCCTCTCGAAGACTTCCAAAGCTGTCTCGTCCGACTCAATCACGGTCCATGTCTCTGCGCCATACAGTAGGACCGGGAGTATCAGCGTCTTATACATCTTTGTTTTCGTCCGTCGAGAGAGGGCTTTACTTCTCATTTGCTTGCTCAGCCCAAAAAAGCATCGATTTGCAAGCGTGATTCTTCGCCTGATCTCCAGGCTGACGTTGTTGTTGCTGGTTATCTCTGTTCCAAGATAGACGAGACGCATTGACGGAGTGCGAGAAGACACCAAGTACTTCGTCTTGTCCTCGTTCACCGCTAGACCCATGAACCGAGACTGTTTTTCAATCTCCGAGAACGCCTTGCTGACTCGCCGTTCCTGCGTACCGATAATATCGATGTCATCGGCGTAAGCGAGCAGCATCAATTCCTTTTGGAAGATCGAGCGCGACATACTCTGTATGTACGGGCATTGGCATAGGATGTATTCCATCAGGAGATTGAAAAAATCGCACAGAGCATCGCCCTGCCTGAAACCTCTCTTGGTATCAAAGGGGTCGGAGAGGTTTTTCCCCACCCTGACAACGCTTTGTGTGTTAGATAGAGTCGCCATGCAAAGACGTACAATCTTTGCCGGGTTACCTAGTGCAGACAGGGCGTCAAAGAACTTCGCTCTTATCGGCGTTTCAAAAGCGGCTTTGTAATCGACAAGTAGGTGTTGAGTGTCTTTGTTGAACTCACAGGTCTTTTCCAAGATTTGGCGTAATCTGAATATTTGGTCACTGGTCGACCTTTTTGGTCTGAAGCCACACTGATATCGTCCTATCAGTGAGTCGGTATATGGCTTTAACCTATTACACAATACGCTCGACAGAGTCTTATATTCAATGGAAAGGAGACTTATTCCGCGGTAGTTGGCGCAAACAGCGGGGTCTCCTTTCTTAAAGATAGGACAGAGAACACTGAGAATCCAGTCATTGGATATGCGTTCGTCTGACCATATTTTGCATAAAAGTTGGTGCATACTCCTAACCAACTCTTCGCCGCCGGTCTTAAATAACTCAGCTGGCAGCCCATCAGAGCCTGCCGCTTTGTTATTTTTCAGCTTTTTAATAACTGAATCGACCTCGTTATAGTCCGGTGGCTCTACAATAGTGCCATCATTAACTGGTGGTTAACTCCGAGTAGGTTGGAGAAATGACTTCTCCATAATCTCAGTGATTCCTTTTCATTTGTTACCAGATTTCCAGTGCCATCCTTACAGAAAGTTACTCCGGGCTTAAAACCTTCAATCAGACGCTTGACCTTTTGATAGAATTTTCGAGCTTCATTTCTGTCACATAACATATAAACATCCTCAAACACCCGCCTTTCTTGCTCCTTTTTTTTTTTGCTTCTGAAAAGGCGTTTCTCCTCTATTCGTTTCTCTCGATATCGCTCTCTTACAGCTCGCGTTGCTCCCGACTGCAGAGTTCGCTGATAGGAAGTGTTCTTCTCTGCAGTAGCATTGCAACACTCCTCGTCGTACCAAGAATTCTTCACAGGTTTTGTATAACCAATGAAATCCTTGGTACCCCTATCCTTGGAGCGGGTGATATGTGTCCACTGTTCACATAGATCTCGAGAGGACGGAGAGGTTTCCCGGAGCAGTCGGGAGAGTGTGTTTGAGAAGGCTGCGGCTGTCTGTTCTGATTGCAGCTTGCTGACGTCTAGCTTTCGTTGCATGTTGGAACGTGTGGCGTGCACTACGCTGATCCTAGTGCGTACCTTGGCTGCGACAAGATAGTGGTCCGCGTCAATGTTGGGAATGTTGGGTTCATGCCTTCCGACAATCAGAACATGATCAATTTGGTTGCGAGTTATTTGATCAGGACTCAGCCATGTAGCCTTGTGGATGTTGAGATGTTGAAATCTGGTACTACTTACTACCATGTTCCGACCTGCGGCGAAATCGATTAGCCTCTCTCCATTATTGGAGGTAGTGTCGTGAAGGCTAAATTTTCCGACGGTTGGGCCAAAAATTCCTTCCTTCCCAATCTTGACATTAAAATCGGCAAGTATGATTTTGACATCGTGTTTGGGACAGCGCTCGTACAGGCGTTCAAAGCGCTCATAGAACTCATCTTTACCATCGTCGTTTTTCTCTTCCGTCGGGCCGTGCGCACAAATCAGGCTAATATAAAATATTTAGCCTTGATGCGTATCGCGGCTAGGCGCTCGTCGACAGGCGTGAACCTAGAGACGAGGCCACGTTGTTTCCTACTCACCACGAAACCACATCCAAATTCGTGTTTACTCGCATGGCAGCTGTAGTAGATGTCACAGGATGCTTTTTTAGAGCAACCCTGCCCTATCCATCGGATTTCTTGGATTGCGGTGATGTCAGCCTTGCATTTTTCGAGGACATCAACCAGCTGGATATTTGCACCATCCCAATTAAGGGTGCGGACATTCCAGGTGCATATCCGTAAATCGTGATCCTTGTTTCGTTTGCGGGATCGTCATCAAAGGGGTCCTTCCGAGGCTTCCTTATTGTTTTCATTGGGGGGTTATTTTGAAAGTGGCGGGTCTCAAGCCCAGCGCAACAACCCCTTATTGAAGGAGAGGGCGCCCCTTCGCCTTCTCACGTTAGCTCACCTCTGAACTGATAGATACGTGTCCTAACGGACGTGTGAATTGCTTGGACCGTTTGACACAAGAATCATTGTTGGCCATTCCCAGGTGAATGGCAGTCAACAACTTTTCACACAATGTGCACTTGAGCAAACGATCCCAATCTCCCAAGGATTAAGAATTAAGGTAAGGACACTAATATCGCAGTTGATTCCAGGGTTGAGTTCAGTGTGGCTGCTTACATATTTTTTGTATTTAAGCCAATTCGTATTGTAAGCGGTGAGAAAACTGGGATTTCGTTTGTATTGTGGGTATTCCAGTAGATTAAAAACTATGGGAGAGTGATCCGATGACAGATTTGTATAAGATCCGGTATTTTCATCATCTGTTGGCCAGTATGTGGGACAGCATGGTGAGACAAAGTCAAGCTTGTTTTGAGTGTTTCTGAGTGCTTTATAGAGCGGTTTCCCTTTGGGATTTGAAAGCCGTGATCCCCAATGGGTATGTTTCGCGTTATAATCTTCTGCAGCTATGAAGCGATCACCCAATGTGTTAAAAAAGTGTATGAACTGTTTTTCGGTTACAGTAAAACGAAGGGAGCAATAAATTGCCGACAATGTGAGATTGCCAAATTTTGATTGCACATTTATCGAAATGGCTTGGAGGTATTGGTTAAGAATGCCTGTAGAGAATAGTGTTTTGTTCTACTCCTAATGAGTATGCCACTTCCTCCATGGGCTTTTCCTTCTGGGTGGTTTGTGGCGTAGAATGTGTAACCGGGAACTAGAAAATTGTATTTATTTATGAGATGAGAAGCATTACGTCGACATATCGTTCCTTTGGAAATATTGAGAGTTCGTGCTTGTGCCGAGAAACACCATTAGCATTCCAGAGGCATAATGAGCACTTTAATCATTTTTGGCTTTATTGGGCATTTGTATCAGAGTGTTTTGATTTTATATAAGTTGTTGCATAGTGTTTTTCATAAATGCCATGAATTCCATCATGCTTTGCTGCATTGATGCAATCATAGCTTCCATGCTATTTTAGGGTATGATCTGTGGCGGGTTTTGTGCTGGAACGTCGATGGGAACCGTAACGGCATGGTTTGTGAATTTATTTTTTGTGTGGCATTGTTTAATCCTAATTTCACTGCATTTGCAAAGGACACACTGGGTTAAGTTGTGTCCTAAACATAGGTCTGCGAGGTTCGTGTTAATATCTCTTCGGGGCGAGTGCGGGTTGAAGCGATTCGCTGATTCAGATGGCTTTTCAGTTCCTTAAAAACTGGGCAGCCCCTATAATTAGCCGTTTTATTTTGCATTTGGATCTGTTTTATTTGCGGAGCATGAAGCAGTGTCATGAAGAACTCCGCAGGCAACGCATACAGAACGTAGTGTGAATAAGTTTTTGTACGGCCAAACTCTTGGCAGTTAGTGCATTCGTATTGATGTAGTTGCATTCACGTAGTGCTGGTGAGCGCGATTGATTTTTTGTCTTTTTCAACAGTAGTGTTGTTGTTTTCATTGTTTGAAACGAATGGGAAGTATGAGTTTCTCCCATCCTATGAGAGTCTACTCTGTCCAAGATTATCATTATCATGATTATGATTATTTACAGCGGTTTTTCGCTTGTTGTAAATAAAGATAATTTTTCTTTTATTTTGTTTGAATTAGTTTCCACATTTATTTTAATGAGGAGCAGGTTTCGCATGTCTATTCGCAATGAACGTCAGAGAAGAACTGTTCAAGTACAAATAGTGTGTAGCATGGCTTTCAATTTATTTTGATTTTATTCCCTAAACTACGAGAGTGGCTTAGAAAATAATTAGCATCGCCGAGAAATATCAGCAAAAAATTCATTTTGTTCCCTATAAACTTTAGATAAAAATAAGTATATTGGGAAAAGTCTCTTTCTCCCAAATTTCTTCCACCCTATTACAATGAAAATTCGTAGGTGTCACAGATATCTCAGTTGTTTGATTTCAAATCTGAAGAGATTTGGAAAAATACACTCATAGCATTGCTGGGCCAAAGGCATTTCGGCGCAACCAAATTTTGAATACTCTACACACTTGTTCTTAGCTAGTAACTCTGGAATTTATTGTTTGCTTTTTAATAAGCTGGATAGTTCAGCTATATAGCCCTCAACCTAGATATGTCAAAACGATATTATTAAAAAGAACTTATTGCTTAAATATTATTGCTTTGATTTTATTGTCTTTAGTTTCATATGGGAGCGCATTCTAACTAGTGCAATGCATCTGGTTATCAATAGTCTGCATACATGAACACATAAAAGTCTCAAACAATTATTATTTGCGGATTTATTTAAAATGACTTAAATAATTGGTATGCTTAGACAGATGTATTAAAAATCTGGAAATAACTCTTAAACTTGATTTTCTTTACATATTCTTTATAAGAGTTACGAACCCTGTTAATTTTCATTTCTTTTATGATTTTTGGGATTATTTTTTTTTTTGTTTTTATGTTTTTTTAAGATCGATCCCTTTATTAAAATTTTAATATATTTATTTAAAATTTTCATTGAATAAAAGTCTCATTTCTTCCTTTTTTTTTTTTTATTTAATAATATTATTCAGTCATGCTCCCATTTTCGCTTACTTGTGCGTTTTGCGATTTCAATGAAATCGCGCGATTTGATTTGAGAGTGCTCCCAACATCGCAAAATATTGCTATCGGTATGTTTAATTTTTAATGTTTCGCAGCGTTGCATTTTGCAAAACTGCGAAACAACTGATTGCACCAACAGAGTTGCTAAGCATTAACAGTTGTTTATTCATAATAAATTACTAAAAAAAATTTCAGCACGAAAATATTTTTATCCATTATAATCATACCGCTAATTTATTTTTTGAACGATAATACTTTACTCACAAATATTCAAAGCAAATTATACCGAGTTTATACATTGTTTCAAAGCATTTCACGTTCCACCAATTAATAAGTCAAGCCTGACAAATCTTTTTGCTATCGGCCCTAGCAAATCGCAAATGGCTTTGTTATGATTGATTTTGCAGCTAATAAAATTTGGAAGCAGGGCTGATTATTACTTTATTCTGTACATGTGTACTCCATTGTTTTGTATTGTCCGTTATAGTACAGTTTTTTTTGTCATTTACATTTATGGTCCGTTAAACCTATTTTCTAACTTATGGCTACCCGGCTTGTTTACATATATAAGTAAAGTGAAGTGCGCTGGTCCAGCGAAGTGGCGGTTGTCCGCCTCTCGGTCCAGCGATGGTTATGTAACCCTTGCGGCTACTGATGCGTCTTCTTATGATGATTATGGTGGAAGGCTTGCCTTCGCCCTCTTTGTTAATTACTGGCCTTGTGGCTCAGCAATGAGATTGTAATATAAAACAATGTTATTTACGGCAGCGTGCCGGAGCAATGCAAGTTTATTCTTAAACGTTAAATATAAAACTTAATTGTAGTACACAATTGAATTGAAGCTAAACCTAAAAGCTGGACCCATAAGCTACAAAGCTACAGCCGGCAAGCCGACTCAGCATAAGTGATAACGCAGACACTTGCAGCGTAGTCAAGTATCAGGTTACCGCTGCTGACCATTGTGGTCGGGGCGCTGAACTCATGCGTCAGCGGAAATTGTTTGGAGCAAATGGGTAAAGATAAGTGCTATGCAAGCTTCTTATACAAAATTATTTGTGTGCAATTCCTATGTGTTAACTATTCCCCCCTCAAGTGTATGACCGTCCTCAGTTATTTTATAGCTGTTGATGACCCTTTGTACTTCCCGCGAAGCTTGTCTTCTCTTTGAGATTTGCCATATGGTGACACGGCCACTTAGGATGACGCTGAGAGCAACGCCGGCAACAATCCATGCATTGAATGAGTCGGTGGACGTTTTTGACGTCTTGGATGAAAGGAAGGTTGTCATTGTTCATCCTATGGAGTTGAGGTATACTCAAAACTGGGTCGTGACTAATAATGTTAAGTACGGGGTGACCCCGCTATTCCTGGCGTCTTATTTAGTATCTCACGCTGGTTCACATATTTTGTGCCATTGATGATTGCGGAGAAACGGAAGGTGACGAGGTGTGTTCCGTTTGTAATGATCTCTGGGCCATCGTCTGTACTGACCCTTGCTGTGCTCTCGTTGATAATTATGGTTCCATCGTCTACTTGCGAAATAGGCTTCAGGTGGCTTGGCTGCGTGCGGCAGTAGGCCGCACCGCTAGCGTGCAGTGCTCGTGCACATGTGTCTTGTGCTGTTAACCTACAAACGGATGCGAATGTTGTTGTTACGCACTCGTTAACCGCTAGTACGTCATCGTTGCATTCGGCTATGTTGTCATCTTGTAGCTGCAGTGTGACATGTTGATGTGATACCGGGAAGATGGTGACTCTGGTACAGATGAATTTAATTCTAGGGTAGGCGATGAGTATATGAATTATATTCTCGGACTGTAGGACTTTAATTTTCGATGCTTCAGTTAGGCTAACTATGGGGATCTCTACGGGATGTTCCTTTAAAATTGTCTCCAAATCTTCATGATCAAAAATAGTGGGATTTATTATATCAGCTTTAGCTAATTCTCGCTAATTAAGGTTGTCCTTATGGACCACCCTCCCTTTAATAAGAACAGACGTTCCCAGGTCTGCTTGAATCGTTTCCTCTGTGCAAAGTGGTGTTAACTTGTTTCCTAACCTTTTATTGTTTTTTACGAACACTTTTTCGCCTACTTCAAAATCTCTGTTTTGCCTGTTCGGGTTAGATCTTTCGATATTATCATGTTGGGCTTTTGCAATTTTATTTTTAATGATCTGCCTGAGTTCGCTAGACGCTGAGTGAATTATATCGATCGGGGTTAGGTCTGTGACCGAATGTATGGATCGATTATAGGCTATTATTGCCCTCAAAATTAACTCGACTGTGTCAGCAGATATTTTTTCCAGTTTTAAAGATCTAGCTATGTCCCCAAGAGTGCCATGAAAGCGCTCTACTTGTCCATTTGAACAACTGTGAAGAGGTGGAGCATTCACAATTTCTATGTCATATCCGTTCTTTAAAAGTGATCTAATTGTCTCCGAATTGAAAGCGGCTTCATTGTCGCAATAAATCGTTTTTGTTTGGGGAAACAAATTTAGAAGTTGAATAATGGGCATTTTTATATCCATTATTGTGCGAGATGCGAGTGGTTGTACAACTGCAAATTTCGAGAACTTGTCAACGCAAGTAAGGAACAATTTTTTGTCCGTTGAAAAAATGTCAATGTGGAGCATTTCTCCAGCATATGATGGAATTGGTGTCACCCCAAGCATCTGTTTCTTTGGGTGCCTGTCGTGTTTTGGTTTTGTACATGTCTTGCAATTTATTACCACCTCATTGGCTAACTTTGCCATTTTCGGAAAATAATAATCACGAAGGACTTGTTTTATATTTTCCTGAGCAGCCCTATGTGCGCGATTGTGTTCAGTGGTGATAATTTCAATTTGTTCGCCTTTGTCTGTAATGTCTACAACAAGATTCTTGCAATGACAGAACTTAGTTGCCGGAAATGTGACACCAAATCGTGTTGTATGCTGGCTAACGTTGGCAGATTACAGTAAATCGCGTTTACTGAGTTGGTATTAATGATTACGTCAAACAGAGTGTTTTTATCTGTGAAATTTATTAGGTGGCGTATTTTTCTGCCAAAAAGTATGATGTCTCTTTTTAACAGGAATTTGGTTTCTTCGAGAACGAACTGGTTCTTGAAACAATTTAAAGGCTTTTCTGTCGAATCTATCGTGTAGGTTAGTGATATTTCGCTGCGAATTGTCGCAGCCTCTGACTGCACTTCATTTTCCAAATTGCTTATATTCTGCCGGGACAGGGCATCTGCCACGAAATTCTTTGCCGGGCTTGTAGAACACTTTTGCATTGTGTTCATCAGTGTATGATTTTCGCTTTTGTGTTCCTGTCGGAGACAGCGAAAGTAAGGGGTTGGTGGTCTGTAAAAATTTTGATTTCTTTTGACCCATACAGGTAATTTTGCAATTTACCCAAAGCCCAGACAATGGCTAACAGCTCCCTTTCATTTGTGGCATAGTGTGTTTCGCTTTGTTTTAGCGTTCGCGAAATCATGGTAATTGGTTTTCCTCCTTGACACAGGACTGCGCCGATGCCGATGCAGTGGTTAAGTCGAAAGGCTGTTTAAAATCCGGGTACATTTGAATAACATCCTCGGATGCTGAGGAACTCAGACTTTCGAAGGCGTTTCGTTCAATTTCATTAAACTCAACCTTTACCTTCTTGGACATATGCTTACTCACCGAGCCATTTTCTCCTTTGAGGATGTTGGTCAAAGGCCTCGCTATTGCAGCGAAATCCTTAATAAATCCCCTGTAATAACTAGCTAGGCCCAGGAATGATCGTAAACTGAACAAGTTTTTAGGCTCAACGTATTCCTGTATGGCCCTAACCTTTTCGGGGTCAGTTTTTGCCCCGTTTTTGGTTATCACAAAGCCCAAGCTCTTTAAAGCACTTCGTTTTTTCTTGTGATACTCTCATATTGGCATCGTATAAGCACTTTAAAATTGTATCGATATGCTTCACACGGTCGACCTCGTTTTCAGAAAAAACTATGACGTCATCCACGTAAACGTAACATATCTTTCCTATGTGTTCTCTCATAATATCGTCAATGATTCTTTGAAAAATGCTTCCCGCATTTTTCAATCCAAATGGTAGACGGCAAAACTCGTACTTTCCACCGTTTACCGAGAACGCCGTTTTTTCGCGGTCCTGTTCCCCGAGGTAAATTTGATAATACCCCGTTTTTAAATCTAGGGTTGTGAAAAACTTTGCCTATATAGATTGGTTCGTTATCTATAGTGCGAATCATGGCAATGACCGAAGTGTTAAAGGGTAATGCCTCGTTAGAGGTCGAAAACGCCTTTGACCTTTTCAATATCATGCCTTTAAATTCCTTTTTGACAGACATGAGCACTACTATATCGTTAACATCTGTGAAGTTTACACTATCACAATAATGGAAGTTCCACTGCTCTGATTTGTTTTGGTATTTAATAGTGCTATTTTTTAAGTCCAATGCCGCTCCTGCTTGTGTTAACAAGTCAAAGCCTACAATGGCATCAAATGAACTTAATGTGTCAAGCACAAAAAACGGTGAAATTTGCCCAAAAATGTTCATAAGGCATTTGTTTGTTATCCTGCTCGAACCGTGTACCGAGCTCACAGTGAAAGGTTTTTCGACATAAATTACCTTTTTTAGCTCCTTTACGGGCTTAACGTAATTCTTTGCCGCCCCTGTATCAATTAATATCTTTAAAATTCTCCCACCCAACTGTCGTTTGATGTACGGCAGTCGGGATCGTTCCCTAAAAAAAGCAGTGAATCATTGTCACACAGCGACTCAGTATCTTCCTCAATTTCAATCACGGCAACCTCTGCTGCCTTTTCATATCTCGGTTCCTCAGCATCGGGGGCACTCTGAATAACATTGTTCAGCTTTTGGCGCCTTGGTCCTGTCATTCTATCGGACGTATTTGGTCTCTTTTGAGCCTGTTCGTTGCTATTTTGAGGTTTAGAAAAGTTAGTGTGCTGTCTAAATTTGGAGGAAGAGTCAATTTCCATTTGCACTGGGGCTTGTCCCTGCTCATCTCTTTTACTTTTCTCCTGGTAACCATTGTTGTTTTGTTGTTTTCGGATAAAGTGAGGGTTTTTTTCACTGCCCCGTTCGTCCCTATTATGCTTTCCCTGTTTTGCATGGGGGCGGTTTCTATGGTCCTCTTTTACTTGCTCTCTCTCTGTCATGGCTTTGGCGTATGAGGCCGAAAATATGCTACGCTCGATACTGGCTTCTGCTTCTCTAGCTAATGCTAAAGCAGATGCTAGATCCCTCGGCTGAGCCGGAAAAACAATGGCTTTGAGTGATTTCTTAAGACCTGAAATGAAGGCGTGAAGCGCGTCAGCCCTGACCTCATCATTGAGAAGCGTTGCCTGCACTGCTTCATGTGTCATTATGATCTTGTTTGTCACCAGAGTTAGCTTTCTCTCAACTTCGTCATAATACTCCATTAGAGTTAAGTCACCTTGTCTAACCATTTCGAGGCCTTGCCTCAGAAGTCGTAGTGAGGTTGTGTCAGCGTAAGAGCAATCTAGTCTGGCTATGTTTGCATCAAAGTTCAGGACAGTATTGTGTGATACTAATACCGCTCTGGCTGCTCCTCTAATCTTGTTCCTAATGATTGTTACTGCTTGGTAATGCGTGCAGCTACCGTCAAAAGGTTTGAATAATTCGTATGCATGAACGGCTGATTGCCTCCATGCTACGTACTCGTCTCACTCACCACAAAATTCTGGGACTGATTTTATTATGTCCAGTGGAATAGTACAATCGATCTGTGGGTCCACAGAAATTCTTTTATAGGGTTCGACTTGTGGTGCTTCGACACGCAAGCTATTTACTCGCTTACTCACAGCGTTAAGCTGAGTTTGGAACCTTCGTTCTTGCTGCGCTAATGCTTCGTTAACAGCGGATACTATTAATGCTTGTACCTGGTTTGCGTCCATGGTAAAGTTCGTTTGGTTCTGTGCCTGGCTAATATGAGACTCTAGGTTTGGGACTTGGCTATCGTTGTCTTTTGTGTTCCAGTCAATATCACTATCGCACTCTGTTTTTATATTCTTTAATGCGTCTAACCAACTCATATGCTCATGTGCATAAAACAAAATCTTAGCAGCGGCTTGAATTTGTTTTCGAATGAGACTGCTTTAATTGTATTTTTCCAAGGCAAAAAACAATTGGAATACGATTTTATAAGAAATATTTAATTTGAAATATTTAGTTGAGCCGCACAAATACGATACACAGCATAAACTCTATAAAGATATTCAATTGAATTACTTGTGGGACTTTATCTTTATAACCTGACACATTTACAATTACACTTGCTGTTGTCAGCAGTTTATTTTGAATTTTGGTGTGTGTGATTTGGAGATAAAATTTTAAACGAACTTACATAGTGTGGGAAGTAGAGTAAATCTAGCTCTAACTAAGGTGTGAATCCTTGTATGTTGGGCGATGTGGCGGTTGCTCCGCCTCTCGGTCCAGCGATGGTTATGTAACCCTTGCGGCTACTGATGCGTCTTCTTATGATGATTATGGTGGAAAGCTTGACTTCGCCCTCTTTGTTAATTACTGGCCTTGTGGCTCAGCAATGTGATTGTAATATAAAACAATGTTATTTACGGCAGCGTGCCGGAGCAATGCAAGTATATTCTTAAACCTTAAATACAAAACTGAATTGTAGTACATAATTGAATTGAAGCTAAACCTAAAAGCTGGACCCATAAGCTACAAAGCTACAGCCGGCAAGCCGACTCAGCATAAGTGATAACGCAGACACTTGCAGCGTAGTCAAGTATCAGGTTACCGCTGCTGACCATTGTGGTCGGGGCGCTGAACTCATGCGTCAGTAGAATGTGTTTGGAGCAAATGGGTAAAGATAAGTGCTATGAAAGCTTCTTATACACAATTATTTGTGTGCAATTCTTATGTGTTAACTTATATACTAACTCACCTAGTAGTTTATTTTTAGCTTAGAAACATTTCAATCGATAATTTTTTATTACTATTTTTATTTTTATCTATTAAATATTTAGCCTGATTTGAAGCTTTTAGTATTCTAAATTTAAGTTCTTTATCGTAGTCATCAATGTTAAACACTGGAAGGTAAAGATATTTGGAATCCAACCGACAATTAATTCGTAAGAACACAAGCTATGTACTTTCAAAGGTGTTGTACTGTAGCAGTACGTGTAGTTCTTTTGCCACTGATCCCAATCGTCTCGTTCATTTGAAGTGTAGTTTTTTACATATTCCATAAATTGTATCATCATGAAACGTTTGCAGTATTTCTTGTTTTTCATCGTCCCTCACTACTTTAGTTTTAATTTACTTAATTGGATGTCATCTAGCGATACCATTTTAATTTCATTACTGTCAGCTATATTTTCAAGGTTTAAAAATAATTCTAATGTCGGTTTTATTTATAGTGCTTTTAATCCTTTTCCCTAGTTTTATTTTTAATATATATATCCAATTTTGTAAAACTTTGTGGACTTTTTTCATCCAATTTTGAGTTTCATAGACATAATTTTTTGCTTTCTACTTTTTTTTTCTTATTTATTTTTGTTTTCCTTTCTTTTCTGCAATCTAGTTGGTGCATTAAAAATTTTAGCATTTGTTTAATTTATTTTTATTATATCTTTAAATTCTATGCGCGATAATGCATCTGCGACATAGTTATCTTTACCCCGTATTCCTCTAAATCAAGTGTCATTCACCAAGTGTCATTTACATGCGCACCAAATAAGATCCAACAAGTGATCCAGTGCGCCAATACAACCAATAATAATCCGCAGTTTCCAAGTAGAACCGCAGCCGTTTAACAGATAAAGACGGCTAGTGTATCCTTTTATAATAAATACTTTTTCCAATAAAACACTCTTAGTTTTAATATTAATTTAGTTAAGTTTATTTTAACTATAAAGGTTCACAATTTTATGTTATTTGGTGCCGCGTAGCAAAAAGGCACCAAATCTATTTGTTATTATTCATTTAGTAATAAATAATACAAACTAAAAGTATATAAATGCGTCCAACTACACAAATGTTGGAGCATAAAAAAACACAAACAATAGTATTAGCTCTGCCCACCGTGGCAGAGACCTAACAAGATCGAGTTGAAGGCGCGGTGACGAAATTGCAGCTGATTAGCTTCTTATGCAAGCGATCAAAAAAAAAAACAAAACAAACAAACTCTATGCAAAAGGTGGTGGGTCATTACAATAACAAATGTTAACAGAGAGAAGATAATTAACAGTATCTATCTGCCATGACGTCCAAATTGTTTATGTTGATGCTGCTCCAACTGTTGTATAGGACTAGCCGGATCCTCGCGAAATCCTCACCATCAATGCTCGATCCGATCCTACCAGCCTCGTAAACGCTGGGATCGACCAACTGCAGGTACCGGAGATGCGTCAAATGCTCGAGTTTGACCAACCTCGACGGTACTCTGCGTGCACCACGTTCTTGACCACACACTTTTGTGTGGATTTTGCTGCTATCGGTCAACTTTAGGCTCACAGCCAAGACAACACCATTGGCAAGACTGCCAACCTTTTTTGCTCCACTGACTGCTGAAGTGGGACTAGCTAAGGGAGCGATATCCGTGTACAACCGATACGGATGCACACGCCGAGAACCAAGCGCACCTTGGTTGGATTCCCGTATGGTTTGACTCTCAATCCGCGTCGAGTGGCGTCTCCCTCCATCTCGACGTGTGATTTTATCCAGCTCCGTATTCAGTCCTTTGGGCAAACTACCCAGTTCCGCACCACATTCGTTGGTGAAAGGACCATAGATGGGCCTCTTCCTTTGTGGTGAAATTGGATTGAAGTTAATTGGAGCACCACGCTTGTAACCTTTCGAGTAAGTTTCCTTATAAACTGCCACATCAAAACCTCTAATAAAATGGTGAATTTCCTACACATGAATAATATTACGATAGGCCTGACAAGTTTTCCCACGAACTATCTCATCAAAACCTAGAGTAAACCTCTCTGCTTGCTTCTCTTTCCCAAGTCGATCACCAAAAACTTTTCTGTGTGCATCGACTTTTGGAACCCTGTGTTCCCATTTGCTTGATTTTTTCACTATAGTAGAGCCCGGAAACTCGTTCTCACTATTTATTTACCTTATTTTGCCTATTTTTGAAAATCGGCAAACTAGCTCCGTGTTTTTCAAGATCGACTTGTTCCTCCCTAAGTCGTCTATCTTCAATACCTATATCACTTTTCTCAAGTTCGGACACTTTTTCCTCCGAACTGACTAAACTATTTGTTGAACTACTTAAAGGTGTTGGGTCTGCAATACACTTTTGCGACCCATGCTTAATTTCAACCTTAGCAATATCGATATACATGTCTAAACAGGCCTGCGTAGTTTTTCCACCAAATATCGCATCACAACCTATTAGACTATCAACTTCACTTCGCTCAGATAAAGAGAGATATGACTGACTAGATATACGAAGTTGCTGCGTAACAGCAACTGGCTCAGAGACATATGTTGCTACCAAATCGGAGAGCTTATCCGAATCCTTGTGCAACAATATGTTGTGCTCTTCTTTGCAAAACACACAATTTTTGCTACATTCTCTAAGCGTGTGAGAAGCAGAAAAAACACTTAAAGCATAGTCCCAATCTATTTAATAATTCGAATCGCTCATCGACATCCATAATTAAAAATTTTGGACATTTTCTAAAAACATGTCGATAACGAATGCACAACTTGCACAGAATCTCATCGCTTTTTTCCTTGACTGCATCTGCAGAAGGCACGGGTGACATACTATTATTTGGCTCAATAGTATGTATCGAAGCTTCACTATTAAAATTTTGGGACATCTTACTAAAATTGCTACAACCCCGTATAACGGTTCGAAAGCATAAATTATATTGCGTCAACATTTCTTTGAATTGGCGGTCCCCATCCTCATTACCAGGAACCGTACCCACACTAGCAGTGTATGCAGATCAGTTCATTTTCTAAGATCTTAAAAGAAAACTTACATTTCGGAATTGTTTTAAAATCTAATTCAAATGCTAATAGATGCTTTACACAACTATTAAACATATTCAAGGAAGCCATTGTCATACATTACTCTTATAATTTTTTGTGCACGAAAATATGGTGCTTGATTTTCAACCAATCAAAAATTGAAACTGCAATATAAATTCGAAACTTTTGTTTGGGAAAGATCAACGCACTGTATTAGATCTGCTTATTGTTCTTGTTGCTACTTTTAACTCTTGTCACTTGCCTTTTGAGCGCTAATACTTAACTATTAATTAGAAGTCTTATTTGCAAACGCTTTCAAACATATTCGCGCTGCTACGAATTTGGCGGACATAAACAGCAACCAAAAATTAATTTATTTCATTTTATTAACTTTATTTGTTTTCCCAAACAAACGAAGAAAATAAAACTTAATAAAGGAATGATTCTATCAATTTGCGCAAAATATAAAAACATACATATATGCACTTTAATTTATTTTTTCATCAAATGGAAAAATAATTAAAGTTTCAATATTAAATTTTGCACAATAATTTTTGGTCGCACCGTAAACAATCAAATTGAATTTTTATTTTATTAACGTTATTCGCAACAACAACTTTAACACATAGTGCGTTGACCTGTCACTGCTGCAGCTGTGTTCTAACGGAAAGAACGAGAATCAAAAAATTGAAAACAACAACAAACACCGTTGCTGATTGCAAGCAGCACAGTGACACACGCACAAAAAATGGGAAAAGCGCAAGCAATGGAAACTGCGCGTCTATATACTTAAAAACCGAGCGAACTAAGTATATAGATTTCTCAATCTTCCAAATATATAACCGAAAAAGGCGCACTTTAGAATTTAGATATAATTTCAAATTTGACTTGAAAATTGAACAAAGTGGCAAATTAACGATATGTGGACTGTATTAATTATATGGGTCTTCAATTGAACTATATCAATTTTTTTTTTTTTTCAAAAAAATAAAAAAAAAACTGCTTGTCTCCAAATATAAACTTTTGACAAATTTGTAATTTTTATATACACAAGATTCACTTGACCACAGAAGGACCATCCGGCTCGAAGGACCAAAATGTTTGTTCACCGGCGGGGCCAGTCAACCAAAAGCTCCAGCTTCGGCGACGTTATCACTTCCGCTGAACTAGTCGCTAGCGGTGCTGGGTTCACTGCCTGTAATAGAAAACACCTACACAGCATTGTTGCATATAAGATCCAGTTCTCATGACTGCAATATCGTTATAAAGAACACATTGTCTTTCTGCTTAAAGAGCCATGTGAAAGAGCGTATCAAACTCTTTCTGAATCAGCTAGTACAAGTGGAAAATCTTTGGGTGCTGTCGAGCTAACAGTTGTGATAATTTGCTAAAGAAGAAGCTTGTCTCGCGCTCGATTATCTAGGAGAACAAACCTTTTTATATATTAATCTTCAACTCTTCACAACAGCCAGTGTTATTAATGATACAAGGTCGGACTACCTTCTAGTCCAAACCTTCTTGTAATTGATTTAAAATTTAAAAAATGTAATGAGATAAGCTAAAATACATCATCCCTAATGTTAATGATAACCTCTGCCAAGAAACCTTCAATCGCTAATTAAGCGCAATAAAATCCTCCGTCGAAACATGCAAGAGTGTAAAAATTTAACCGATTCATTTAATAAGTTCAAATGGCTAAATTTTTTTATTGCTAAAGAGATCTTAGACTTTCGTAATGAGCCTAGAATATCCTATCCATCTATGCAATGAAGCCTGGAGTATCCTCCTCTTGTCTTAAGATAAAGGTTTTACCCCCTTTTCAAAATTAACAAAAGTCATGAAGAGAAACATGAATATCCCTGCTTACTTAAACGGCCTTCAACCATTTTTCGGTCATGGCCGCATTTAGGAAGGCGCGCCAGCTTCCTACGGAGATATCTCTCCATACCTGGTCATTCCAACGAGTGCCCGGTCCTCCTCTATTACGTAAACCATGCGTGCTGGAGCTCTTTTATCCATTCAATGAGGTGACCAACTCAGTGCAGCCGCTGGATTTTTTTGCGCTGGACTATGTCAGCACCGTCGAATAGCTCGTACAGCTCGTGGTTCCTACGGGAACTAAACTCGTCGCCGACTCTAATAGGACCGAAAATCCTGTGGAGAATCTTCCTATTAAACACATCCAAACCTGTTTCATCTGACTCAATCACGGTCCATGCCTCTGCGCCATTAATAGTACCGGGAGTATAAGCGTCTTATAGATTTTGATTATCGTCTTTCGAGAGAGGGTATTATTTCTTATATGCTTGCTCAGCCCAAAATAGCATCTGTTTGCAAGCGTGATTCTTTGCCTGATCTCCAGGCGGACGTTGTTGTTGTCGGTTATCTCGGATCCAAGATAAACGTAGTTTTTTATAACACTGGAGTTGAAATTCTCAATCATCACTGACCGGCCAAGACGCGTTGACGGAGTGCGAGAAGACATCAAGTACTTCGTCTTGTCCTCATTCTCCACTAGACGCATTAGCCGAGACAGTTTTCAATCTCTGAGATGCCTACCGATGATATCAGTGTCATCGGCGTGCGCGGGCGGCTCACGTCCTTTTGGAAGATCGAGCCCGACATATTTTGTATGTACGGGCATTGGCATAGAATGTATTCCATCAGAAGATTGAAATAATCGCACTGCAGAAGATCGCCCTGCCTGAAACCGCTCTTGGTATCAAAGGGGTCGGAGAAGTTTTTCCTTCTCCCTGATTACGCTTTGTGTGTGAGATAGCGCGTAATGCAAAGACGAATGGTCTTTGCCGGGATACCTAGTGGAGACAGGGCGTCGACGAACTTCGATTGTATCGACGTGTCGAATGCGGTTTTATAGTCGGTGGTGTGTCTTTGTTAAACTCGCGGGTCTTTTCCAAGATTTGGCGTAATGTAAATATTTGGTCACTGGTCGACCTTTTGGTCTGAACAACACTGATATAGTCCTATCAGTGAATCCGTATATGGCTTCAGCCTATTACGCAATACTCGCGACAAAATCTTATATCCGATATAAAGAAGATTTTTTCCGCGGTAGTTGGCGCAAACAGCGGGGTCTCCTTTCTTAAGGATCTCCTTTCTAAAGGATAACCCTACACTAGTTGAAAATTTAACACGTTTCTTAACTTCAGCAAACCACAAACTATTGCAGATGTTGTAAGCTGAATAACAGCTATTGCTAATGCAGCATCTTATAATATCATAAAACATATTACATAAAAATTTACCAAATTGTATTGTACGTTTCCTTACTTGCATTATCAACGAGTGCCTGAGGAAGTGCTATTTTCTCACGGCATGGAAAACACCTAAACTTATACCCATAAGGAAACCAAATAAGCCTGCTTATTTACCCGCCTCCTACCTCCCTAAATCTTTGAAAAAGTTATCACAGAAAATCTAACACTACCTTCTACATCCTCGTAAGCAATTTCAAATTATGCCGGGAGCATTGCAGTGCATCCACAACTTAGAATAAAAAAAACTTATAAAAACCACTTTGGTCAAAGTTTACTAGAATGGTCTTGCTAGTATTTGACTCTGTCTGGCAGGATGAACTAATAACCAAAGTGAACAATGGAACTCATACAAGCAATTGCTAAAAGTGTTTAAAAACCTGACTCCAACAGAACCAATAGCACATCAACCAACAACTGCTGTAAGCAAGATCAAAATGCGAACTTCAACACAATGTTAGGGACATGAATGAAAATGCAATTTTAAATTGAGTATATCATTGATGGTCATTCAAAATGAAAAATGATAAGGGAATCCTGGAATCTTTTCTTTTTCACAACACGGAAGTCTGGTTTTCGCCATATTAAATTTTGATTACTGTCATCATCTTTACTGACGACCGCAAGATTAAAACAAATCTATTGACATAAAAATCATCAGGCGGACTACAAGACCAGTTTTCTTGAAACATAATTATACGTGGTCCCTGTAGAAGGTTTTGTTGAGCAGGCAACAAGACGCTCCCCAGTTTTCTTGTAAAAAATTGCTATTCACAGCGTTAGCTGGCGGACTTAGTCTTGTCACAAGTATAATAACTTTTCTTTCGAACAGATGCAGTACTTCACAAAATACTTATATTTACCACGCTGTATTTGGTCAAAACTGTCGCTGTTGGTTTCGATGCTCCACTTTCCTCTGCGGTTGTTGCTGCTTCGTCCGCTGCTGCTGTTGTCCGCTTCCGAGTAGCTCCATTGATTTGCTTGCTTCGTCTGTTTTTGTGATTTTCTTCGCTTTACCGTGGCCCCGTTGACTTTTCCCGTTCGACTGCATTGCTGCTTTTTTCCGCTTTAGGGTGGCTTCGTTCGCTTTCCGCGTTCGACTGTCTAAAATAATTTCATATCTCTGCTGTCGGTTTCTGCACGAAATTTTTGTCGGTTTCCGGTGCTTCCAATGTATAACGCAAAATCCTCCGTTAGGCGCCAGATGTTTATGTACTTCAGGCGACTAGGAGTCAGGTTGTGAGATCGCATAGATTTCGCAAACAGTTTAGCCATGTATTCGACGATACCAATGCAGCGCAGGCGTCGAAGCGCACGTGAACTTTCCGCCGTATACCGTTAGTCGCCAGATATTTAAATCATTCATGGACTTCGCATACACCTTCCCCTATGTGTTCATTTTCGATGCCATTCTGAAATCTTGGTATTTTGTACAATCTACCATGGAATGTTCACAATACTTTTAATATTTCTCAATTGATATTGCTGACGAGTTTCTATATTTGATTTACTAGCAATGTCCATAACTATACACAAAATGTCAAACTTTCCAAGCTGATTTGTATTGTATTAACATTTTCTCAGATAGTTTTGTACAATGAAACATTATTTTCGAGGGCGATTTGTGGCCAAGAAATAATAAGATTGAGCTGTGTTCATGATCGATATTTATTCCTGAATATTTAATTCTTTCTCTTTGTTAAAGTGGATGAAATTTACGTGTATTTGATTCCTATATTTCCACTTTCAAAGTTTTTTTTAAAATAAAAAATCCACAAACTTTTGAAGCCGACAATTTATGCATATGTGGAATCATACAAGACTTACATGAGTTTAATGTTGATAATTACTCAGAAGTGCTTAGTACCAAAAACTGGAAATGCCCCCAGGATTTATATGGGACGAATGCAACGCAGTCCATACAATCTGCACAAATATTTTTAGCAGGATTGGGTAAAAACTGATGGAATTGTTCCATGTTCAGACACACAGGTAAGAAAGACGGATATAATTTATTCGACTCATTTTATTTATCTGATCAAGAATATATTTACTTTATAGTTTTCTGATGATGCCTCTTTTTATAAGTTTAAACTTCGTTTACGCCATGTGTGAAAAGAATTAAAATATAAAATATTTTATAATACAAATGATGCTTAAGATTTCTTTTTTGTTAGTTTTAACAAATAAATGTATAGATTGTAAACTTATTAAATAATAATTTGAAAATATTATATCTCTTTTCAGAAAAAGTTTCTGACGAAGAAGTAAAAGCAAAATCATCCGTAGAAAAATTTTCAAAACTAAAAACCATGTATAGTCAAATTAGAGATGAGCACATAAATTTATTAAGACAGGTACGAAAACGAAGTGTATTATTATATTATTAATATATTATATAGTTGTACATACTTGTGTATATTGGTTTTTTTTTTGTCGCAATCAAAGCATTGGGAATTGATATTTTAAAACTGATTAGTATCACTTTGCATTAATAATTTGCCTTGTTCAACAATGAAAACATGTTTTTTGAAATATTGTTGAACTATGAAAACTTTCATTGCATTCGAAATGTCGTCATAAATGAAATCGCATTGATTTTTTATATAGTTCTCTAAACTGTTTGTTACGGCAAAAAAGATGTATCGTGAATTATGGGGCACCTCTTTTATTGTAACGCTAATTACAACCTGAACTTGAAACGCACTACTTATCCGCTATTAAATATGGCAGTCCTCGACTTATCGTTGATGCCCAATATCGTACATCCTAATAGAATCGGTTGTAACATTTTATGCCATATGAAGTTGATTAAAATTTTTTCGGCCTGTGTAGGTGTTTAAACATATTTAAACATATTGTTCCCGCTGCTTCTGCTACGCCACTTGTATTATTGTCAAGTACCAAGAGACCACATTGGCCTTCCACAATATATTTTAATATAGTTTCCTGCTGCTTGTGCGTGAAATAATAAATACGATGTACGATAAGATGTGAGCAAGCCGAGCATGCGCGTCTAACGATTAAATTTACGATCCATAAATTATGTACTTGGATGACAAACGATCAATGCAGCGCACACATCTTTAATATACAAAGATGTGTCAATAAACTCATAACACCGTACTAGCTATGTAATAAAAATATAAACATACACGCAATATACAATATAATACATACATACATATACTACATAAATACAGTCCAACTAGCTCTTAAGAATTGTATATAAGTGAAGGATTAATAAAAATAAGACGAGTTCTTTAACAGATTCCAAAGCGTCGTGTCGTGCATTCAGTAGGTAATAATATTCATGAGTAAAGACCAGATTATATGCAACATAAAAAGCTTGTTATTTGCATGCAAATATACATGAAAAATGCTTGAAATATGCACGAAAATTGGCAGAATATGCGAAATTAAATGAAATAAGAGTTAACCGTTTTTCCCTTTGCGGTCTGTTCACTAACATAACCGAAAAATTCAAGCACACTCGCTCTGAGCAGAACACTTCGTTTGTCTTCGTTTTGGTTTTCGGTTGAGTTTTATCGGATGAGCTATGCGTTTTACGGTCTTTCAATAACCCTTTAAAGAGACCGATTCGATTGAGCGCTCGCACATTGAGAGTCAGCAGAAGACCGAAAAAATTAAATGTTCAGTGCAAACTGTCTCTTTGTTTTTCTTGTTCACTTTGCCTTGCTGGCAATATTGGCCTCTTGTTTGCATAAAACTGTTGGATAAAATCTGTAACTTGAAAGTTATTCACAAAAACGCAAAAAACTTTTATTTTCGTCGCTCGCGTCAAAAAAGTCAGCGACTTTCCGCAACAAAAGAGAAACAATAATTTCTGTTATTCGTTGAGCGCAGACCGTTTGACTTAAGAGACGAAGTTCATCTCTGACTTTTTGCTCAATGAGTCTGTCAATGAGACTTAGTTACGGACAACGAATAACGGTCAATTGTTATTTGCGAGCTCTAATCGTAACTGTCAAAACAAAAGACGAGCGCGGCTACTGACTGCGTTCCGAAATGCAGTAAAAAGTCACAATTATTACTCAATAGCTAAGCTCTTATTTTTTGTGACTGTTAATAAATTTGGTCGCATTTCGGAACGCAGGGTAAGTGAAAAATATTGTGAATGTACCGATAATATGCATCATAAGTAGATCTTAGGTAAAATATGCTATTACCGCTGAGAATGGCTAAAATAAGCAAATGCATATGCGAATATGCAAATGCATATAATCCGGTCTCTATTCATGAGTAATGGCGGATAATTTTGATTTAATTGGTGAGAAAATTGCGAATGGCAATTGAGCTTGTCTAGTAATTGAAGTATGTCGCCCATTTTCGGCAGTTCATGGTTTGGGCTTCGCAAAACTGGCAAAGTTTTATTTTTAAAATTAGTGCCAAATATGGCGTACACTTCGATGTAGATAACTTGCTACCAGACGCAACAACAGGGTCTCGCAAAGCAAAAAAAGACGCTTATGAAAACAAAAGTTGAGCGAAGAAATACACGACGTTGTGAACAGGCTTCGAGAGCCTGCTACCATTGACATGTGGATGAACAACTACGTTTAGCGTAATTTTTAAGTCATCACATTTCACTACGAAAAAAGGCCTAAAATTAATTGATATGGTTTTAGGAACGTTATCAATGGAATTTGAAAGATTAAATGTTGATAATATATTTAATAAGTAATTACTAAAAGTGTTAAAAAAGCCCGACTGCAACAAAACTATAGCACATTAACCAACTACTGGTGAAAGCTAGAACTAAATGCGTATTATAACACTATGACAGGGCTATGAATGAAAATGCAACTTTAAATTGATATAGATCTTTAATAGTTATTTGAAATGAAAAATGTCAAGAGAAACCAAAAGATGATTTTAAAATACCTATCCAATGATACTCAACTGAACATAGTTGGTCGACTTTACCTGTTTTTTTTTACACAATATGGAGTCTGGTTGCCGCCATACTGATTACTGTCATATATTTAATGAAGACCGCAAGATTAAAACAAATTGATTGAATTATCAAATTCGGAACTCAAGTTTGATCTCTAGAGTGGAACAAAGAACAAACATAGATAATGTGACAATAGTCGCCAGCCATCGCACAACATTTAATAGTAACCAAATAGTCGAGCGGGCGTCGACAGCATGCGTGCTGCTCCTCAGCTAAGCAATATGCATGCCGGCCGATGTTTGACGAGGTAGCGAAGCTAAAATATAAAAAATATATAAATAATTGTATGTATGTTTGTGGGTTTGTATGTCCTTTATAGATTCCTACACTATTCATCCGAAACTTTGGGAAGTTATTGAGTACACTCCCGCGCAGAATATAGGCATAGTAAAACTATCCTAAAGAGGGTGTAATGCCCCGAAGCATATAATAGATGAACAAAATTCGTCCTATCTTGGCAGTCATATGTGGTACAGGGATGAAATTTAGTATACATCCATTTGATTCACAAGATTGAAATTTGGTAAATTTGTTAATTGGATCGTGAGAGTAATCCTATTAATTTGGTTCAAATCGGAGGTGGGTCATAATTTTTCAAAAAAATCAATGTTGGCAGCATATCTTTCGATTTTTTTAAAACTTTGTGTAAATGTAGTACTATATAAGAAAAGAAAGAGTGTATACATTTTTTTTTGAAAATCTTCAATATTTTGATTTTAACTGGTCATCAAAGTTCAAATTTTGAAGTAGTTTTGTGTTTTTAGTATGTGCTTTGAGTATGAATATCTTGGAGACTGTTCGGGCGTTTTTAACTTCCGAAGCTAATAATATTACTTTAACTTAATATTGTCTATTTAGTTTTATATCTCACTGTTAATGCATTACATTGATTGGTTCTCTTTGCTTTGTCTCTAATCTAAATCTAACTGCTATACTGCTAACGATTGAGTATGATTGAAGCACTCTGCCTAGCTGCATCGCAGCTAATCTAGATATTTTTATTAAATATACAAACTAACTTAATGGTGTAACTAAATATAACTAAACCGAGCTAATTAAATCATCGATAAAATGAATAATATATTAACTATAACTACAACTTGAAAATTATTGGAATTACAAAAACTCATACATTAAATGGTGCCGAAACCCGGGAATAATAAATAATAAAAAAACAATTTAAAATATTAATAAAAGTAAAAGTGCACATCTAATGCGAATCTTTGGCAATGTTTTAAAACTTTCATAGACAAAAGTTAAAATTATTAAACTTGTGCGCTGCATATTATTTATTTTCAATAATTTTTGTTTGTGTAATATTAAAGCAGTTAAACGTTTACAAAACCAACAATTCAAAATACTGTATTTCTTACTCGAAGAAATTGCAACAACAAATATCGCTACAAAAACGCAACAACGAATATTAACTGCTATTTTCGCGGGTCATTGGATCTTGATACAGTGGTGGCGAAAAATATTGACAGTTTTATTAAAACTGCAAGCTACAATAAAGGGCATTTGAATTGAACTTAACAAGAAGCACAAATATGAATAATGATATTGCATTTTCAGTAGAAGTCCAGAGGCAAAAGGCGAAAAGCATTTGCAAAAAATTAAAATCAACTTTAACTTTAAACCGTTGAGTGAAAAAAGACGTGGGTACGTCCAAGGAGTTCTGGACGAAATCACCAATTCGTATAAGGTATTTAAAGAAAATAATGATAAAATAATTGAACTGGTGCATCATAATTCCATACCGCAAGAGGAGGTGTCATATCTAACTGAAGACGGTTTTTATAACTTCCAAGATCAGTATTTGTCATTTAAAGGCAAGTTACTAGATCTACTCGAAGATTTAAGGATGCCAAATTCACCAAACTTTCATAGTACCATGCAAGCTGCAAGGTCTTCAAGAAATGAAAGTATGTTTGAGGACGTGCGTCTACCAAAGATTGAACTGCCGTCTTTCAACGGTGATTACTTGGAATGGACTGGATATAAATACATGTTTGAGTCACTAGTTCACAACAATCAAGTTTTATCCAACATTCAAAAGTATTTTTATTTAAAGGTCTCTTGTTCTGGGACACCTTTAGATACAATCAATGATTTTCCTGCCTCTGATGGTAGCTATGTATTAGCTTGGGAAGCATTGAATCGTCGATACCATAAAGAACGTAAAATAGTCGAAAACGTGTTTAACAAACTATTCGCTATACCTATATCGCATGGTACTTTTAACTGCATCAAATCGATTTTAGATACAACTCGCAATTGTTTAAGTCAAATTAAAGCGCTTAAAGTTGAAACTAATGACTGGGATCCAATTATTATCAACATTACTACCATGAAACTAGACATACAAACCAGAAAGGAATGGGAGCAATCTCTTCAAGGATCAACCGAACTTCCAAAACTGGAACAACTGTACACCTTTCTTGAAACTACATTTCGTACCCTAGAATGCGTTAATGAGCACCAATTTGCTACCATACGCGCCCCCTCACATTCGTCTACGTCTGCTGTTAGTTATGGAAGACAGTTTCAGCGTAATGTACACTTAACGACAACTAATGACTCTAACTGCCCGTGCTGCGATAAAAGACATTTATTGTATAAATGTTTTAAATTCCCCTTACTGAACTCAACTGAAAAAAGACATTTAATTTATTCTAAACATATTTGCCGTAACTGTCTATTACCTGGTCATTTCGCTGTGAACTGTCGTACTACTACGCGCTGTCAAGTATGTGAGCAGGCTGTTAAAAACAACCAACCGGTAAACGAAACTACGACTAAATAGTAATAGTTCATCCTCGCACTCGAATTTAATATGTAATATTAGCAGTCATCAAACTTTGGTTTTGCCACAGATATTATTACCTACGATTCAAGTCATTGTTAAAACGGAGTTTGGTGTCATCTATTTGAAATCCCTGCTTGATCAAGCTGCTCAGGCCACCTTTATTACAGAAGATGCGGTACAGACACTAAAACTGCGTAAACAAGCCACATTTGCCATCATCAAGGGATTGGAGGTAATGGTGGTAGCGCATCTACTAGTCATGTTATTTTTACAATTAGAGTCCGGCAGTGAAACGAATTACAAATTGTCATGTCATGCATTAGTTCTGCCATCTTTAACTGCGTATAAGCCAGTTTCAGTCGCTAAGCACTCCTTACCAAACTTAAATGGACTGACTCTAGCAGATCCAACATTTTTAGATGGACAGAAAATTTATTTATTTTTGTTGCCGGAGCAACTTAAATATAAAAATGGTATTTTTCTTCAACTAACACACTTCGGATGGATTGTATCTGATCCAGTACCTTCTTCATCTGCTGATGTAGTTGTTAATGTTTGTTCAGTTGACGAACAATTGCGTGCATTTTGGGAACAGGAGGAGTTGCTGAATATAAGAGAAAGAACAAGCGAAGAAGTTGCCTGTGAAAACCATTTCAAGAAGATATATGTACGAAACACGAATGGAACTTATTCTGTATCGCTATCTTTTAAATCTGTGCTAAACGGACAAAATCCACCATGCTTTGGACAAACCGATTACTGTGAACTTAGACGACGAAAAATGTTGGAACAAAGATTTTGTCGTGAGCCTTCTTTTGCAGCCGTGTATAAAAAATTTATGAAAGAGTATGAACTTCTTGGACATATGGACAAAATTGGAGATTACCCAAACAATTTAATAACAAATGGATATTTTATTCCTCATCATAGAGTCTTACGAGAGAGCAGCTCTACCACTAAACTTCCAGTAGTTTTTGATGGAAGTTGTAAAAACTCAAGTCAATGCTCATTGAATGAAGAGTTATCACCTGGCCCGGCGCTTCAAAACAATTTACCTGCAATCCTTACTCGTTGGCGACGTTTTCGTGTAGAGTTTCGATCGGATATCGAAAAAATGTTCCGTCAAATTTCAAATGAAGCCGTTGATCAGAAATATCCACAAATATTATGGAGAGACAGTAAAGAAAATAATATTTCCATATATCACCTTCGTACAGTGCATATGGTACTACATCTGCTCCATTCTTATCTATTCGTGTACTGCAGCAACTGGCCGAAGACGATAATTATCCACATGCATCGAAAATGTTATTAACGGACACATATATTGACGTTATCATATCTGGTATCAGATACCAACACAAACGCGTTACAACTTCAAACTGACCTGTGTAAGCTACTTCGTGCACGCGGTTTTAATTTGAGGAAATGGGCTTCTAATTCTAATTAAGAGAGGTCCAAAATGAATGCGAAATTGGTGAACCGAACAGCGTCAAAGCATTGGGAATTTCCTGGAATACCAGCAGCGATAAATTTTCATTCAAATGGAATTTTAAGGTGTGTGATGAGGCAGTTTACTTTCTGATGCGGCTAAGTTGTATGACCCGATGGGTTGGTTGGCACCAACCACGATGAAGGCGAAAATTGGATTCCAGTAGATATGGCTTCAAGGATTAGACTGGCATGACAAACCTTGTGAAGAACAAACGAACGAGTGGATTCAGTACAGAAATCATTTAAAACTTTTAGAAGAGGTAAAGATTCCAAGATGATTAAGTGCTAATTCTACATCTAAGATTGACATACATGGATTTTGTGATGCTTCACAAACTGAATATGCCGCGGCAGTATACAGCAGATATATTTCCCATTTAGGCAAAGTAATAATACAATTAATTTAATCAAAAACAAAAGTAGCTCCTCTTCGAACAGTTACTATACCACGGCTCGAACTATGCGGCTATGCTAATTGCCAATTTAAGTACGAGAATACAAGAACAATTAAGTGACTCAATCGGTTGTATAACATACTGAACAGACAGTTCAACTGTACTGGCGTGGATAAGAGATCAACCGTTAAAGTGGTCTGTATATGTGGCTAACAGAGTAGCTGAGATACAGCGCTTTTCAAATGTGTGTCAGTGGCGTTATCTTTGTCTTTTTATCTGCATGGTTACTAAAGCATTACATCTCGAGGCAGTTACAAATTTATCGACTGAACCATTTTTGGCGGCATTTCACAGCTAGGCGAGGACTGTGTTCCGACTTATATTCAGACTGCGGGAGGAACTTTGTGGGAGCTAGTAAAGAGCTCAAAATTCTCTACAGGCGCAGCAAATCATCGTTGCCAGACGATCTTCAAGAAATAATGGCGAACAATGGTACCCAATGGCACTTCATACCGCCTGCAGCACCTAATTTCGGTGGCCTTTGGGAGGCAGGCGTAAAGTCAACTAAACATCGTTTACACAGAATTATGCAAAATCGTATTTTAACTTTTGAAGAACTTGCCACCTTAATGCTGTCTCAACTCCAGGCCTCTGTGCCCTCTTTCTACAGATCCGAACGATCTTACTGCACTTACTCCGGCGCACTTCTTGATTGGCGAACATGCGCTATGCGTACCGGAGGAACCTTTGTTTTTGTCGAACATAGACCGACTTGCACGCTGTAAAGTAGTGGAGAAGCTTAAGCAATATTTCTGAAATCGTTGGTCTAAGGAATTTCTTAGCCGTCTACAATTTAGACCCAAGTCGCTGAAATTAAGAGCAAATGCAGACATTGGCGACTTGGTTATCATCTTGGATGAGAGGTCTCCACCTACTAAGGGCAGCGATTTGTCGTTCGAGTAGTAACGTTGCGAGCAAGCGGAAAGCTGATTAAAAGACCAATTGCAAAAATCACCTTTCTACCAGTCAATGAAGGTTTCACCCGTCAACAATACAAAAGTCGAATTAGATATGTCACGCACTTAATACAGAACGGTCGTTCTTAGTGGGGGAGTATCGAAGGTGTGCTTTTGGTCGAAAAAAATTAAATCAAAAATTTAGAAGTTTTTTTTTGGGTCAAATTTTGACATTTTTTTTGGCTAATATTTCTTTTAAATTGATGAATTTTTACCCATTATCCAAAAAAAAAAAAACGAACTAAATCGGTTTCAATGTCTCCAAGATATTCATACTTAAAGCACATACTAAAAACACACAACTACTACAAAATTTGAACTTTGATGTCCGGTTAAAATAAAAATATTGAAGATTTTCAAAAAAAATATATACACTGTTTCTTTTCTTATATAGTACTACATTTACACAAAGTTTTAAAAAAATCGAAAGATATGCTGCCAACATTAATTTTTTTTGAAAAATTTTAACCAAGGTGCGATGCCCAACCCCCACCAATAAAGTTTGGGCCCCTAGTAAACCATGCGTGCTGGAGCTCGTTCATCCATTCGAATGAGGTGCCCAGCCCAGTGCAGCTACTGGAATTTTATGCGCTGGACTATGTCAACCTCATCGAACAGCTCGTACAGCTCGCTGTTCGTACGAGACCTTGACTCGTCGCCGACTCTAAAAGGACCGAAAATCCTGCTAAGATTCTTCCTCTCAAAGACTTCCAACGCTGTTTCATCCGGCTCTATCACGGACCATGCCTCTGTGCCATAATATAGGACCGGGAGTATCAGACGCGTTGACGGAGTGCGAGAAGACACCAAGTACTTCATCTTGTCCTCGTTCACCGCTACACGCATTAGCCGAGACTGTTTTTCAATCTCTGAGAACGTGTTGCTGATTCGCCGTTCCTGCGTACCGATGAAATCGATGACATCGGCGTAAGCGAGCAGCATCACTTCCTTTTGGAAGATCGAGCCCTACATAAGGGCACTGGCGTAAAATGAATTCCATCAGAAGATTGAAAAAATCGCACGACAGAACATCGCTCTGCCTGAAACCTGTCTTGGTATCAAAGGGGTCGGAGAGGTTTTTCCCCATCCTGACAACGCTTTGTGTGTTAGATAGCGTCGTCAAGCGACAGCGTGGCAGACGGGAAGAGAATGATGAGAGTCGCTCGTGCCGTGAAGTTGAGGTTTATCGTCTGCGCAGAGTAGTTGTTGGTATAGAACGGTTGGTCGTCCGAGTTATTGAGATCGGTAGCTTAATAAATAAATAAATAAATAGACTTAAGAATAATAAACTAAGTTTACAATAATTGATAAATACTCTAAGTAAACTATTAAACTAAAATTAAAAACTAAAAACAATTATAGTGTTTATTTTGAATAATATCAGTACATTTTTGGGGGCTCAGACGAGATTGAACTGGAGCCAGTGAATAATCAATTAATAAATATTATCTATTGGTATAGTGCAATTAATATGCCAATTTTAATAAAAATTGTGAAATTATCGAGTGCACAAACGCCAATATCAAAATAGGGGAAGCGAGAAAGGAAGAGACGCCAAGCAACGCAAATGCAAAGTAGCTCAACGGCACTATCCGTTGAGTGAAGAGAGGCGCGACAACATGGCAGAGTAGTGCGCACAAGCAACGCCAAACGAAAAGACGGCGACAACAGGGCAGAGTAGTGCGCACAAGCAACAACAACGAGAAGACGGCGATAACAGGGCCGAGTAGTGCGCACAAGCAGCGACGAGAAAAAACGACAGCAGAAAAGAGGACAGCAGGCAATGCGCACGAGTAAGCAGCAACGTATAAGACGCAACGCAACAGAGTGAGTAGCAGCAGCTTTAATTAAGGGTTGTTTTTCACAACAGGCAAGTATAATATTGTTCATATACAGCATTGTTTTGCTGCTATGGTAAAATTTTAAGACAAAAAATTTAAAAAAAAAAAAAAAAGAATTTTGGAAAATTTAAAAGAAAAAAAAGATGTTTTGATTCAATAAAATCAAAAGACGAATTAACCGAGTAAATTTTGAGAAAAAAATATAAGAGATTGAAAAGAAGAAGAAGCAAGAAAATGTATTAAGAAATTTTAAAAGACGAAAAAGATGATTAAAAATTAATAATTTTAAGACGAAAAATACTTGAAAGAAAAAGAGAAAAAACTACAGACGAAGAAATATTAATTTAAACTGAAAAAAGAAAATGGCATAAATAATTTAAAATTAAGAATTATTGTAGATAATTATAAGGCAAAAGACGAAAAGTTATATAAATTTAAAGACGAAAGAGAAAAATTTTGTGAATTAGAATTTAGTTACATACTATGTTAAATTGTTAAAGCTATGCTGTATAACGAGATTGTACGATTGACAGTACCACAACTGAAAGAGAAGTTAGCAGAGTTAGATCTATCTCAAAAAAGGCGAAAAGCAGAACTCCAAAATAGACTAATTTCTCATTTTAACGTAGAAAATAGTGAGAAGGACGGTTGTGAAGAGCAAAGTCAAGAGACAAGTTTGTACACGACGTTAGAAACTAATGACAAAATTGCATTTACTTTGAGAGACATCGAGGACTCCTTGACACAGTTCAATGGTAGTGGGTTTCGGGACATTGCTGAATGGCTTGGGGACTTCGAGGATAATGCTGCGACAGTGAACTGGGATGAGTTACAGAAGTTTATTTATGGCAGGCAGTTACTTAAAAGGGCAGCAAAACTTTTTCTAACAGTCAGGAGGAAATAAATGGAATTCTTTAAAAGAGACATTAAAGACGTTCAGTATAAAATTAACTTTAAAAGAAGTTCATAAACTCCTAGAAGCTAGAAAGAAAAAATAGAATGAAACTCATCGAATGTTTCTATTCTATGAAAGGCTTAGCCAAACAAAGCAACGTAGACGAACAAAGTATAATGGAATACGTGATAGAAGGTATCTCCGATTCAAACCAAAATAAAAGCGTATTATACCATGCAACAAATTGTCAGGAATTACGGGATAAAATCCAAATTTATGAAAAAATGTGTTTAGGTCAGGAATCGAGATATAAGGCAAAATTTGAAAAAGATGGAAAGAAAAGTAACAAACCGGATTATAATTGTTTTAAATGTGGAGGGAAAAACCATATTGCTAGGAATTGTGAAGAGAGCACTATTTAATGTTTTAAATGTAACCTACTCGGTCACAAAGCAAATCAGTGTGAAGTAAAAGGAGTGCAGAAAGCTGTCATAAACGAAAATTCAAACATACAGTCAGTATCACAAAAATGCTCTAATAGAGCTTTTAAAAATGTTCAGATTGGGAATCAAATAAATTCTGCATTATTCGATTCCGGAAGCGATATTTGCACCATTAGAGAAAAAATTTACAAGCGGATAGGTTCCGTCCCATTAGAAACGAACACGAAAGAACTGACGGGCATAGGAAACACGAAAATTTACACTTTAGGTTTCTTTACGATTGATACAAAATTAGATGATGTCCCAAAAAAAATGTGTTGCCATGTAGTTCGTGATGAAGATGCCTTGTACGATAGTGTGATTGGAAATGTCGTTCTTGATTTCGTAAGCGTTACAATAGGTCCTTGTGGAATAGTTTTCCATGCAGCAGAGAGAGAGAGGCCACAAAGATAAATTTAAAAGAAGAAATGATTCAAAGCAATATTGAGGTTCCTACCAATTAGGATGAGCATGAAGAGTTAGTAAAGGATTTTAGCCAAGTCAAAGAGGAGGGCATTCCTCAAGGAAAGGACAGGCGTGAGAGCAATGTCACTACTTTAGTTCCAAAGTCAAGTATACCAGAGTTGCAAAATACATTTCATCAAATGTTAACTACTAGTATCATTGAAGAGCAATCTATTAAGATTGAATTAGGCCTTTTGAAGAGCGAGTTAAGGGGAGAACTTTTGAAAATGACACAAAGATATAAACCGGTGAAACCAGAGATGAGTCCGGTTGAAATGAGAATAATTCTTAAAGATGAAGTGCCAATTTACCAGCGACCAAGACGTTTACCTAATGGGGATCAAGAGAAGGAATCATTCGTCATAGTGTTTCCGAATACGCGTCTCCTATTGTGCTAGTGTCGAAGAAAGACGGTACCAAAAGACTTTGTTCTGACTATAAAAAGTTGAACGAGAAAATTATTAGAGATAATTTTCCAATAGCATTGATTGACGACGTGCTGCATAGACTTCAAAGAGGAAAAGTGTTTACAACTTTAGATATGTCAAATGGATTTTTCCATGTCCCTGTAGAAGAGACCTCACGCAAGTTCACATCATTTGTAACTTCACAAGGCCAGTATGAGTTTTGTTTTGTACCTTTCGGTATTTCAAATTCACCTGCAGTTTTTATGCGGTACATATATGCAGTGCTGAGGCCATTAGTAGAAGATGGAACATTGATTTTATATATGGACGAAATTATTATTTCATCAGAAGACGAGGAAGAGGGATTGAAAAAGTTAGGAAGAGTTTTAAGCTTAGCAGAGCATTCAGGTTTAAAAATCAAGTGGGAAAAATGTGGGTATAAAATGGGTCAGTAAAACCATCAAAAGAGAAGACTTCAGCAGTCGATAATTTTCCGATTCCGCGAAATAAGAAAGGAATTCAACGCTATTTGGGTCTTATTTTCTATTTTCGTGGATTTGTGAAAGATTTTCGACATTAGCTAGACCACTGACGGATTTAATCAAAGACAAGGTTATATTCAAGATGGGTGCAGAAGAAGTAGCATCGTTCCAACAGTTAAAAATGTATATAACGAATCCAGCAGTATTGCGTTTATTTAATTAAAACATTAGCACAGAGATTCATTGTGATGCGAGTATGTATGGGTATGGAGCAGTACTTATGCAAAAAGATTCAGAAGACCAAATATTTCACCCAGTTGAATACATGAGCAGAAAAACTAAAATAGCAGAAGAAAAGTATCACTCTTATGAATTAGAAGTACTTGCTATAATTGAAGCCCTAAAGAAGTGGAGAGTATACTTACTGGGGAAAAACATAAAAATCGTAACAGACTGTAAAGCATTTACAATAACCATGGAGAAACAAGATGTACCTGGAAGAGTAGCTCGTTGGGCAATATTTTTACAAGATTTTGAATACGAGATTGAGCATCGGTCAGGAACAAGGATGAAACACGTAGATGCGCTAAGTAGAGTACATTGTTTATTGTTACAGGATTCATAAAAACACCGGATTAGACAAGCTCAAGATCAAGACGAATGGATTAATGCAATTTCAAAAGTGTTGGAAGCTGGAGTATATGACGACTTCTACATTAAGTATGGAATATTGCACAAGGATCCCAATAAGGAACTGATTGTGATTCCATCCAAAATGGAGAACGAAATCATTACAATGGCTCATCGACAAGGACATTTTGGAAGGAAAAAGACCTCGGACTTAGTAGGAAGAGATTATTATATACCAGACTTAGCAGGCAAAGTAGATACGGTCATTAAATCATGTGTAGGGTGTATAGTGAGTGAGGCCAAACAAGGCAAAAAAGAAGGATTTTTAAATTCGATGGACGAGACGGACGAACCATTGAGCACGTACCACATTGATCATGTAGGTCCAATGGAAGTAACTAAAAAACAGTATAACCATATTTTAGTTGTTATAGATGCTTTTTCTGAATTTGTTTGGTTACATCCGACAAAGAGCACTGGTACTGACGAGGTTGTTGACAGATTGAGAAAACAGTCAGAAATGTTCGGTTATCCAAAGCGTATAATAACAGATAGAGGTACTGCATTTACATCCAATATGTTTAAAAACTATTGTGATACAGAAAATATTCAACATTTACTGGTGGCGGCCGGACAAGTAGACCGTATGAATAGGATAATCATTACATTATTAGCAAAACTATCCGTAGACGACACAAAATTTTGGTAAAAGAAAGTAGGTAGAGTTACTTTTAGAAGAAGTGTTGTTAAGAGAACTGCAAGAAGAGAAAGACGAAATTCGTAAGACAGCCAGAGATAACATAGCATTGATCTAAGAAGAAAATCGAAAGTCATTCAACAAAACCAGAAAACCATAGAATGAATATGAACTCGATAGCTATCAAACGTACTCAATTTGAAGTAGAACTGAAATTAAAGAAATTGTAAATTGAGGCGCGGCCGATATGTGGTAGAAAAGGTTGAAGACATTGAAGGACCAAATATAACAAATACAGTAGCACAATAGATAAAAAGATGGAACCAATAATTAGGGACGAATTATATATATTCAGGTTGATCGTCTGCGCAGAGTTGTTGTTGGTATAGAACGGTTAGACGTCCGAGTTATTGAGATTGGTAGCTAAATAAATAAATAAATAGACTTAAGAATAATAAACTATGTTTACAATAAATGATAAATACACAAACTAAACTATTAAACTGAAAACAAATATAGTGTTGAATTTCGTCAATCGCTTGTATGGGGGGTGGGGCATAGCCCCCTTCAATTTTGAACAACCTTAACACGATTACCTTTCCCGATCCCATTAACATTTGTAATAAATTTAGTCCCCGTACCTTAAATGGATGCAAAGATGTGTTGGATTTTGTTTATCGGTTGTATGGGGATTGGGGCATAGCCCTCTCCGAATTTTCGAAATCGACACAGTAGTTTTTGAGTTTATTCATTACAAACACACACACAAAAATACAAATCTTAACTCTTTATAATAGTAGTGTAGACATATAGGTGGTGTGTGTCTTTGTTGAACTCACGGGTTTTTTCCAAGATTTGGCGTAATGTGATTATTTGGTCACTGGTCGTCCTTTTTTTTTTTTGAAGCCACACTAATATCGTCCTATCAGTGAATCCGTATATGGCTTCAGACTGAAAGAAGCAGAAACTGAAACTGAATTCAGTACATTAGCAACTGAAACTAAAACTGAATTTTAGAATTCAGTCGTCCGGAGCAACTGAAACTGAATTCAGTACATCAGCAACTGAAACTGAAAAAAGTACTTTTGACTTCTTTCAGTACTGAATGACAGAAAAATACAAAATACAATCCTGAAAAAAATGTAAAGTGATGAAAAATGACATTTAGTTTCAGTTCAGTTTCGATTATATGAAAATCAGTTTCGTTTCAGTTTTAGATCTGTTGTATGCGACAACAGGCCTTTACACAGTACGCGCGACAGAATTTTATATCCGATGAAAAGAAGATTTATTCCGCGGTAGTTGGCTCATACAGCGGGGTCTCCGTTAGGATAGGACATAGAACACTGAGATTCCAGTCATTGGGTATGCGATCATCGGACCATATCTTGCATAAAAGTTGGTGCATACAGCGGGGTCTCCGTTAGGATAGGACATAGAACACTGAGATTCCAGTCATTGGGTATGCGATCATCGGACCATATCTTGCATAAAAGTTGGTGCATACATATCCTTACCAACTCTTCGCCACCGGTCTTAAATAACTCAGCTGTCAGAGCATCAGAGCCTGCCGCTTTGTTGTTTTTCAGCTTTTTAGGCCCTGTACCGAAGGTACAAGAGCCTATTGGTTTTGTGCAAATGTATGTAACAGGAAGAACTAATTGTCGGAGACCCCCCAAAGTTACCCCCATTATGGTCAGGAGTGATAGAGGAGTCGATATAGCCATGTCCGTCTGTCCGTCCGTCCGTCTGTGTGAACGAAAGGATCTCGGAAACGGTAATAGATAGAGACTTCGTGTTTTTTGCAATCGACTAGGACTGCTCCGGAATTTCACAAGTTTATTTTAATAGAATTTTCGAGCTTCATTTCTGTTACGTAACATCTCAACATTGTCAAACTCCCGCCTTTCTTGCTCATTTTTCTTGCGTCTGAAAAGGCGTTTCTCCGTTTCTTTCGATATCGCTCTCTAACAGCTCGCGTTGCTCTCGCATGCAGAGTTCTCTGATAGGATGCGTTCTACTCTGCAGTAGCATTGCGACACTCCTCGTTATACCAAGAGTTTTTCACAGGTTTTGTATAACCAATGACATCCTTGCCCTATCCATGAAGCGGGTGATATGTTTCCACTGCTCACATATATCTTGAGAAGAAGGAAAGGTTTCCCGAAGCAGTCGGGAGAATGTGTTTGAAAAGGCTGCGGCGGTCTGTTCTGATTGCAGCTTTCCGACGTCTAACTTACGTTGCATGTAGGAACGTACGTCGTGCACTACGCTGAACCTAGTGCGTACCTTGGCTGCGACTCGATAGTGGTCCGAGTCAAGCAATTGGCGACAATTTTACTTCGATTAGGTGGTAACGACGAGAAATGAATTTCTCTAAGCGAAGAAGAGGAACACAAAAATAAATAGAAGTATAATCAGTAAAAATGTAAATAAATTGAGTGTTCCTTAGCTCTTCTATTATCAAGAGACAAAAGACATTTTTTATCAAACGCTTTAACAATATACACTTTTTTGATTCCAATGCACGACGAATTGTTTTTTAAATTTTGAGTAGCCATTCACGTTCCAAAGTAAAAGTGCGCAAAACTACTAGAGTTACCAAGTTTTTTTAGTTTGGCGGGCAACAAATTTTAATTTTTTTTTGCTTGTAAACAACAAAAATAAATCCGCATAATTTAATTAATTTTGATTTAACTAAATTTCAATTGGAAATTTGCATTTGCTACTAAAAAAATAACATAATAATGCATAAATAACATTCCGAAAAAAAATGTTTATGAGATGTATACCCTATGTTGCCATGTTTGAAAACGCTAGTAAAATTATAATGGCTCGGAGTTCTGTGGCATGGTAAAATTTCTTAGCGGTTTGGCAAAACACTAGTTTTTGCTGAGGCATGCCTGAGAGTCTGCACTCAGTTTCTGGGTGCAGCGGTTATGAAAGCGTTTTTACTGATTGGTGCGGTGATTTCCAAATCAAATCGCATACCTACCAAGGAGGTATTAGATCCCGGTTTGGCTGGCCCGTCTGCTATTACATTACCTTCAATACCCTTATGGTCAGGAATGCAGCAAATGGTGGCCTTACGGCATACTGAGTGTTGTTAAAGTGTATCGAAACGTTGTTTTATTAACGTGAAGGAGAGTTGCCAAGGGATAAGCAATTTGATTGCCGCTTTGCTATCTTAGAATATAGTGATGCCCGATGGAGAATCCAATGACATGGTGCTCAGATTGAAATCCACGTACCCATTGAAATAGAAATCGTGGTATTGATCCGGTAAGGAAACCATCAGTAAGCCACTTAGTAGTGGTTGGTCCAATACTTGGGACTCCGTTTTTCTAGTCCGTAAGGCTTGGGAGTTATATCGAGAACTGTCTGCAGTATCAAAGGTCCAATGGATATACAATCTGTTATGTTACATATCACAATGTCAGGAATATATTTTAAGATATAAGAGTATCTCAGATTTTTGAGAATGAGACCAGAGATGTGTGTGACAATATGCAGCAGAACAGACCAATAACCGCTTAAATTGCGGCAGAGTTCCAGTTTACACTTTTGTCTATAGAAATCCTTAAGAACTCGACTTTATCTGAGAATCATAAAATTATTGGAAAGGAACACTAGGACGACGTAAGGATTAATGCTGATGCCTTCGTTGGCACTACTTGCTCACCAGTCGATTAACTGAGCACATCACATTAGAGATGTTACGACCAAATTATTATCTGTATCAATTTATTGTCTGTATCTGTTTTCGGGTGGCGTCAACGATAAGTGTTGAATAAATGAGCATGAAAGTGAACCCGAAAAAACTCAATGAGGTGACCGTTTTCTTCAGAAGCCGGATTTCGTAGGACTTTACCATAGTGATAACTTTGTGAATACGGGTCGCTTTTGGTAGGATTAGCATTCTTTCGCTGTGCTTCCTCTAGGAATCATTGTTTAAAAATCGTTTGAGTTTATTGTAATCTCGTCGACATTCAGCAAGCTTTCGATAGAGTATGGCACAACGGTTTGCTCTCGAAAAAAAGGACAACAATTTTTCTTAATGCTACTCTCCTACCTAGAGGAGGGCCAGTTTTACGTAAAAATACGAGCAAGAGCGGCGGTATACGCTGGGATCCCTAAAGGCAGCGTCCTAGTACATTTGCTCTTCAACCTCTGCGCTTTTGACCTCCCATCTCCTGAGGGAGTCATATCAAACTACGCATTAAAAATGGTGATTGCTACATTTGCTGATGATGTTTGCATTCTGAGTAGGTCAAGTTGCGAGCGAAACTCTGTTTTTAGCCTACAGGATTATCTTTCCCTACTTGAGGATTGGGCAAGGAGATGGAATGTGCAGATAAATAGTGATAAATGTAGTAACTAGCATACGTTTACTTTACTTTAAGGAGGAGCATTCCTCCTATAGTACAGCTATATGGAACTATCTAATGTCAGTCCAATAAGGCTTATTCTGGATAAATCCCTATCTTTTAAAGACCATATCTTGGCCACAGTGCAAACTTTCATAATAACGCAGATTATAGTTCCGATCTGAAAATATGGCATCCAGATATGGGGTATTGCAGCCAAAACAAAACAAAATAAAATTCAGACAATGCAAACAAGGCGCTATGAAAGATTACTAGTTGTTCTTGGTATGTAAAAAATACAACGTTACACAGAGATATCAATCTTCCCCACGGAGAGGGTCAGGTTTGCTTTTTCTCCAGTAGATATATATTGAACGCCTGCTGAACCATCGAAACCGCCTTGCCAGACCCCTGGCGAACGCAACTCCTCTTAATCGACTAAAACGCCGAAATTTTGGTTACCTTTTAGTATAGTACGCTGCGCTTATTGCTAAAATGATGCAGATATTCTGAAAAATGTTTTATTTATTGTATATTGGATGATCTTCTTTATTTTCTTAACACATTGTAACATCAAATTGTACATAGTATAAGTTTATGTAACTTCTAATCAATATAATTTAATTGTTTAGATACTGAACCTGAAAATTAATTTCTGTAAGTCCAACTTGCTAAATTCAGTGATGTGCACATATGTAGATATAAGGTACATCAAATGGAAAATGTGTTTCCCTGATTGTCACCTAATAAAAAATATAAAAAAAAATGCAGTTTCGATTATTAACATTGATATTTCAAATAATTTAAAAAAAATTTTCGGTATGTACATAATAGAGCGTTGCACCAGCACCTATTTTTGTATATCAGAAAACATTCGCTTGTTTCATACATACACTACCTCAGTTTATCTTTCCTAACGAAGAACAATACTGTTACGAGGCTCAGGCTGGGATAAGCTCGCCGGATGCCCAGGCGTTCGTTACAGAAATTTTATATAAACTTTCAGCAACCACTGGCGGTGGGATATTTCCAGGAAATATTAACGACAACGATTTTGTTATTTTCAATTCATATTATGCTTTATTTTCACAAATTGTTAAATCTTATTGCTAGTTCTATTCTATACAGCAGTTATTCGGTCTGACTTGTGCTTTCCTACCTTACCCAGAACTCCTTTTTGATTCGGATTTTCTATATGTAGCTTCTAATTTAGTATCGTTAAGTCGTGCTGACGGAATTTGTTCGAGCACGATATGGGAGTTACCTAGATGGCTATTCATCAGAGGCGGCGTGGTGCTGACTGAAGTTGTTCGAGCACGTGGCTAACTTTTGATGAATATTAATCTCTTTATTTACTAAAATGAGGTTTATGCTGACTGAAGTTGTTCGAGCACACCAGCCACTTTTAGCAAATAATGTTTCTTCTTGGTCAATGATATTCGATTTGTTTATTAAGGGTAGGATTGTGCTGACTGAACTTGTTCGAGCACAATACAATCATTTGATAAATACTATTCTCCTTATTTGCTAGAATGAGGATTGTGCTGACTGAAATTGTTCGAGCACACCGGCCACTTTTAGCAAAGACTGTTCTCTCCCAAGTGCTGATATTCTATCTATTTATTAAGAGTAGGCTTGTGCTGACGGAAATTATTCGAGCACACTAGTCACTTTTTGCAAATGCTATTCTTTCCCAAGCGTTGATATTCTATTTATTTATTAAGAGTAGGATTGTGCTGACGGAAATTGTTCGAGCACACTAGTCACTTTTCGCAATACTGTTCTTTCTTGATCAATGATATTTGATTTGTTTATTAAAGTAGGATTGTGCTGGCTGAAATTGTTCGAGCACAATACAAACGTTTAATAAAAAAACAATATTCTCTTTATTTACTAAAAGAAGAATTGTACTGCCTGAACTTGTTCGAGCACAATATCCACTTTTAGCAAATACTATCCTTCCTCAAGCGATGATATTCTATTGATTTATTAAAAGCAGTATTGTGCTGACTGAACTTGTTCGAGCACAATACAAACATTTAATAAATAATCTCTGTTCCTTTTCCTACGATTTGTTCTACAGTTCTGGGTAATTTAAATTATTGTTTAAATTATTTTTCAATATAATGGATTAGCAATTTATCCAACAAAGCATTTAATAATTATTTTCTTTTCTTTTTAATCTTCTATCTTCTATGTTTCCTATAGTTACCGCTTGTTCAGCTAACGCACCGCGTTGTCGTGGCGTTGATCCCTCTTCCTCCAAGTCGTTGCTGCCGTTGTCTGTATGCACCTCGTTTGCTGTTTCTCGTACTCTCTCTTAGGTTGCTTAGCTGGAGTTCTCCGTGCACGTCTGTGTGCCTTAGCTGTCCGTTTTGAAAAAAAAAACCACAATTCCGCCGTCCTCGGCTCGAGCCTTCACAGCGCCGGTCCCGGTTCGGATCGGTTATTTCCAGTCACCCGATTCCACGCTCTCCTTGTTCGCCTCTTTGCTGTTTTGCTTGCCTAACGAATACCGATGTTGCTGCGCTGCCGACAAATGCGTGAGTGTGTGCGCATTGGAAACATGCGTACCCTCCTACGCTTTCGCTACGTCGGCGCTGTCGAATGTATCGGCCACGGTGTGCGCTGCTTCCATGCGGTCGCGCATGCTTGTACCTTTTTTTGTTGCAGTAGCGCCTCGGCTGAAACGGTTGTCCGTTAGCAACGTAACTGCGTGGCTGCCGTGTATGGATGCATCGTTCGTTTGGTTATCTTTCTATTGTTTTTTGTTGTTGTTGCGTGTCCCGTTGCTGGTGAGCAAATATATATGTATAATTCGTTTGATTATTTTTTCTATTGTTTTGTTGTTGCGTGTCCCGTTGCTGGTGAGCATGGCAAGTTTGCGTGGTGTAGTTTGTTCGTTTCTTTACATTGTGTTCCAGTGTAGTGTAACGTTAGTATTGTGTTGGGTGTATTTGTTTTATACTGTTCTTGGCTGTTTATGTAGGGTATCGTCATATTTGGTTTATGTTTGTTTGTCTTACATATTCTTTTGGTGTAGTGTATCGTTATGTTATGTTATGTTTGGGTTCGGTATGTTTGTGTTATATATTGTTCCGGTGTTCTTGTGCAGCGTGCCGTTTGTTCGTTCCTTTTTTCTCTGAATATTTAGTTTTAATGCATTTGTTTTCCATTGTGGTGTGCTAGGGCCTGTGGTCATCGTCACAATACATAGTCGAACTGGTTGCTTTAAAGTTGCTTTCATTTATCGCCTAATATCAAGTTTAGCGATATACAAACATAGTACCTATTTGTTACATATATTTAATGTAAGTTACTTCATTAATTTTAATTTTTTATCTAATTGTGATTCACCTAATAGTTGGAATATATTTTGGGTGTCTTCGATTACTTAATCATATTCTCGCTCATCAAACATTGAAAATTCTCTCTTTATAATTACCGTATATCAAGAAGCAGTGTATATTAATCGAAGCCGTAATCCAGCCATACGATACCATAATCGGTCCTGTAAGCTGTGATTCTCTTCAGTATTTGTTTGTTCTTTACATTCTTCGTTCGAAAAGTATCTATACAGTGCTACATTCAACAAACAGAATATATTCATGCAGGGCTTTGGTACATATCTACATTAAATGCAAGATGTATTATAGATATGCTATTTGATTTTGTTGACTATATTTTAATAGAGCTATTCTAGGTCGGTGTAAGACCATGATTAAATCTACATTAGCAGCAGGGTAATTAGTAACGTATGCCAGGTGTGCAGAGGCATTGGCATTAATCGTCCAAGAATGTACGGATCGATCAGGCAACCGGCGCATGTAAAACTGCCAAGTTTGCACTAAGCATTTGCATAATATACAAATGCATACATACTACATACTCTCGTTCTACCGCTGTACTCAGCGTCAAACCTATTTTTTTTTATTTTTAACATAGTGTTTTCTTTATTGAATCTTCTCTTGATAAGAGACTAACAATAATTTATCAAATCTTAAATCGAGTTGTGTATTACACTAAAACCCCGGTTGGAGACTTATGTAGTTACAAAGGCCCTAAGAGCACATCACAGGGCTGGAGGTCATTTCTCCAGAGTCGTGTTTGGATATGGTGTAGGGTTAGAGATCTTGAAAGATTTGGGTGAGAGTTGAGTTTGCATTCGTAGTTCTGCTTGAAACGATTTATTTCAGTTTTCACAGTTGGGTTTTCAGATCATTGTGAATGTGAGTATTGCGAATATACCAGGGTGCACCGGTGATTCTAAGTATTTTTGATTGATCTCTTTGTATTGTATCCACATTACTGGAACTCGCTTTTCCACATTATTGTGAACCGTACATTCAAAAAGGCTTTATTACGGAGTTGTAAAGAAGTATTTGCAGTCCAAGGGAGTTGGCTTTTAGCTTTATTTGTGTTTTCTTGTCTTTCGAGATGAATGCCGAGATGCACGACGTCATTGGCCTGTGTGATCACAATGTTGTTTAGAGTAAGCGATGGACAAGTACCTATGTTTAAAGTGAATGTGTTTGTTTTTTTTACTTATACGCCTTTTAGCTAGCCACTCCTCGAGAAAAATTAGATGATCTGCCAGTACTCTAGTTGCTCTTATTGGGCATTGAGATCTACTTAAGATTGCTGTGTCATCAGCAAATGTGGATATTGTGAGTCTGTGATCCGTTGGTATGTCTGATGTGTATAGAACATATAATATAGGACCGAGAACGCTGTCTTGTTGTACTCCAGCTTTAATTTCAGACTCCTGTGGTATGTAGTCATTCTGTGATGAGATATGATTCAAGAATTTTGTGTTTGTTTTAGGGAAACAATTCATTTATTTTGTCCGTCGAGCCAAATGCGATGAAATGATTGATCTACATGGAGAAGGATTGCGGAACAATATTCGCTGAGCCCGAACGCTGTTCTAATCTCTGAGGGTATTGGTTTACCTGTTCGATAATGCCATAGCTTTCACGAAACCCAAATTGGTGAGTGGGAACATGCATGTGTGAGTTTATTTTTATAAGAACCAACATTTCAAACAGTTTGGATAGGCAGAATAGTAGGCTTATGGGTCTATATGACGCTGCCAGTGTTTTACTCTTTCTGGGTTTTGGGATCATGACTACGACCGATTGTTGGAAAGTAAAAATCGCGTTAGACAATATTTTTATATATGTGACATCTGGGCGGGGAAGCACCATGATAATTTTTGGGGAAATTAAATCATGCCCTGTAGCCTTCTTGGGATTAAGCTAAGTATATCACTTTATGAACTTCGTTGGTGTGAACTCTAAGGGGTTCAGAGTTGTTGGTCGTCGAAAGGGAGGGAAGAACCAAAGCGTTTCTTGACGGATTTGGCTGAAAAACAGTTCTTAAATGGGTTGCAAACACTTCCGCTTTTTCTATGTCCGTGCGGGCCCACTTTCCAGTGTGGTCTCTTATGGGTGTAGATACAACAGCCGGAGGTTTAGAGAAAGACGTTCGATGTATTGTTTCTGAGTGAGTTTTTCCTCAAGTTTAAGAGCTTTGCTTAGCTCATGTGAAGCAATCTTTAGATTGTGCTTAGAGGTTGGAGATCTTAGACTCTGCCATTCCTTTCTTAAATGCCGTTTCGCCATAACTAGCTGTTCAATATGACTGTTTGTTAGACTGTGGTTCATCGGATTGGATGTGGATGGTTGTGGAGTGCTGAGCTGCAGCAGTGAGAAGAGAAATCAGGACACTTACAGAGTTGTCAATATCGATTTCGTTGCTTATTGCTGGGTTCAGCTCGATATGACTTTTTATATATGAGCCAGTTCGTTTTGTGTGTAATGGATTTATTGGGATACTCTTTTAGTTAAGGTTTTTCAAGCAAGCAAAAAGAACTGATCCGATGAGAAATCTGCAAGAGATTCAGCAGATATTAGACAACTTGAGATTCTTCGTGTTATTGAAAATCAATAAGATCTAGAATTTTCATAGAATCTGTAGCCCAATATTTTAGGGTACAGGGCGAGACATAGTTAAGCATGTTTTTGGTATTTAAACCTGCTTTGTAGAGCTTCTTTCCTTTGGGTGTCGAAGAAACCGAGAAACTGTTTTTCAGATACCGTAAACCTTGGAGGGCAATAAATTGCCGATAGTGTTACACTACCAAACTTTGTTTGAACATTTATTGAGGTGGCTTGGAGATAATTGGTTGCAAATGCCTGTAGAGAATGGTGTTTAATACGACTTCTTATGAGTATACCAGTTCCGCCGTGGGTTTTGCCATGGTGGTTCGTGGAATAGAACGAATACCATGGAATTTTGAAGTTGTATTTATTCGTAAGATGTGTTTCTGCGAGAAGCATTACATCAATGTCCCTTACTTCGAGAAAATTTACAAGTTCGTTTTTGTGTCGAGAAACACCATTGGCATTCCAGAGACATATATTTATTTTTAAACAAGTCATTATTTGCTTTGTTGGGCTGCAAGCATCTGAATCAGAGTGTTTTGATTCCGCTTCATTTCTTGGATTGTGCTTTGCATAAATGCCATGAAATTCATCATGCTTTGTTGCATTGATGCAATCATTGATTCGATGCCATTGAGTGGTGTATTAGCATTTTTGGGCATGCTCTGTTGCTGTGGGTTTTGTGTAGAGGGGCCCACGGGTACCATATGACTTTGGATCAGCTGGCTTTAGCCCTGATTTTACACCAGGGGTGGTTGTGTCAAACGCATATGTTTGTGGAGTGCGTGCAAATGACTCTACGGGGTGAGAGCGAGCAGAGGCAGTTAGCAGATGCAGGCGGTCTTTCAATTCTTTGTAAACGGGACATCCTCTGTAATTAATTTCCTACACAGTTGCTACATTTTTTCGAGTTAGAATCAAACTTATTTATATCCACAGGCGACACAGACAGAACGTGGTTATTGCGCTTGTGAGGTTCGTCTACAGAAATTCTGCGGTGCAGCAAGTATTTTAGGTTGTAGATTGGGTGTGCCTCGTTTTTGTAAGAGGCCTATTTTCGGGTTCCAGTTCTTCTTTAAACATTGGCTCCTCAATTTGGTTCTTGTTTATTATATTTAAGGTTATTTTTGAGTTGAAGCCATTTTCTTTTAGTGCGCTTACCACTTCACTTGGAGAATCAATTGTTTTAACGGCCTTTGACCACGATTTGAATTCTTTAGAGCTTTTTAGTTGGAATGTGTAGAAGTTTATTTTCAAGTCTGTGTGGGGCCAAAATTTCAAAATAAACTTGTAAAATTCCGGATCAGTCCTAGTCGAATGCAAAAAACACGAAGTCTCTATCTATTACCGTTTCCGAGATCCTTTCGTTCATACAGACCGACAGACGGACATGTCTATATCGACTCCTCTGTCAATCCTGACCATAATGGGGGTATCTTTGGGTGGTCTCCGACCATTATTTGTACCTGTTACATACATTTGCACAAAACCAATAGGCTCTTGTACCTTCGGTACAGGTCCTAAAAATAAAAATAGTCAATCTAGTGCGTGCGTATAATCAAATATTCAAGTAACGCACTGCGTCAAAATGTATGCATAATTAACGTATACGGACCGGCAGCACTACAAATAGTGCACAAGTGTAAAAAAAAAGAACACTATATATTTAAGAAAATTAAATGTAAAAGAAACAAATTGTAAAGATCAGGTTTTTTTTCAGGGTTATAGCTAAAAATAGGCAGGGAAAATATTGTTAATTCACCCCAGAAAGTGAATTTATGTAAAGAAAATGTTTTCATATGGCGTGATAAATAATGAATAGCCATGAATAATGAATAGTTATAAAAAAAATAGTAAATCATAAATACACGCAGCTTTTAATTTTCAAAAAGTGTATATACCAATATTGTGAATTGTATTTGAATGTATGTAAAACATTTTGCATTTGAGAATGTAACATTGAATTGATTGTCGGAAATATATTTCCATCTTATTTTTATTAAAAAAAAATTGTACATTCGTTTTAAGAAAATAGAGAACTTATATAACCCAATTTGTAAAACAGGAACCCCCCGAATGAGGATAATAGTGCAAAGTTAAATGAAGAGTTATTGAAAACAAGAAAAATTGCAACTTTACAAAAAGGAGCAATACAAGTACTCGGCTGAGGAACACATTCCAATGTGCACTGAGAATTGCGAAGAACCGCTTTACGAAGCTAGATGCGAGTACACCTACACATGTACTCAATAAAGAAAATCAAAAAAAAATATAAATTTGTATATTAAAAACACGTCTGAAATCAAATTTTTTTAAATGAGTTGGTGGAATTTTGAAGAGACCCCAGCCAAAGATAAAACGGCTTGAATAATTTGCAAGATTTTTTGCATTAAATATATTGTTTAAACGAGATTAAAGAAAATATAGAAACGAACAAAACCCTGCGGCGGGAAATATTTGCGGTGAACAACGAAACGAAAGCTAATTAGCGCGAAACGTAAAAAATAGATGTGGCTTTTTGACAAAAATTTGACAGTAATGATAATTCACTTCATCACCTATATACAAGTATATATGCTTAAGTCTACACTTATACCTATGTTGCGCCAAACAAGTTGCATCAACATCTTAAAACTTATAACCTTTACATTGGAGCGAACTTGAACTAAACTAAAAAACTTAATGTTGATGATTTTTGGCGACAAATAGCAGAAGAAATTTAAATTTTTTCTTAGGCTGTAGAATTTTTTTTGATTTTCAAACTTTGATAACACAACTATTTTTACAAAAATTATAATTTCTTCTGCTATTTGTTTATTTATAAATGTTATAAATAATTAATTTAAAAATCGGGAAAGAAAATTTTCTTAAGAATTTATCTCTGATCATTTAAATAAAAAAAAAATTTGAAATCGGTTAAGATTGGTTAGCTGTATTCGATTTTGAACAGTAAATTCCAGTTTCAGACTACTGTGCAGTGGCGCAATTCATGCCTAATTTATATGATTTTCTACAAGAGCTTTTGTGGATAAAAATTGTTTACGGTTATTAAAAACCAGCAACAAAACCAAATATATGCCAAGGCGGCAGCAACAAATTGGCTAGGGTAATTAAAATGAACACGGATTGAATATAAACTTTAAAGATTTATTGACCAAATGCGCGGTGCTTCATAATCGATAATTGAAAACTACTCCTTTCATTTTTAAACATAACTCAGCAACATATACCATTTTTATTATTCAGCATATCAATTGCTGACAAAAGAGGTAGAGAGAATTAACGTTACAGCTTCAATTACGATCGTTTTAATTGTAATTGTAATAAAATAAGCGCTGTATATCATAATAGTTCAGTTAATCGAACAGTGAGGCAAATGCTGAGTTGAATGTTGAAGTAATTGATTTCAAATATAAATCATAGTTTCTGTTGTTAAATCTCAATGTGAATCGCCTTTGTCTTCTCGCGCATTGAGTAGCCATATTTTCTGGCGCAGAAGTGCAACCAAGGCCTTTGGGCTGGCATGTCAATTAGTAAAATGCAAATGTTGAAGGTAAAGTCTTGAAATGTGTGAATTCTTTGGAAAATTTAGCATTATGATGTATAGGCGCGTTTAGCAAACGGCCACAAACACGAAGTAATGCAAACGAAATATTTCCCTCTTGGAAGTCGTGCATAAACGGATTGAGCTTTTGAATACACGGAGGCAATAATAAATATTTCTTTAGCTTTTTAATTTCGTCACAAAATTCATTATGTTGAATAAGTTCGATCAACTTAAAGAATACCCGATTGAGTTATTTTGCTGTCGGATGAAGTGAAACACACGGTATATTATTCTTTCTTAGACTCACGAATCTCAAAATGTAAGAGAACACTCTTACTATCTTCATATATGACGAGTATTTATCTACTATATCCAGAAGTGGGTTATGAACCTTCTCGACAGCCGTACAGTATATGATAGAATTTTTGATTTCTAGCTCCTTATGTTCGTTGGTTAATTCAAAATGACGGTTCACAGGCCATTGAGGCGGATGTTTCATTAAAAATTTTAGACCTTTAAACCAAATCGATGATTTTAATTCCGCAACGTTACACGCTCTCGACACTATATCTGCCGGATTTTCTTTCGTAGTCACATGTTTCCAAATGGCTTTGGAAGTCAACTCTTTTATTTCTGACACTCTATTACCAACGAATGTATTTAAAGAAGACGGATGAGTTTTAATCCAGTGTATTGTAAATTCCGAATCTGTCCAAAACGTGGTCTTCTCGATTGCACTATTTAGTAAATTTTTTTACTTTTTCCCAAAGTTTTGCTAACATATGTGCTGCACAAAGTTCTAATCTGGGCAACGACTTTGTCTTAAGTGGAGCTACTTTTAACTTAGCAGATAGTAAACGACACGAATTGGAGTCATCACTAGAACATCTTGTATTTATGCAGCACCCATATGCACGAATAGAAGCATCTGCAAACCCGTGCACCTGAACTTTCATCTTGTTGTTCCCACGAACCGAGGAATGGAAGTCGTTGGAAGTTGAATTAAAATGGTTTTAAATACCTGCCAGTTACCCACAAGATTCTGATATATAGACTCATCCCAGTCAAGTTTTTGCAACCACAGCTCTTGACGAAGAATTTTTACTCGTGTTATGATAGGACATAACAACCCTAGTGGGTCAAACAAACGCGCTGAAAGTCATAAGATGCTGCGCTTTGCTGCCAAATATTCATTATTTTCGTCATCAAGGCGTAACTTAAAAGTATCAAATTTAGGATTCCAAAACATTCCCAAAGTTTTAGTGCAATCGGTATCATTAACATCGATTAATATCTCCGTGTGATCAAATTTATAGGAGGAATGATTTGAGAATCACTTAGCTAGTTTCATGCCAGCTGAAGTAATAATACATATATTCGAATTAGTCTCTAAGAATCTCAAGATCATTTAAATTTACAGCACCAGACAGTAAGACGTCTACGTCGAAGTCATTCTTAATTACTCGAGACCCAATATGATGGATTTTTTATATGTTAATGACTTAGATATTGTAGACATCGAGCCGCTAAAAAGACGTTAAGACAAAAAGTGTGAAGCGGATCCGTTGGGGTTTCTGTCCAAAGTATCATTTGAAACTTCCGCTGTGTATCATCAAGTTTAACTTGACGGTACATCTTATTGATGTCTGCTGTAATAGCGAATATATTCAAGCGAAATCAAAATAAAGTTGCATATAATAAAAATGTGTAATGTGTAATAGTTGGCACTGCGACCTTACAGGTCTATTGTGCCCTATCAGTTGCTGTCTTACAGCAACTCGTCCAGCCCTACTGCCCTGAAGAAGGCCATTAGGTTTTTGGGGTTGAGTGCATGCACCGCCTTTCCTGTCACTTGGTAATTGCCAAGATATATGTGCCTGGTTTGGGCCAGAGCTGGGCAGTCGCCCAGGATATGCTCCGGAGTTTCGTCGTCCTCCAGACAGAATCTGCAGGTGCTATCACCTTCGATTCCGATTTTATACAAGTGTCTCTTAAGTCTACAGTGTTCGGTCAGGCAGCCCGAAACCATTATTAGATCTTTTCTTTTAAGACCGTTGCAAATTTCCGATCTCCTTTTGTTGTAAGGGCCTAGCAGCTTTTTGCTCTGTTTTAGTCCTTCACATTTTTCCCAGAAAAGGTCCCTTGCTTTCTTTTCTTCTTCTTTTACCAGGATTCTCATTGATCCTGGTCCGAGCCCGCAGAAAGGCTCTGGACCCATGAAAAGGGACGCTGCCCCTCTCCTGGCCAAGTCGTCTGCTTGCTCGTTTCCGGGTATGCCCGCATGTCCGGGTACCCAGTATATATTGATCTTATTTGATTTTCCTAGTTTATTTAGTTTGTTTATGCATTCCATGACCAGCTTGGATTTGATCATAGGCGAACTAACTGCTTTAATAGCCGCCTGGCTATCAGAGAAGATAGCAATTCTTTGATTCTTGTACCCCCTATTTAAATTAAAATGAACACATCTTTCTATTGCATATATTTCCGCCTTAAAGATACTTGTGAATTTCCCTAGTGGTTCGAAGTATTTAGTGCGTGGTCCGAAGACTCCAACACCACTTCCTTCGTCTGTTAGGGAACCATCTGTGTACCAGCTAATTGTTCCTGGTTTTATATTGTAGTTCAGCGTTATGTTTTCCCATTCTATTTTACTGCTGAGCCCTACTTGGAATCTTCTAGTGAAGTTGTACGTAATACCTAGGTTATCACTAGGGTATTGTAGGAGTGGGTGGACGTCATTCCTATTACTACTTGATTGATTCCCAGTCCAGGTCTTCCTGTTAGTGTTAATTCTTCCTACCCTTGCAATGGCTCTGTCAGCCTGTTGTTGGATGTGAAGATGCAGTGGCGTTAGATTTAGTAGTACATCTAATGCCACACTAGGACAGGTTCGCATTACTCCTGTTATAGTTATACAAGCTAACCTTTGAACTTTGTTCAGTTGAATTCTAGTTATTGTCAGTTTTGCTCTATCCGCCCAGACAATGGCTCCATATGTTATTATGGGTCTGACCATTGTGAGGTACATCCATTTCATTATTTTGGGGGTACACCCCCAGTTCTTACCTGCAATAACTCTGCAGGTCATCATTGCCATTGTAGCTTTCTTTACTACGTATTCTAAGTGAGTTTTCCATGTGGTACGCTTTTCGAATATTACTCCTAGGTATTTTACCTCCTTGGAGAATTCGATCAGCGTGCCATTCACCCGTATTGGCTTGAGTAATTTCATCTTATACTTCCTAGAGAAAGGAACAATAGTAGTTTTAGATGGGTTAATACTCAGCCCTGCTTTAGAGCACCAATATCGTGTGATGTTGATGCCCATCTTAATTTGGTCACATAGTGTGTCTTCAAGCTTCCCCATGCAGATAATAACTATGTCATCCGCATAGCCTTGACATTTGATGCCGTTATCTGTAAGGAGATCTAATAATTCATCCACTACGAGACACCACAGAAGAGGTGATAAGGGTGTCTAACTGGTATAGGGCAGTTTCAGTGGATCTGCCAGACCTATATGCATGTTGATTTCTGTGAAGTGGTTCTTTAATCAGATAAGTGGTCCTGATGTGGGTATCCACTAGCTTTTCTAAGGTCTTCAGCATAAAAGAGGTAAGGCTTATTGGTCTGAAGGACATAGGTGAGAAGGGGTCTTTCTTGCCCGCCTTAGGGATAAACACTACCTTTGCTTTCCTCCAGCACATAGGTATATAACCGAGCGCCAGGCTACTTCTGAACATTTTCAGCATTGGCCCTATTAGGAGGTCTAGTCCCCTCTGCAGCAATGTTGGGAATATTTCATCGTCCCCGGGGGATTTGAAAGGTTTGAATGAGCCGATGGCCCATCTTATCCTATCTACCGTGCAAATATCGCTTGCTAGTTTCCAGTTTGGTCTTCTGGCGTTTCCCTGATGTAAGTATTCCCTGAAGTATAAGTATTGCATATAATATGTCATTTAACGAAAGTTGTTAAGTTAAAAGAAAGTTGCCTAGAGGCATCAAAGTCGACGCGAAGCTTTGTGGATGTAATCTGTGGCCTTAATACGCATTGATGCGGTATAAAGTAGTGAGGACCAATAGGAATTTCGTTGCCTTGACGAAAGGTAGTCCTTCATTAAATTCATATACATATTACGAAGGTCTGCAGTATTGTCTTTTGTAAAGTTGGAAAACTAGGATCTTGTTTAATCTGACCAACACAAAGCAAATCAAAGAATGCTTCTGCTCCAAGTAGCAGATCTAGAAGTATGGATCGGCTAATTGTAAATTCCCTGGAATATTCCAATCCTTCGCTGGTACAGTGTGACCTGGCTGATAGGTAGAAATCTATTTCAAAACCCAAAAATCAGCCGAAAGCTCATATGCATTAATATGAGACTTTATTGTAGCATGCAAACTTTGCTGAACGGTGTAGTTAGATTTACCAATTCCGACTAAGTTTAAATGTCTTTATTGCTTATTCAAATCCAATTTTTGAGAAAGCTCTTCGGTTTTAAAATTAACCTGAGACCCAGAGTCTAACAACGCTCTTGCTAGTTGCTACTCCCCAGATTTGCCATTTACTCTGACAATAGCTGTGGCCAAAATCACATGGTCCTCACTAGTAGCGGAATGATTGGCGTAGGCATATGATGTACCAGGCGGTTCACAATTTTGGGCTGAAGGTTGATTGTTGGGTGTCTGGTTAGTCAAAGCTGATCCGATGTATACTTATGTAACAAAAAGTGATGAAGCCTGTTGCATACTCTGTAATGAGACGATTTACAGCGAGAAAAAGTATGTCCTTTTTTAATACAATCAATGCAAAGTGAGAACACTTTTTGCAAAATCAAATCGAATTGAAACTGGCATAGCTGAGTATGAACTGCATGCGGTTATGCAATGCTCAGACTTACAGAATAAACATTTTGCATCTTACATACGTTCACTATTTTGGTTTGTTTTGACACAAGAAAACGAGGATGTATGCATCTTCTTAAACGAATCGTTCTTCAATGTATTTCTCTTTGCTCGGGAAGTAGAAGTCTCCTCTGCCAATAAATGTTGGTAACTTTTATTTAGAACTGCTTCGCATTCTGACCATAGTGGCAGTTTATCATAATTCAACTGTTCTTTCCATTTAGAACGAGTAGTTTGATCTACTTTGGACATGACTAAATGAATAAGTATTGCATTTGTGATAGTTTTGTCATCTCCAATTGACTGTAATGAGTCATATATCGCTGATACGGTATCTATCATTGAACGCAAAGACAAAGGATTCGACATACCTGGCAAGTTAAATAGTTTGGACACATTATCGAAGAAAATGAGGCACTTATTATCATACACTATTTTCAAGCTTTGTAAAGCTTTAAGGTAATTAGTGTCTGATATTTGGAACGCTTTTACTGTTCCAAGAGCTTCTCGTCTGTTCAACACGATATCAAGGGATTGAATTTTTCAATATTTGTAAGCGTTGGGTCACTATCAACTAAGCTTTCGAATAAGCTCATAAAATTTTTGTATTCTGCATACTGTCCTACGAATTTGGGTAGACGCATATTTGGGAGCCTAGAATGAGTTGACTGTACCAACATCGAAGTATCTTGTATACTAGCGCGACGAGTTTTATTCAGAGCTCGCAAGAATTGGTCCCTCTTTTACATATTGTCAGCGAAAAACCTGTCGCTTGCAGACACAATTTGAAAGGTCTTGAAAAAACACTCAATCGTTGTTTTTGCTCGGCTTGATCTTCGCTCAACCAAAGAGCGGTTTGACTTGCCGTCTCTGCTCATCGGTCCACTCAAGACCCATTGCTTCGTGTGTGGATAAGCAAACATCAAATATGAATGAGATTATGCCTATCCCTCTCACCTTTCCTCTACCATGCTTTGCCTGTGATGAAATATCTAAGGCAACAACATAAGGCAAACGCAACAACAAAAAAAAAAGACTTTTTGGCGGACAGTTTGCTCGATTGGGTCAGTAGCTGAGCGGTCAACAAAAGAGCGATCGTGTGTTTCGCTCAACCCTAAAACCGAGAGCGGAGACACCAACGAAACAAAAAAACGGTTGCTGTTGAGACCGGGAGCTGCCCGTTTCATTTTTTCAGTCTTTTGAGTGAGCAGACCGCGCAGAAAAATTTGGTTGAGTATATTTTACGAGCTCTGGTTTTATTTAATATTGACATTAATTGTGCACGAGTCGAAACACAGATATTCTCTAATTCTGTTCTAAGTCCCGATTGAGGGTTTATTAAATCTATATCGCTCCAAACGGAACTCTAACTTGGATTGGATTGAACGAAATGGTTTTTTCATGTAAAGCAGTTTTTATTCGCGCAATATCATCAAGTATATTAGCCCTTTGTTTTAGAAGAGCATCAATATTTTTAGAAGGCGATGATTGCCGTTTCGATTTGCTCGACATTGTTGATTAAAAATTCACAAAGAAAAAATATCAATAAATTACTGGAAAACAGTGAATCGTATTTATGCAGTAGGACGTTAATGTCAATCGAATGAGAACTTTGATTTAGCTAATAATTTCTGTATATATGTTTGCTGTAGCAGCTAGTAACAATTTTGAATAAATATCGCACAAATAATAAGTATAAAAAACAACCAAATGTTTAATATTTGCAACGAAGCCGAAGCACACAGTATGAAATTAAATCAAATTAGCAACAACAATTTGCGTATATGTATGTCACGACTGTCACGAAATATAAAATTTATTTGCACAACACTGGCTCAATATGTTTTGAATGAGTGTAGAGTATTATTAATTATAAAATTAAATCATTAAAATTATCATTATATTGTATAAAATTAATGGTCAAATGTCAAGAATTGTATGTTACATCTGCGCAGCGACTTGGTAACATTCACTTATTTGCATTTGTTATCTGACAATCGTTTTGACCAACTTTAACTTTCCTTTGGCACACTGCGCACTCCATATTCCTGCCAAAAGTGAAAAAATATATGAAATAATATAGAAAATATATGTATATAGTTTTATAGAACAAAAATCTACAAACATGGCATATACGTCAATTGCTGATAAGGCATATATAAAGAAAATTTCTTCTGCAATTCCTGAATTTGACCGAAGGAAAATTCGATTGCAAAGATTCCTTACTGCACTCAGATTGGTTAATCTTACAAAATGACCACACGAAATTATTGCAGTAGAAGTCATTAAATCCAAAATAATTGGCTCAACCTTATATAAGGTCCAAAATGAGATAACTATTAATGAATAAATAGTAAATTACAAGCCACTATTGTCGGTGAATCATACGACGTCGTAAAGGCAAAAATGGCCAACATTGTCTAAAAATGGCAAAACGGCAACGAAATTCTTCAATGAAATTGAGAATTTGTGTAATTTCGTATATCGATGAAAGTTTAGATGCAGAACATGCAGATACCTTCAGTACTAAGGAAGCCATTCACAAAAAAATTTTAAACACGACAAATTGAAAACAATATTGGTAGCTGGTATATTCTAAACAATGAATTAAGCCGTAACTAAATATATTCATTGCAGTACAGAAATGATGGGCAATGCTAATTCAATTCTATTTATACAAAGAGGACAGTCTTCCCGAGGTAATCACAATAGAGGTAATTATCGAGGAAGAGGCACATCCGTGGTTACTCCATAATATTAATTTCAATAATAATTATAATTATAACAAAAATAACGGTAATAACTACACTAATAATAGAAGAGGTCGTGGGAATTATAGAGAAAACAACCGTCAAAACGGAGGATCCTATAACAATAATAATTCCAACATTATCACAAATAATAATAGACGTAAAAGTAACGTAAGATATGTTCTAAATACGTCGGAAAAGTTAAATATATTCATATAAGTAAAATATGAACAAACGGGCAAATCGCTAACATTTCTTATACATACAGGAGCCGACAATTCCAATATCTAACAAATCTCAGGAATAGACAAAAGTTCAACAAATTCTAAAGGTATTGCATTCTTCCAATTGAGCAGTGGTAACTATATTATACCTCACGATTTCTAAGTAGTTTATTTTCCAATTCCAGGAGATGGAATAATTGGATTACATTTTGTAAAGAAATTTAATTGTAAATTAGATTTTACCCCAGAAGCTGATTCTTTGATTTTAAGACCAAACAATCTAAAATATTTTGTACAAATTCCAATAATCCACAATATAAACAGTAATGAAATAATCACGTTCAGATGTAATACGGAAAATTAATTTAAATGTCAACGGCAACGAAATTTTCATATCAAATCAAGAAATTGAAAATGGTATATCATCGGAAACACTATTTCAAATGCAAAAAATGTTTTTTTTTTTAGAATTCTAAATACGACGGAATACGAAGGTTAAACAAGAAAGAATTCGAACCTTTAACTAACTATGAATTAACGATACAAAAAGTATCGAAAGATCAGAACTAGTAGTTTCCAAATTAAAAAAAAATACTCCCAAGCATTATAAACATGTTATGACAACACTATGTTCTAAATATACTGACATATTTGGATTGGATTCCGAACCAATCACAACGAATATTTTTATAAACAAAAATTAAGATTAAAACCTGTCTACATAAAAAATTACAGAAATCCTCACAAAGAAAGATGAAATAATAATGAAGAGACGGAATAGTGGAATATAATAGTCCTTTGTTACTTGTTCCTAACAAATCGTTACGAGACTCAGATCAAAAGGGGTGACGTTTAGTGGTTGACTATCGCCAAATTAACAAGAAATTGTTACCAGATAAATTTCCTTTACTAAAAATAAATGACATTCTTGATCAATTAGGCAGAGCAAAATTTTTTTCATACCTAGATTTTTTGACAGGATACCATCAAATGGAATTAGAAGAAGACTCAAGAAAAAATAACTTCCTTTTCAACGAGCAATAGCTCTTATCGTTATGAACACCTCATTGTCAACAAGCCTTTGATTATCTAAAAACAAATTCAATGAATTCTTCACTTTTACAACATCCAGATTTTACAAAGGAATTCTGCATAACTACAGATGCAACTAATCAAGCTTGTGGAGCTGTTTTAATTCAAGAACATAACGGAATGCAACTACCAGTAGCATATGCATCTACATCTTTTACAAAGGACGAGTCGAATAAAAATATCACAGAACAAGAACTAACAGCAATACACTGTGCAATGCTTTTTAAAATTTTATTTAGTACATTAAATAAAATTTTATATCGGTGTAGAAAATACAATTTGGCGGATACAATTGAAAATCGGAATATGTAATTAAAAAAAAAAAACACTAAATGTTGTAGCGTACGCGGGGTGGTTACTTTTGCAACTGGCTCAACTAAAAAACGAAAGTAATTAGCGAGCCGATGAGCAAGGCAATTAGCAAAGTTAGCGCAGTGTGGTAAATAAAACCAATACACCACAAATTCAAATTTGGCACTAACATTACCACCCGACTAGGACTAAGGACGCTGGTCCGGACTGCCACAACTCTTTGTCCGCCAACAGAATCCCATCGAACGCAGCCTTCAGATAAGGTCCGCGGATTTCTCCGGCAGTATCCGGTTCACTTATCGTTCAACCCGCTCGTCAAACTGGAGATCGCTTCTACGACCACATCGGGATCTTAGGACCAGCATGCAGTGATCGCTTTCACCTAGTCGCGTCATCAAAAGGCTGAGGCGCTATGCCGCACGCTCGCAAATGGTGGAGGTGGGCATGCAGTGGTCCAGGAGAGCATGTTCAAGAAAAGTTTGACCACGAACCATCAACTTCACTATCGCAGTAGGCCTCGAAAGTATCATACTGCGTGTAGTCGGTTGGATTTGGAGGGGATCGACACCACACCGGCACTCTCCGTAGACCATAACCCTTGGGACTTGGAGGGGAGACTCCGGGCCGACACTGGTGACCGAGCGCGACTGTGTCGTCCAGCTACCCTCTTCCTCCGCGGGTGTACATCCTGTGTTGGTTGTTGCTTATCGCACCGCTCTGTTGAGGCGACCCAGGCGCAGCTGCTGCCGCTTCAGACTCAAACTCCACTTCCTCATCTATCTCCAAAATGGGAGATAGATGACCGCGTCACCTTTGGTCAAAACAGTAGACCGGCGTGATGGAGAAAATGAGGGTATCGTAGATGCAAATATCGCTGCACACTTCATGCAGCGATATTTGATCGTGCAGTTCTTCGCCACATGAGCGTGAGAGAGGCAACTCGAGAAATGATAGTGCAGCAGCACCTCTCTCAAACGTTTTTCCAAGTCCATGTCCAAAACCTCAGGGTATTTCCAAAGAGGGTGGTTGCCCTTGCACATTTGGCATACGAAAACGCGGTGTTGCTGTAAAAAATAAAATCTTTATTTTTTTTTTTTAAGCAAACAAAATATTAAACGTATAACAACTTGACAACAGGACTAGTAACCACTCATCGTTCTGTTTTTACGTCAACTACTCTTACTTTCTCATCCCTCCCTGTGTACGTTTTTAAAATGCGACCGAGCCGCTATTCATTTAGTGGAAGGTTCTCATCATGACCGATCCACGACGTGATGTAAATCGAGCAAAAGCAGCTAAAAAAGTTACCTTCGGTAAATCACTCGTGGCTTCCAGGTGCACAGCTTTTGTGGAAAAACACACAAACGCACAAAGGTGGAATATCCGCCATAATCTGATAATTGCTCTTTGATTTTTTAAACAAAATGCAATTTTTACAATTTCGAATTGTAAACTATATTAGATTCTTAGCTCGCAGTATTCAATACTGCATTCTCAACAGGCTCAACATCAATTGGTTGCCACCAAAAAAAAAATTGGTTGTGCACAAAACCAACTAATAATCTGGAGAATCTGGAATCATAAGGCACAATGGTCGGATGTCGTTCTTCAAATGTCATCATTCCATCTTCACTCAAAAACGGATTTAGAGATAGGATATGACTTTTTAAGTTAAGATACAGTTTGAGAGATAAAGAATGATACTCATCGGTGAAATAGGCTTTTTGGGTCAACAACTATAGTCTCTTTTTTGTGATAGAGATTTTCTCCGATTAAATTGAAACCTTAGAAAAAAAACGTATGACAGCACCCGAAGAACTCGTTCTAGGGAGGAAAATCTTTCCAAAACATCCTCAAAGTTCTGGAAGAAACTAAAATTCACTGAAAGGTACTTAGACTCACAAGATGTGGCCAATTCATCCCTTGCGATAAAACGAGACCACTATGTTTCATCTTTCCGTAACCATCTTGCGCCATTCTACCATAAAGGACTATCAAGTAAGTCCTTGGGGAAAACCCTACTGCTAGTCAAATAAGCTGGATTATCAAGCTGAATCTACATGGTGCCATCGATCAATTTCTGTGAGGTCAGAGATTTTCGAGACTCTATTGGCCACAAAAACTGTCCAAGAACACAGAGTTTTTTGTAACCAACTCAAAACAATTGTTAAGTAAGTCCAACGACATACTGGGTTTGTAGAAAGTGGTAAATATTGTTGGGCAGAACAAATTGTGTCTACTAATAAGGCCGGCCCACACATTTCTAAACGGGGAACTGCTACCGTTTTTACCGGCTCTACTTTATTCTTAGCGCATATCAAATGAGTGTAGACCCAGTTTTCCATCTCAACTCTCAATTATTGGCAAGCTTCATATGCTATTTCAGACGCGTCAGAAAAGCCATGGAACTGAAAAGTTGCAAGTCGGGAAAATTTACCCAACGACTAATTTGGATATCATTTATCCGGAAACACCTCTATAAAGCACTCATAAACACTCAAAAGAAGCTGGACTATGTCTCACCGTGCAGTCCCATATACTGGCCAACAAATCCAATGAAAATACCGGATCTTATAGACTTTGCAATTACACGAAAAATCTCAACCATATTAATTTCTCCAGAATCACTCGCAGATCTGTCATCGGACCACTCTCCCATAATTTTTAATCTATTGGAATACCCACAATACAAACGAAATCCCAGTTTTTTCACCGCTTACAATACGAATTGGCTTAAATACAAAAAAATATATTAGTAGCCACATTGAACTCAACCCTGGAATCAACTGCGAAATGGAATGCTGCAGCAAAACTCTCTACACCACAAATTAATTCACCCCCAACGACAAATCATAGCATAACAAATAGTCACATTGAACATCTGGTTGCAAAAAAACGCCGCCTAAGAAGAGAATGGCAAAACTTGAGATCTTCAGCTGCAAAATTAGGGCTGTAAACAGTTAGTTGTGAGCTGACCACGGCCCTCAAAATTGAAGATAAGCTCGCCCAGAGAAGATACATCGAATGTCTCTCACAAAAAAATTCTAAATTTCCGTTATGGAAACCTCGCGCTACTATTCAGCCACCCGCTGAGGTATCTAAACCCATTAGAGATAATACTGGCAAATGGGCTCGCAGTGATGAAGAAAAGGCTAAAATTTTTGCAGCACATCTTAGATATGTATTTCAGCCAAACCCGTCGACAAACGGTTTCGCTCTTCCTCCATAACCGGATAGGAACTATTCAGCACCCCCCCGAATACAAACACATGAAGTAAAAAATATCATAAAAAATCAACTAAACCCAAAAAAGGCTGCAGGTCATGATCTTATTTCTCCAAAAATGATCGTGGAACTCCCCAGTCCAGCTATTAATTATATTACCAAACTTTTCAATGCCATTCTAATAAGTGGGGAAATTCCCAACCAGTGGAAAAAATCAATCATTGTCATGATCCCGAAGCCCGATAAGGATAAAACTCAGGCGGCGCACAGTGGTCTGAAACTGGAATTTACTGTTCAAAATCGACTACAGCTTACAAATCTTGACCGATTTAAAATTTTTTTTACCAAATGACGTTAAGTCCGAATGGCCAGATATGGGGCACAATTGACTCCAAATGTGACCGTAGTCAACTAGAAGTCTTCAATTTCAGCTTTATCAGAAGAACGAAAAACAATTCTCTGTCAAGCTCAATCATTTTTCTCCACTTTAATTTAGCGATACATTTTCTCTCGGCTTTTAAACAGCATGACGAGACAAATAATAATTTCGTCCATTGAGATCAGGGGGATTACCTTGCACATGTGCTGCAAGGGTAAATATTCACTAACTACCTGATCGTAGTGTGTTTTACATTCAGGTATCCGGAGAAGCGCAATCTCATTACGCATGAACTGCTTCAGTGGTAAATTGCGTGAAGCTCCTAGAGGCTAACACTGATATTCAGGGCGAACCAGAAGAGTGACCACAAATGACGAAATTTAGTTCACAGAACTCGTTCTCAACACTCTGAAAATCCCTATTGGGAATGCTCGATGACTTAAGCTCAACTCAGTGAAGCAGGAAACTACAGAAATAGTATTGCATCTGGTGGGGGAGAAAGTGGACCCGTAAGAATCCACCCGAAAACTGTTAGTTGGACCAGCAATGAGCCAAAAAAAATCACAGCTGACATCTGATGGCAATTTGATATTCTTACTGGGTAAAAATCCAGTAAGTTTGGGTAGAACAAAAGCACTCGTTTCCAATTCAAAGCTTGAATCGAGTGATGGCTGAAGAATTGAATGACACGACCTGTTAATTCTTGCAGCCACAGATGCATTAAATCCTAATACATGTAATACATACTGTCGCATCGCACAACAAAGCGCCTATGAAGACGTACTGAAATGAGCAGAAACAACCATATTATTAAACTTTAATCGCACAAAAGCGGTTCCAAAGAGCACATTTTTTGGGGAAAAGGCAAAGCAAGATTGCAAAGTATTGCTGCTGGTTGCTTGCGAAGAGCCTGGCTGTCCATTGGAATTTGACTGAGCTGCCGGCGAGGGGGGGTTAGAAGTTAAAATATTGGCAGTAGCGTTTCAGCAGCGTGTGGTAAAGTTTCGAACATTTTGTACACCTATGCAAACTTTTGCACTCGTTCGTCATATGACTGTGAGCCAAGCAATTTAAACAAAGTTGCTTCTCTCTCACTTTATCTGTCCTCTGCTTAGGACTGAGTGCTAAAAATTTGGGATACTTAATCAAATTGTGCTCCGAAGACTTGCACATATAACACTGGTTGGCTACTTTTGTCTGAAAAGTATTCAACCGCTTCGATTTGTTGGGATCAGAGAAAGGCTTAACAGAAACGGACTTTTCGAATAGCTACGAAGATTTGGGACCGTTTCTAAAGTTTTGAACTAGCTTGTTAAAAGGGTGTCCATGTCCGTCCACTTTGAAATTTCATGTTTGTCTTCCAAAGTAGTATCCGGAAGACGGGTAGAGCACAGAGAAACAAGTACAGCATCCCAATTTTCGATGCTGATACTATTAGACCCAAAATTGGCAATTGTATTGTTTATTTCATGCTTTAGCTTTTTAATGGGCGTACCATTTTCAGAAGCTACAGGCTCTAGACTAAACAATGCCTTGAGCTGACTATTTACCCAAACTCGTTAATTTTCATATCAGTCAACCAGAGTCTGCCACGCTAACTCAAACCCATCGATGGTTAGCGGAGATCTGTTGACAATATCGCGTGCTTCATCAAGAGTTTTTTGCATCAGGTGATACAACTTCTCAACAGGTTGTGGTCTAGAGTTAGTCTTATAGATGGCCGTGGACATATCACGAAAACTTGGCCATGTACTATAATCACCGTGAAACAACTCTGTGCCACATGGAGGTAAATAAATGTTATGTGACACAGAATAGGCAAATGCACTGCCGGATGTCTCAAAGATCGTTGCGTGGAACTAGCAATATTTTCTGTATGAACCATCGTACTTATAAAGTCTCCTAATTCTCCACCAGCGGACAAATATGTATTCAACATATGCCCTATGAAACTTTTCTTTGATTTCAGTAGTCTTAGCACATCAGCTCCTCGTAGGATTTTTTCAAAGACTGTCACAGACTTTTTAGTTCTTCATTTTGTAGCTCTAGCACAAAAAGTGTTGAATAATCCGAGACTGATTTCAAATTCTTTTTGATATCGACCCTTGCTTTTATTGGTCGTATGTATATCAAACACGAAAAATGTACAAAAAAAAACGGCAAAACACAAATTAAAAAATGCAATAAAAGAAAATAAAAATAGTTTGTTGCTATGAGCTATGCGTGCTACGGTCTTTCAATAACACTTTAGAGAGACCGATTCGATTGATCGCTCGCACATTGAGAGTCAGCAGATGACCGAAAAAATTAAATGCTCAGTGCAAACGGTCTTGGTTTTGTCTTGTTCACTTTGCCTTGTTGGCAATATTGCACCCTCGTTTGCGTAAAACTGTTGGAAAAAATCTGTAACCTGAAAGTTATTCGCACAAACGCAAAAGACTTTTATTTATTTCTCTCGCGTCCAAACGGTCAGCGAATTCCCCGAACCAAAGAGAAACAACAATTTCAGTTATTCCGTTTTACTTGAGACACGAAGTGAACTGTTCCTCTCTGACTTTTTGTTCACTGAGTCTGTAAATGAGACTTATTTACGGACAACGAATAACGGTCAATTGTTATTTGCGAGCTCTGATAGAATGTTGTTGGCAGCAAATAATAAAAGTGTTTGGCTGCTTCTTAAAATTGGCGGCATCGGCAACAAGTCGCGTAAAAAGCAGCTATGTATTAATTTTTCCAATTGCCAATCTCGTTCGCCCAAAACGGTAGTAAAATAGTTCCACAAATATTTGCACAAACAAAAAAAGAAAGGAGAATTTATCCGCTTCTAGTAAAAATAAAATAAACTAACCTTTTGTGTTGTCTGCATGTCAGTCCAGCGATGCAACGAAAAATCGCTTGACAGACGATGCAGGACTACAACAACAAAGGCATTAAAGCAATAAATACTCAAGACCGCTGATTACTCAAATCGATCGCAAAGGCAATCAAATGCAAAACTAAATTGAGAAAACGGCAAAAAGTAATACAAGTAAAAAACACTCAAAATAGTGTGTGTGTAAATTTTCTGTGCTCGCCAAAAAAACGGCAAAAGATATTGCAGAAACAATTAATTAATTTGCCGACCGAGGACTTACGAAACTAGCAAAAAATGCAAACGTACGCAGGGGAATGAAAAAATAATATAGAAATGTTATACGCACCTGTTGTACTAAAAAATGTGCAATTATTTATTTTCAAACAAAACAAAAGCTCCGTCTCAAAGCACCAAAGGTACTTTTGTGCTGCTCCCAAGCACTTAGAACACTACACAATTGATAGAGGATGTATTTGAAGCTGGCGCAGATTGGTCGGAAGGGTCGTCGGTACCTATCAAGCACTCATACGAAAAATCCAATGTAAAATAAAACTCGAGTTTCGTTTGTTTTTAAAATTACATAATTACAGCTCAGTCGCTTTTTATTTAGTACATTTAATAAAATTTTATATCGGGGTAGAAAATAAAATTTGGGGAATACAATTGAAAATCGCAATATGTGATTAAAAAAAAAAACACTTAATGTAGTAACGTAAGCGGGGTGGTTAGCTTTGCAACTGGCTCAACTAAAAAACGAAAGTAATTAAGCCTATTCGAGCTTACACTCATTGCCGACATCCAATATCGCCAACTTCACAGCAGGTCGTACTAGTTTGCCATCCGCTTTTTGAATTTTAGCCCGTCGAACCTGGCCGTCGTTGGCTTTGACTACGTCGATGACTCTTCCTTTTGTCCAACTGTTTCTGCTGCTAATCTTATCGACGATTAAAACTAAGTCGTCGACTGCAATCGGTTTAACCTTTTGAGCGTACTAAACGCTCCCATGCTCCTCCCATATGAGGAACCTAAGAAGAATTAAACTTCATCAGCTCTTCGAATATTAGTTCCGGTGTCACTGTATATTTTAGCTGGTACCCCTCTGCATGCTATACGCGCATAACGCGCATGACTCCATCGCTGTCTATATAAATTTGAAGCCTCCAAAGTTGACTGCTTCGGTAGACCGGCTTTGATTGCAGAAATACTGTATACTTATCTGGATATAGCTCCATCTGCACAGCTCCATACACGACCATATGTTGCGTGTTCTGTAGAATATACGCCGTATTCCCGCGCACCTTGTTGATGAGGTTTTGCTTATACAAAACCCAATTTGCGATGGCCCCGTATAGCTTAGTCCAGTCCGAGTAGTATTCGTAATTAATATTAATAATTGTCGCACGAATGTATAAAAATTTTGGTCGTAGTCTTCTTTGTTAAATTCACCTACATTATCAGCAGTTGGCCACTCTACTGTATGCAGCTTTAAAAATTGTGGTCTGTCGAACCACTGCTTGTAGACATCTGGAGTAGACTGGCTCTTTGTCGCCACGTCAGCAACATTGTAGCGGCTAGTTACCCAACGCTGTTCTAAAGGGTGAGTTAATTCGGTGATTTCAGCTATGCGGAACATGATATATTGCTGGTACTTCCTTGGGTCGCTTCTTAACCAAGCCAAAACTATTTTGGAGTCAATCCAAAAATGTCGGCTTTCGAAGTTGATTTCGTGATGCTTGCAAACTTCGCTTACTAGCCTCGCTCCAGTAACTGCGGCCTGCAGCTCCAAGCGTGGAATTGACAACGGGCGTAGAGGCGCGACTTTAGATTTCGCTGCCAATAGTCGAAGTTTAATTTGATTCGCATGTACGATGCGAAAGTACACTTCATCTGCGAATGCATAATCGCTTGCATCCACGAAACAGTGAAGCGGAATGCTGCAGTCTTTCGCACGAGCGTTTCCAAAATAGCATCGAGGTATAGCGGTATAGTTCTGATAGAGCTCGTCGTTTATTGGTTCATCCCAGGCAATGCTTGATCTCCAGATTTCTTGCATTATTATTTTTAAATATGTCATAATGCGTGCGACGAATCCAAAACCCAATCAAAACTGACATTAATGCCTTAGTTCCTCACATTTAGTAGGTAAAATGTTTTCTTCTATTATATTTCTGTGAATCTTGAGAAACTTGAGTGCGTATGTAAATATGCCCAAATATGGATTCCAGTACATACCCAAAATTTTCTCATACTGTTTAGCGTCTTCATTGTGTTTAAATGCCTTGCTACTGTCCTTAGTCGTCTCGCCCAGCGCTGCTAGAACTTTTGATGAGTTTGAACACCAATTTCGCATGTGGAATCCGCCAAGAGCGTGTACCTCTCAAACGTTTTCTGTACCTTTGATAGCTTCCTGCACTGTATGCCATGAATCGATGTAGTCGTCAACATAATGATTTGTCATTATCGCTTGTGCTGCTGCTGCATATTCATTGGCATGCATTTCAGCATTTTTATCACGCACATAATGCGCAATGCACGGCGAACATGACGCACCAAATGTAAGCACATTTAATTGATATGCTTCGATGTCGCCAGATTCTGCATGCTGCCATAGAAATCGCTGCGCGCGTGCGTCTTGTGGTCCCACTTTAATGCGATGAAACATTTCGGCAATGCCCCCGCATATACCAACTGCTCTCATTCTAAAATTGTATAAAAGAAGATGTGGGCCTTTCAGTAGAAAGTCGTTGAGCGCGTAGCCTGACGTCGTCGCTGCTGCGTCCCATACAAATCGCACTCGATTAGGCTTATGCACTGTGAAATTTGGAAAAAACCACACGTCATCTTCTCGTTGCTGCCCCGCGTTGACAGCTAACTTCGTTGCGTAGCTTTTGTCGATCAAATTACTAATTTGATTGTTTAGATCGACTTCAAGTTCGGGTCTCTCGACATCTTTTGCTGCAGGCATCTCATGCGTTTCATAGCCATCAGAAAGCTATCTGGGAATAGGTGTTGCTCTTTCTTCTAAAGAAGTTCAACGGTGAAGCGATTATCTTCTATCGTTGTGGTTTGCGCCAAAATTTCCATTGCTCGCTGATCGTCTAAACAATTGATTTGTTTTGGTCCTACGTAAATATGAGCAAACCATTTTTTTTAACTAAATCGTATAGTTGTGTGTCGCAGTCACATTTGTGTAAATGTAGACTATTATTTATGCGCTTAGATCCACTATAAATTGTCCAGCCATGGATCTCGCCATTTAACTTCACGCACTTTTAGCGACGATATTAAATTTGGGTTATTTACGCCAATAATTAATTTGGGAACGACGTTTGTATAACCTTGCAGCGGTAGCCCTCTTAGATTTGGGAACTGCTTTGAACATGTTGCGTCAACATTGTTTCTGAAGCCATGCCTAATTCTTTGAGGGTATGTAAATCATTTAATGAAAATACTTTAGCACCCACCTTTGCCGCTGAAATGCGCATGTTCATTCGCTTTGATGATGTTGCATCAAAACGTTTTACGTCGCCTGTCCAGTTCAGGCACAGCGGACTTAGTGATCCATCCAGGTCCAGATTGGTAGCGAGACTCTCTTCAATCAGCGTTAATCCATAAATGCGTAGGTATCGATCGACTTGGTTTTTCCGTACAAAGTTACAGGAACAAATCGGAAGTAGCTATTGATATCTTCTGAGCGCTCGCGATGATTATTTAAAATTGACCTTGTAGGCTGGCGGCCGTTAGTAAAAGCGGCAGCTGAATTGTTTACTATTTGTCTGCCGTACAATAATTCGTGGTGGTTTTGTTTACATCCACTTACCCCGCAATGTCGTCTGGTCCAACAGCGGCATTGAGTACATAGATTTTTAGATTTCACTATGTCCCATCTGTCGGCTACTGTTGATTGTAGAAACTCGTTGCATTGGAACAGCCAGGGTCCTCCAGAGCACCTCACACATTCGACGGGCCGATTACTTGGTATATCAGCTGTCCCGCTATGCGTATTTAAATACGCACCCTTGCGTGTTGACTTCTTATCATCTGCACTGTTGACAATGGGTCCGCTCACACGACATGCTGCTTCAGCGATATCAAAAAGCCAATCTGAGAAATCTTGTAGATTTGGGCACTCTATATTATTCATGTATATAGCCCACTTTGGAGTTAAGTCCTGAACCAACTTATCGACGAGCTCCTGAAGTAGCATCGTTTTACTCAGATGTGCTTTTAGTTCACTTGCTTTCATTCTTGCACACATATTTTTAATGGCAAACGAAATTTCGATTATTGCTTCTAGCTTGCCTTTTGGCGCTGGCAATTTTCGCACATTTTCAATTAAAACACTCACTATATGCTCCGGCCGGCCAAAACACATTTTTAACGTTCTGATTACGTCTGGCACCATTTCCGGAATCATAAACTTGTCACGTAAAGCTTTTAGCGCCCTTCCCTTGAGGCACTTTTGCAGCCGGATCATGTTCACGTCGTTTGAGTAACCAGCGATCCGCGTGCTTTGTTCATACGCGCTGTAGAAAAGCGGCCACTCTCTTGGATCACCGTGAAATATTGGTAGATCACGCGAAACCGCCTGGCGCGCAGCTAACTGAACTGACGTTATATTTGCAAATTCGTTTCGTGCGTCGGTGTGAGTTATCGCTGAAGCGCGATTGAAAACATCGTTGACTAGGCGATGAGCTGCTGCTGGCGTACTGTGAACCATCGGAGACTCGAAATTCACATGAGACGCTGGGGCTTGCTTGTCACCGGTACACTCCAATTGCCTACCGGGCGGCAGCGCTTGTAGTACTTCTGTCGATATATGTTTTCCGCGTAGTAATTCATATTTGCGGCGCAAAAACTCTTTTTCTAGACGCAGTTCATCTTCCAGTTGTTAAAGACATAGCTGTTGCTCGCTTTCTTGCTAAGTTTTTTGTGTCTCATCACACACCGACTCATGTCTTTTTTTTATTCATTGTATTTAATTATTTGCGCTATTATGTTTGTTATATTTGTAGCGTAGAGTTTTTAAATTAAAGTTGGCACGATGAGTTGATATAATGATGCTTTAAAATTCTATAAATAAAAAAAAATATATTAATTTAGTAAAAACTAATAATTTTTGCTACATTTACCCTAGTCCGCTGCTTGCCTTGCCTTCTCCGTCTTCCAATTGCCACCGACTATGATTTCAACTTTTTCTTAATGCTTAACTAAAACTAACTATGAATTTTTATAAGCTACCTTTGCGCCAATTTGTATTGGAACTATTTACAGATTGGAAGCAAACTGTATGAAATGAAATATTCGGACTAAAGGCAGGGTTCGTAGCGTGCACATAAAATGCAGGGTTTGCGTATTTTTGGCAGCAACATAAATAAATAAATAACATTTAATTTTTTAACATTTTCTAACTTAAATATAATGTATGATATGCGATATATATACAAGGTCTGTCGCAAAAGAAACAGGACTTTTTAAATATAACTTTTTCTGGTGGCGCCACCTATTGGTGGGTATATGAAATAAAAAGTTTGATCTCTTGTTGACATTTCGTAAAAATTTTAAGACAATTGGACAACTACAATCGAAGTTATCGATCAAAAAGTGACAGCAGCTTTTGGTCATCGGTCGTAAAATGCATTTTGAATAAAGAGCAAATATTAAATTTTGTTTTAAACTTGGGAAAACGTTCACTGAAACATTTCAAATGATGAAAAAAGTTTATGGTGATCAGTGCCTATCCCGTAGTAATGTGCATGAGTGGTTTAAGCGATTCCAAGAAGGTCGTGAGGACCTCTGTGACGATCAGAAGTCGGGCCGGCCAAAATCAGTGATTACCCAAAACAATATTGAAAAAGTGGGTATTGTACACCGAGAGTTCGTCCCACCTGGCCAAACGATTAATGCTGTGTTTTACCTTGGTGTTATGAAGCGTCTTTTGTCACACATTCGTCGTGTTCGACCACAATACCGTGAGGCAGGGTCCTGGCGCCTGTTGCACGATAATGCGCCGTCTCATCGGTCGACGCTTGTCACTGATTTTTTGACAAAAAACTCCATATTAACCATTAATCACTCATCCTACTCACCTGATCTGGCACCCTGTGATTTTTACCTATTTAGAAAACTTCATTTGCCCATGAAAGGACACTGGTTTCAGGACATTTCAGCTATCCAAAAGGCGACGACCGATATTCTCAAGAGCATTCCGAAAAATGACCTTAAACACTCATTTGAAATGCTAATTGACCGGGCTAAACGCTGTAGGAAACGCACAAGGAAACTACTTTGAATAAAAAAATATAACTTTTGAAAAATATTAATTTTTTGTTGTTTTTTTTTGAACAGTCCTGTTTCTTTTGCGACAGACCTTGTATATATATGTCAAAATCCAGACATGATGGAGCAAAACAGACTTCAGATTCGTGTTCAGCGCATCAAAATACATAAAGGATGGGTGGTCTAATTCCCCAACTCGGGTACTTTTTTATTTTGTGTGGCTGTGTAATAATTGAAAATATAATTATGAATGAAAAAGTATATTAAGGTATTTCCATTTGTATTACACTGGCAACACCTAACATAACATAGATCTAAGAGTGAGAATCTATATAAATATATATATATATATATATGTATATATATATATTGTTAGGTGTTGCCAGATTGTATAATAATGTAATACAAATGGAAATACCTTAAACGCCTCTCCTTAAGATAATACATATTACTCAGTTTGAACTTGTACAAAGTGAAATTATTAAAGTAAATGATATAAAAAAAACATGCAATATTCATTGTTAAATCTTATACATAGATACATACGTACATACATAAAACATATTATATGGAAGTAATATACTATTCAATTATTACACAGCCACACAAAAAAAAAAGTACCCGAGTTGGGGAATTAGACCACCCATTCTTTATGTATTTTGATGCGCTGAACACGAATCTAAAGTCTGTTTTGCTCCATCATGTCTGGATTTTGACATAACCTCAAAAAACATGGCGGATTTTATGTGACAGACAAACCTTTTTAAATAACGAGGGATTTGCTTGATTCTTGTTACTCAGGGGTTTTTGAGGTCGCTGATTACGAATTTCAAGTCAGACTTTCAAAATTCAAAATGGAGGATCCAATATGGCGGACCAATTTTTGATAAATTGTTGGGTTTTTTGAGGAAACTTGGTATCTGGTGGTTTTTGGGGTCGCTGATTACGAATTTCATGTCAGATTTTCAAATTCAAAATTGCGGATTTAGTACAGTGGTCAAATATCTTTATGTTTTTTTACTTGTGTCTGCATCCAGGGCACCTCCACGCGGTGACGGTGGGCAACGGAGAAATCCGGCTATCCGGGTGAGTCCCTGGATAATGACTTTGATGCCGTCATGGCAGACACACGTGAGAAACGTATTACGATGCAGGTCCCAGTATAGGCGCTTGGTCAGGATGAGAAAGCGGGCCTGCAGGCGTCGTCATCAGGTAACCGCAGCTCTACCTTGGTTGGTGACTTGGTTGATGTAGAGTATGATGCTACAAGAAAAGAACTTGATATTGACTTAAACCCTCACAATTGTAGCAAAAAATCGAGAATTGTTATGTTACATTTGCAGTAAATTTGAGGTAAGCTCTTTGCGGAATAGAATTGACGAAGAAGTGCGTGTAATGTATAATGAAGTTTTTGGTTTTGAGATCGATCAAAATTCTAATAGGGTTCCGCACATTATTTGTAATAGGTTCAGAAAGATGCTCTGTCGTTGGTAATCTGATAAAAATCAGGAGTTTATCAAATACTCTAATCCAACACTCTGGACAAAACCTCGATAAAAAGCAGATTGCTATTTTTGTTTGAATAAAGTAGCAGATTTCAGTATTAAAAGTAAAAACAAAATACCGTATAAGATAGGTAAGTGCTTTCAGTACCTTCAAACGAAATTTCCTAAAATTTCTGAGTCAAAATTAAAAGAAGGAGTGTTTGATGGACCTCAAATTCGAACACTATTTAAGGATGAAGTCTTTTTTCTGAAATGAAAACTTTTTAGGAAATGTAAAGAGTTTGTAAAGGACTCCCGGTTTATCCGGGTCGAAGGCTGGGATAGCTCAGCTTCGCCAAGGTCCGTCTACATAATTTTATTTGATTGAGACCGCGAGGAAAATTAGACAGTTGTTGTTTGGTTTGCTTGATTTTAAGTGCTTTTATTTCTTAGTTTCTCTCTTCTTGTCTTCTCTTGAGGCCCGTGTACACACCCCTTTTAAGGTTACCGGCGTTGTGCTTGTGTGTATGCCGTCCGATCCCAATGTTCGAATGTCGCTCCAGCCGTTGTTTTGACACCCAGTGGTCAAATATCGCCTCTGTTGTTGACTCGTGTTCGAACTCTAGCTGACGCCCAGTGTTCAGATAGTACCTTCAGCTGCAGATTTGACGCCCAGTGTCCAAATCCTATTTGACGCCCAATGCTCAAATAGTTGTTCAGCTATAGATTTGACGCCCAATGCTCAAATAGTTGTTCAGTTATAGATTTGACGCCCTTTGTTCAAAACTTATTTGAAACCCGTTGTTCTAAATACTTGTCTAGCTCTTAGTTCAGAACCCAAAGTCAGACTGTCCTTTCATGTAAAACGCCGCTCCTTTTATATCATTTCTGTTACTGAGCCGCAACAACACCGCTAACAGAGTTACCGTATGTTACGTGCTGCTGCGCCGCTCAACAGAAAGGATCACCGCTACTTTCCAGCCGGCAGAAAATCATATTTGATTTTCGCGCCAACCCGCTAACAGCGCTGCTGATTCAACTGTTTCGGCTAGCGTATATGCGACCGACATCTATAACACCATTTCCCCTTTGATATCCATTTATGCATCATGTTAGCTGTATCACTCATAACCGTGATCTCAACATTGTGATCTGTCCCAGTAAATTGGCCGCAATCTCAGGTTGTGAATAATGTCGCTGCGCTAAAAATTAATATTCAACATTTTAGTATGTGTAACAGCAACGCTGCAGACATTTAACAGCGTCTTAACAGCAATCCGTTAAACTTCCAGTCCATCAGCGCCACTGTAACTTCGGCTTTTCAGCATCCCTGTCGTTACCCGATATAACCACCCGCTGTACACCAAACGATCCATGGACAAGTCCAAATCGGTACACAACCTCGGTTCCAGTGGTTGTCCCTCTCGCACTCACGCGGTTGTCCGATGATCGACACTCGCAACATGTTCGACGAACATGATCTCAGTGCGAACTTGGTGTTGTAAGCTGCGAACTCAGTGTTGTAAACCGCATACTCAGTGTTGTCAGCTGTGTGGCCTTCCCACAACAGCTGTTGGTATTTATCGCAACTTGTGAGGCCAAAATATAACTATATTTTGTGCCTTCACAAGTCCCCAATACAAAAAAATTGTTGCCAAAATAATAAAGGACTTTAAAAAACTGGGATGTCTGATGAACTTAAAATTACATTTCGTACGTTCTCATCTTGATAGTTTTCCTGACAATCTCGGACATTTCAGCGAAGAACAAGGCAAACGTTTCCATCAAGATATAAAAGTGATGGAAACTCGCTATCAAGGAAGATGGGACGAAAATATGTTGGCTGATTTCTGTTGGATGCTCAAGAGGGACATACGAAGAACAGGCAGAAAAGAATGGCGATATCCTTTGCATAGGACATTTGAAGAAAAGAGAACACGTTACAGCAGCAAAAAGGATAACTATTAGAGAGGAAAGATTAATTTCATCTAATATAAAATAACAAACAGCCCTTATAAAAGCTACGTAATGTCCAAAATCAGCTCGTGCAACCTCCTCGTGGTGAACATCGGGTAATGCTAATGCCGCCGGTATATTCGTTATCAGCGAACTAAAAAACGTACAAAGTTTCGCAAAAATCCACCAATTTTTTAAAAATTGGTCCGCCATATTGGATCCTCCATTTTGAATTTTGAAAGTCTGACTTGAAATTCGTATTCAGCGACCCCAAAAACCCCTGAGTAACAAGATTCAAGCAAATCCCTCGTTATTTAAAAAGGTTTGTCTGTCACATAAAATCTGCCATGTTTTTTGATGTTATGTTCAAATCCAGACGTGTTGGAGCAAAACAGATTTCAGATTCGTGTTCATCACATCTTAATACATAAAGAATGGGTGGTCTAATTCCCCAACTCGGGTACTTTTTTTGTGTGGCTGTGTTATCCATTAAGTTTTAACACATAAATCTTTTCTAATCAAAATTAGTTTTTAACTACTTTACGATTAAGACGTGGTCTCAACTCTCTTCCATTTGATTGATCAAAATCTTGTTCAGAAGGAACTTCATTTGAGTTACTATTTTTATTAACTACATCAATTGGATCAGATGAGCTGCTTCCATCAACATCGGTGTTTTGCACATAAGCACATCACTTGTTCGCCCGATCTTGGAATTTGTATCTTGTGTTTGGAACCCACATTATGAAATTCATCAAGATCGTATCGAGTCTGTTCGAAAACAGTTTCTGTTATTCGCTCTCAGAAACCTCAATTGGGCTTCTGATATATATCTCCCATCATATGTTGATCGGCTGAAAGTTATTGATCTACCAACTCTATCTGCTCGACGGTCAATGCTCTCTGTCGTTTTCCTTAACAAGATTCTTTGTGGGGAAGTCGATTCTCCTTATTTACTTCAATCTTTATCTTTAAATGTTCCCTCTCGCTTCACGCGAAACTATGTGCCTTTATGGTTGTCATTTTGCACAACGAACTATGCTTGCCATGATTCTGTTCGGTCTCTCTGCTATACCTACAACAAATATTCGCATCTATTCTCCTACAATTCTTCTTTAAACTTTATAAAGAAATCTGTCCTCAAATCTAACCGTCAATAAATTGTAATTTCATTTTTCCATTTTCATCTTATGATTTGTAATTGCGACTGCTTGGAGCACTCCCTGGCTGTGAGTTGAGGCACAGTCGGCCAACTAAGCGATCAAACAAAAATCCTCCAACGGGTCTGAGTGGTCGTAACTTTCCTCCTATTTTAGCGATAAGGTAGAAATAAGTTGTTCAGTGAGCAACTTAGCCTTGTAATATTTGTAATGCAACTGATTAGATTAATGTAGTTGTAAATAAAATAAGGTTCAACATATTCATTAGCATTACCATTTTGGTTTCTAATTTGGTCTAAATGTCTTTTAATTTCACTCTTGTAGTGAGTCAAAATACAACAATATGATCGAGGGCCTAGTTTCTGACTTATAGTTGCTTGAGTCCATCTTGACTTGTAAGGGTTTCTATAATCTCTAACCATTACTTTTTGACCCTTCGAAAACCTAATGTTGCGTTTTCCTTTATAACTACTGACATTTTAATCTAGTTTTTTTCGAATAATTTCTTTTACTATTGGCGGTTTAAGAAAATGAAATCTGGTTTTTAAAACTCTACCAAAAAAACTTTTGCTGGTGTTTACCCTGTTGTACAGTCTATAGTATTACGATAGTCAATTAAGAATCGATTTAAAATTGTAGCGAATTCTTCATTTACATTAATTTTTAAACTTGCATATATAGATTTCTTTAACGGTTTAACAAAACTTTCTGCTTGACCATTCGTAGAAGGATGACCAGGAGCAGTAAATACATGTTTCACTCCATTATTTGACATAAATAGCTTGAATTCTTCAGACGTGAATTGCGGACCATTGTCGCTGACTAAAATATCTACTAAGCCATACCGACAAAATAATTCTCTAATTATACTAATATGAGATGATTTGTCTTTTGTTTTAAAAACTTCAACCCAGTTTGAATGTGAATCAATCACAATCAGCAAATAAAAGATTTTGGTTGGTCGTGCATAATCAACATGAATTCTACTCGAAACCGTGTCTGTGGGCATCCATGGAATTAGTGAACTTTTCCCTGGACTCTGTTGTAACTCTTGACAAGGTATACAAACTCTTATCATAAATTCAATTTCAGCATCTAGCGCAAGCATTTTGGTTTCGACAATACCTAAATGTGATGCATGAAATTCGTTTAATACTCACTTTCTAAGCTTTATAGGTATTACAACTCTATAACCCCATAGTATGCACTCTACAGACAATTCATGTGATTTTGAAACAAATCGTAAATATTCACTACCTTTCAACTTACCTGTTGTTCCATTTTTGATAGCGTTACCGACTTTTGACAATATTACGTCCCGTCTAGTTTCACGTGCTACGTACTGAAATTAATGTTAAATACATTTTAAGATTGAATAAAATTGATATGATTAATTCCATAAATTTCTTTAGAAGAAAAACATTGAGGTTTTCTGAAAAGTCCATCTGCAATATTTAAATTGCCTTTTATGTACTCTACAGAATAATCAGAACCTGATAAAATCATTCGTGCAGATGCCATCAATGGCAAACCTTTCGAAGGTCCAAATATTCCTAATGAAGACTTATAATCTGTTCGCAAATTAAACTTGTTGCCTAAGAGATACTGTCTCAATTTAGTGATGCAATATATAATTGCAAGAGCTTCTTTTTCATGCGTACTATAATTAAGGTCACACTTTGTCAAAGCTCTAGACAATTGGTCTAATATCATGTTCAAATTTATGTGATAACACACCAAATACTGCAAATACTTTTAATACGCTTTTTGACAATTTTGTGTCCAAATAAATTTTACATCTTTGCAAAGCAATTCATACAAAGTATTCATTTTATGTGCAAAATTGTTTATGAATTTAGAATAGTAATTTTCCATCCCAATAAATGCTCTTAATTCAGATATATATCTTGGTATTGACACTAAGGTTACACAAGGAATTCTGTTGCTATTTTTACTGAAACCAGTTTCATTAATTGAAAAACATAAGTAACAAATTTTTGATTTGAAAAATTCACATTTTGCCGAATTAAGTTTTAATCCTGCTGACGTAATTTTAGTTAAAACAGCTTTTAAATTCATTATATGTTTCTGCATGTTCTTTCCTGAGATGGTTATATCATCTTGATATACTACAACCCCAAGTATACACAGTTTTTTTGAAGGTAATATTTTTAATCTTATCAGCCCTATATGCGTACCCAGGTGCGCAATTTTTGAGATTCTTCATTTAGTCGTGACTGATTGTAAGCATTACATAGGTCAAGTTTAGTGAATAACATGCCTCCTTCTAATGCTGCAAAAATTTCCTCAATACGAGGCAAAAGATACCTTACATCTTTTAAAAACTTGTTTAGGGTAATTTATAGTATTTTCTTTTCCAAGCCGTTGTAAAATGTTATTGGTACTAATGTGCAAGGGGCACCGGTGTCACAAACAATATCCATCTCGTATCCATGCATATTAATAGACAAATAGAAAACTCCGCAGAAAGATTTTGAAGCCACGCTATATATAAGTTAACATAACGAATCCTCCTAAACATCTTTTATGATAACGCAGCTTAAGCGGACTACCTCGGGTTTGAACCGATGCTAGGTTTCGTACCTACGAAGGCTGATTCACTCAATGTGCTTCGGTGTTCTTAGCTTAAGCTAGCTGTAAGCATTGATAAGTTAGTCTATTTCTGGAAGCCGAACAAGGCTGATTACAATGAACAATAAATTTAATATAAAAAATTAATTCCGTACTTAATAATTAACGCCCAACGAAAAAAAACCTAAGCCGACATAAATAATAAAATAATCTAATAATGTATATAATAAAGTATAACATAACCTTTAAAAAAAAAAATAAAAAAAAAAAACACATGTAATTGACAATATAGCAAGAGAAAGAAGGAATTAAGAGCATCGTGACAGAAAAAATGTAACTCAGATGAGCTAACATAAAAAACGGCTCTAAGGGCATTTACTATATAATAAATAACAAAATTAAGAGCGTGCAAACGCAGGTAATGAAAATTAAAATCAAACACGTGTAAAGTTATAAACCTAAAGAGAAAAAAAATTCTCTTGAACATATCACATGTGTAACACAAGAAAAGACAATCGTATGATCTAACGGGAGCAAATAAAACCAAACAAAAAAAAAAAACTTTGAAAGCGTGCAAACGTAAAAAAGGTTAAATTGAAATAAAAGACAATCGTACGATCTAACATGAGCAAATAAATCAAAAAAAAAAGAACTTTGAAAGCGTGCAAACGTTAAAAAGATTCCAAATTTATAAAATTAATAAAACAAAAAACCAAAACAAAAAGAATAAAACTTTGAAAGCGTGCAAACTATATATATATATAAATACGAGTAGTACCTACATTTTTGTATTGTTGCATAAACTCTTTTTTGTAAAATCTAGCATAGTATTATCTAGTTAATAATACCAATTTAAACATTTACAGTATATTGTTATTACTATTGTTATTACTTCATTAAGTACTTACGTTGTATTTTTAAGTTAAATCAAGAAAGACCCCTTAGATTTTAAAAATTCAGAATAATTATTAATCAATTTTGAAAAGAATTATGGACGTTGCACAGGTTACTTGCGCAGTTCAAGCAGCGATTGAAGCAGCTTTGAGACAGCAGAGGGATCAGTTTGAAGCGAGATAAAATCCTTTACTAGCAGAATAAGTGCATTAGAATTACGTGCAGGGACAGTTGAGGATTATAGTGAAGTCAGAATTCTTAATAACGTACGTTGCGATGAATCGTTAGACGTAGTTAGGTCCCTCCCTGAGTTCAATATTCATGGATTAAGCTCACAAAGAGACTTACAGCAAGCAGTGAAAAAACCGACGTCATACGAAACTTTCCAAAACCTGAAAACTTGAAAGCTTTGAAATCATTTTTAGGAATGACAAGCTACTACCGATGTTTTGTTAGAGACTACGCTAGAATTGCAAAGCCCTTAACAAATATTTTGAGAGGGGAGAATGGCACTGTTAGTGCTAAACAATCGAAAAAAAATAAAAGTAGAGTTAAAAGATGAAGCAGTTGAGGCATTCGATCATCTGAAGAAAATTTTGATTTCAGAGGATGTCCTCCTTGCGTACCCAAACTACCAAAATCCTTTTGACTTAACAACTGACGCTTCTTCACATGCTTTAGGAGCAGTTCTCTCTCAGGAAGGGCGGCCAATAACAATGATTTCAAGAACCTTGCGTGAAGGAGAAGAACACTACGCCACAAATGAAAGAGAGCTTCTGGCTATTGTGTGGGCCTTACAGAAGTTAAGGAATTACTTGTACGGAGTCAAGAATTTAAGAATTTATACTGACCACCAACCACTAACCTTTGCAATATCGGAAAAAAACCCAAATTCAAAAATAAAGAGATGGAGGGCGTTCATTGAAGAGTACCATCCAAAACTTATTTATAAGCCAGGAAAGGAAAATTTGGTTGCAGATGCGTTATCCAGGCAGTATGTAGACTCCTTAGAATGCAACCTAATGCAACCGTTCACAGCGAACAATCTCTAAGCAAAGTCATAGATAAGGTGGAAACTCCAGTCAATTGCTATCGCAATCAGATAGTTTTAGAGGAAAGTGAAACTACCTTTCGTAGAACTTTTATTATTTTTCAGTCAAGGAAACGGCATATAATTTCCTTTGCCGACACAACTTCACTACTTCAGGAAATTTGAGATGTAGTAAACCCTGATGTAGTCAATGTCATACATTGTAAACTTCATGTGCTAGCATGTATTCAAAATCAGCTCAGATTGATCTATCCAGCTGTAAGATTTAAGTTTTCGAATAGATTGGTAATAGATATTTTTAATGAAAGCGACCAGACAGAGATTATAACAACGGAACATAATAGAGCTCACCGGTCGGGACAGGAAAAGGTTAAGCAAATCATGTTGAGCTACTATTTCCCGAAAATTCAGAAAAATGTGAACGAAGTTGTTTCAAACTGTAGAACCCAAAGAAGCATTTGATTAAGGAAACTCCTATACCATCTTTCCCAGGAGAAATTTTACACGTTGATATATTTTGTACTGATGGAAAATTCTTTTTGACATGCCTTGATAAGTTTTCCAAGTTTGCTATAGTCATACTTATAAGATCAAGGGCAATCATAGACGTAAAAATGTCTTTACTGCAAGCTTTAAACTTCTTTAAAAATCCTAAGACTATTGTCTGTGACAACGAGCGTTCACTAAGTTCCCAAACTATAAGGTCCTTACTTCACAATCATTTCAATGCAGACATTTTCAATGTACCTCCTTTGCACAGCTCGTCGAATGGCCAGGTCGAGAGATTTCACAGCACTCTCGTAGAAATCGCCAGGTGCATTAAAATGGAACGAAATATGGAAGATACAGTTGATGTTATACTTCTTGCTGTTACAAGATATAATAAATCAATTCACTCCGTAACGAACATGAGCCAAATTGACGTGATTTATTCTATAAAAAAAAAATTGAGGATATAAAATCCTGCATATTATCCGCTCAGCAAAGCTCGAGAAAGAGAGCTAGAGAAAATAAGATTTATTCACCCGGTGATAAAATTATGGTAAGGGTTAACAAAAGATTGGGAAACAAACTATCACCAGTATACAACGAGGTAGTTGTCGAAAATGATATGGGAACAACTGTCATGGTCAAAGGTAGGGAAATTCATAAGGATAATATTCGCTAGTATTATGAAACCCATATCTTATTACGCAAACGATACTGACATTTTGATACGTAAACACCTGTTAAAACGAAAATAATGTAGAGGAAACATATCTTTTGTTATTTTCAATTAAGTATCTATTATTATCCCATATAAAAAATTAAAAATTGTAGTATTGTTAAAATCAAAGAAATTGTTGAAAATTGAATTGAATGTTATATTATTGATCTAAGAAAGTAATTTGTACTGAAAATCAGAACATTGTTCACCAATTGTTGCAACTGGAACTGGTAGCTGGTGTAAGCGTAATTAATACTTTCCTCCTAATTTTGACACAAAGTACCGATGGACAAAGTATCCTGAAACATCAATGCAAGCCCTGAGGAACAACCATGAAAATCTGTGACATCACTTCGCTGCGATGCCATCATCGACTTTCCTGGTGACCGAGGACGGCCACCATCTGAAGGGGGAGCAGTTAACATAACGAATCCTTCTAAACGTCTTTTATGATAACGCAGCTTAAGCGGACTACCTCTTGTTTGAACTGATGCTAGGCTTCGTACCTACGAAGGCTGATTCACTCAATGTGCTTCGGTGTTCTTAGCTTAAGCTAGCTGTAAGCATTGATAAGTTAGTCTATTTCTGGAAGCCGAACAAGGCTGATTACAATGAACAATAAATTAAATATAAAAAATTAATTCCGTACTTAATAATTTATAGAAAAGTCAAAAGGGTTACTATTACATTGTACAAAATGACTTTCATCAATTCCAGAGATAATTTACTGTTTTCCTTGTTTTAAAATGACAAACTGAGACTAAATGTCCCCTCTTTCCATAAGAATGACAATTACACTCCTTATATTTGCAATCATTGGAGTCATGATTTCTCCAACCGCAGTGTATACAAGGCTTTTGCTGCTTCCTGGCTCTGCTTGCGTCGCCGTCTCTGTTCATCCAACCCCTCTTACATCTTTGCCGCTGCCTTTAAAATCTTTGCTTTTGCCCATCCCGAACGAAGCTCTGCTACTTCAAGTCTTATATGCATTTTTGATGGTGCTGTTGCGCATCGAACATAATTGATCCAAATAATTAACAGAATCGTCTTCAGTTTTTGTTGTTATTTTAGTTTCAACAATCATCGTTTTTTTTAATGCAAAGGATAACGTTAGTTTTTCATCCTTTTCATATAATCGTTCAAAAATTGCAATTGGAAGACTCATTGCAAATTGATTTAAAACGAACGCTTCCAAATGTTCTCTAAATTGACAGTTCATTGCCAGCTTCTTCACAAACCATTCTGCTACCGTCTCTCCTTTTATAGACAAATTAAACTTCTTTCGCTCACGAAAAATAATTTTTGCTGGTGTAAAGTGCATACTTAGAATATCACCCAGCTCTTTGTAAGTTTTTGATCCTGGTGACTTCGGGCTACATAAGCTATGTAATACGCTTCACGGAACTGCTCCAATCTATGTGCTTAAGTCTTAATTCAAAGCTTCATAATTGATTTTACTGGGAAGTGGAGTACTTACTGGATTGTTTTATTAAATTTGTATTTAAATTTCTTTTTAAGTATTATTATTATAAGCAGTTTGACTTAATTCTAACCGATAATCTTTTTTTTCTTTTTTAATGCCAATAAAACATCTTATATCCATTATATCTGTCATTCTGAATTCTGTCATCAAATAATTCTTTATAGATAGAAATTTTAACAGAATTAATTTGAATTATTTTTTATAAACATTTCGTTAGACTTAATTTGTTACTTTGTATTTTAGTAAACATCTCGTCAAATATTGCAATTTATTAAACCAACCAAAAACCAGCCGAGCATATTAATGCCAACTTGTTCAAAGCTAAAATTCAAATCATTCGGAGAGTTTGTTTTAATGAATTATTAAATTTCTTATATTTTATATGTAAGCTAAGATTCAGAATATTGAAAAATATTTAATTTTTTTTTTAGTTGTAATGTACTTTCTAAATTATATACATTTCGTAATTTTTTATAAAAAAGGTTATTTATAATATTTTCCCACAATTAAACGAACAAATCAAAATTGAAAATAATAACACTCATAATTGTTATAGTGCTGACAACCCAGCTAAATCCCTAGCTGTTTCCGAATAATATGTTTGAAACGTGAAATCTCTCGATTTATCGTGACACCGGGGTTTTGCTCGAGGGGTTTTTAAACCAATCCAACAGAGTTTCCTTTTCGATTCAGGACAGGCCCGAGTGTGTCAAGAATTTTGTGGCAATCACTAGGTAATCTACATATAACAATAGATATATTTTCTGCAATATCTCCTTCATCGAGAATGTAGATGCAACGGTCTACGGCTGAATTTTCGAAACAAGTTTTCCTTAGAACTTACTCAAACACCTCAACTAACATCTAGCTGCCTGTTGAAGATGCCTTGTCGTCTTCATGTGGTACTCCTTGGCGAATTTTCATAAAGATTTCTTCCTTCACTGTGCCGTTGAAGAATGCAGTTTTTACATCCATATGATGTGTTTTAAAGATAAATTGGTTTGAAAGAGCTAAAATAAAAAGAAAACTATTGATTCTTGCAACAGGTGCAAATGTTTCATCGTAATCTACTAGATACTTTTGTGTGATGCCGCGTGCCACAAGTCTTTTCTTATATTTAGTAGCCATGCCAAATTCATTTTGTTAATGGTAAATATCCATTTGCAGTCAATAATATTTTAATTGTCTGGTTATTGGACAAGACACCATGTTTTATTTAGAGAATGAGAATCTATCTATTCTTCTTTTACTGACAATCATTAAAAAGTCTATAATCATTTCTAGGCTTATCTTTCTGTTTTTCACTTTTTCTGGTGACTAGCTTTTCACTTTCAGGCATTTTACCAACAACGTCACGTAATGGATCGACATTCTCAAGAGATTTATCATCACTAGGCTGCATTTCTGATATCAAAATATCTGAAATTCCTTCCGTTCTCTAATTCCGGACATTATTGTCAGCACCATCCTTACTCTTATTTCTTTTGGGATACCAATTTGATCAGTTCCTGCGCTTTTCACTTGTATTTCAACCACAGTCCTAGAGTTTAACACATTTGTTTCATCAATGATAACATCCCTTTCTACCATGAATTTTGTACTTTCAACTTCACACAACTTATAACCATTTGGCTCATAACCAACCAGTATACCCTTTATTGACTTTTCATCAAATTTGCTTTTCTTAATTTTATTATGAAAAACTTTTAAATGCTTTAAACAAGGCTTTCTGTTGTGCCACATATCATATGTAGTCTTATTTCCTTTTAATGCTTTAGTTGAACTCCTTTTTACTAAAAATGTTGAGGTTAATACAGCTTCACCCCAAAAACATTTGATCAACTTTGCTCCATGAATCATCGCACGTGCCTTTTCCGTTATGGTTACGTTATGAGGGGTTTGTGGAACGGTGAAATGGTAACGTATGCCTTTTCTATTCAATAGTGCTTCATTTCATTTGACAGGTGTAATCGTCCTTTATCTATGTACATTAGGGAGCACCGATTTGTATGGGCCCAAAAAAAAAAAAAGTTACTTTTTATACAGGCTTCGCATATTTTGTCAGTTTATTGTATATTGTTTAAAAGGTTTATATCTTCTAAAAAATTAATAGTTTTAATTTCCAAAAATTTTACTCTGCTAATGTGACCCACAAATACCTTTTAAGATTTGCTGCCCATTTTTAGACTCTTACATCTCCTGGTCAAAATTCGCTGAAAGTAGGTTGTGAGGAACGTCATCGCAGTATATCCATGTGATATCGTTTTTACAGTCGCTGCGGAGATTCATGATTCCTTTGACTGTGGCGTTAATAAATTCGCCATTCTTTGCAATTGAAATTTGGATTGGCTTCTTTAAGTAGATGATATTGGTAAACAACTCAATATTTTCGATCATATGGTCTGAAGCTCCTGAATCTAATATAAAAAAAACACGTTCATTTCTTTCATCATCATTCTCTTTAGATTTCATCACCTTTTTAAACGTTAAACAGTCTTTTAAACTGACCCTTTTTGCCATAGTGATGACATGTGAAAATTGATTTTGTGTTACCGCCACTGCTTTTAAACTTATTTTTGTTAACATACCGATTCTTTGTATATTTCTTTTGCATACCATTATTGTTATTTCCAAGTGCTTGCAATATTTTAGCGCTTGTGTCTGCTTGATTTTTTTATTTTTATTTCATGTCATGTCCAATAAATGGTTTTTAACAAAAGCTAGAGTTATATTTTCTTCGGATAGGAACTCCATAGATATTGTAACTCCACCATAGCAAGTGTTAATAGAAGATGTAAAACCTTGTCTATTTCATCTGTTTTCACTCTTGATGAAATCAAATAGGTAATGAGATCGTCAAACACATTAAAGTGAGTTATAAGCGCAGGTTCAGTTTTAAACTTTAAAGACAATAATTGCTTCCTAACACTAAGCTGTGCAGCCAAACTTTTTCATTCGTAGATTGCATCTAAGTATTGGCTCTGCACTGCCGTCTTCGCTTGCGAATCAGAGAAATGAGTCGCTGAGAAACTCAATTATTGTGCTTTTCGCAACTTTGTCAGCTTTTTTCAACTGATCAAGCAAATCTTTCGGTGTTTCTTGATTTACAACGAACAGTGCATCACTTCCAGCTAATAAAGTGTTCACCCTAAAATTCCAAATTAAATATTTATCACCATCGAATGGATTAATATTTCTTTTGATTCTGTCCATATTTTATTTATTTTTTTTTTTTTACAACAACCGTTATGATGTCTGAAAGTTGTATGAAACCGACCCCGTTATGATGTCAGCAGTTTATAAAGTTCAAAATAAACTTGTGAAATTCCGGAGCAGTCCTAGACGAATGCAAAAAACTCGAAGTCTCTATCTATTACCGTTTCCGAGATCCTTTCGTTCATACGGACGGACGGACGGACAGACGGACAGACGGACATGGCTATATCGACTCCTCTATCACTCCTGACCATAATGGGGGTAACTTTGGGGGTCTCCGACCATTATTTCTACCTGTTACATACATTTGCACAAACCCAATAGGCTCTTGTACCTTCGGTACAGGGCCTAAAAAAAGGAGTATATAATTATTTATGTCTAATAAAAGTTAATGTGCCTGGGCCCATAACCGTTATTAATAAAATAAAACAGTTTTATTTCTTGTTATTTTTTTTCTTATTTAATTATCAGTACAGCACATCAAACGACCACACACAATGTGAGCTCACACTAAAGAAAACTGACTTGACAATTGAATTGCAAGACTGATAAAGTTGCCAGACTGCCCAATATATATAGTGTTATTCGTAATAAAGATGTTGAAAAAGTAGTGACTTTGCATATATTATGGTTTAATGTTTTTATAAACATGGAAAAAAGATAATAAAAAGAATTAATGTTGACGATCCACCAATGGAGTTTTGAACTAGATTAATTTTTCCAAAGGCTTGAAAAAGAAACCGCTATAAAACAACATCTGCGAATAAAATAAATCTTTGAACCCGTTTCAGTTGATTACTTTAAAAAAATGGGCAATAAAATATTAAAGAATTCAAGAGAAGCCGGTGACCAATATTAAAAATAAAGCAATCGAAGTTATATTGTCTGCATTCCATGACGATCCAATACAAGGAGGGCATAAAGATATAACTAAAACGCTAGCAAAAATAAATCGACAATATCATTTGAAAAATATGACGCGCAACATTTCCAATTTTGTAACAAAAGTCCAAAATGTAAAAAAGCAAAAGTAACATCTCAAGCCAAAACTCGTCTAACCATAACAAAAACACCATTAATGGCCTTTGATAGAGTAGTAGTAAACACGATCATTCCGCTACCAAAATTAGAGAAACGAAACGAATATATCTAATATATTGTAGTGTATTCTACATATGAACAAAGCGACACAATCACAAATATGCACTTGAAATATATTCGTTCACTTATGTACGGAACGATCAGGCGACCGGCGCATGTAAAACTGCCGCGTCTTCACTTAGCCGCTAAGCAAGCCAACGATTGCCTTATGTAAGCATATATATAATAAACACATGCATACATTATACTCTCGTTCTGCCGCTGTACTTAGCGACAGAACTCTATGTATTAGAAAATTATTATAAAACTACATCAAGATGGAACATACCTAACATATACTCGTATTATCATATACACTGCGGCTAATTGCGAGAAGGTATGCCACAATAAACGGCATATGAACCACGGTTACCAGTTTTAATGTTGGGTGCTGTCGAACTAAGTAGTTATGGGCATCAAGAAAATATACCTGCGTATTGCCGAGTTACGGATGAGTTATGAGCAGCGATATAAAGTATTTGTAAAACGCTTATTTGAAAAACAAAAACACCGCTTAATGCTGCTGAGGTAAGAGCACTTATTGACTCAATAAAATACAGACATTTCCTATATGTTCAATATGTAATGAAATGGTGGTTCCAATGTTTGCAATATTAGTTATATTTTTACAGTTTTATAAAGTTAGAGAATTTAAAATACACAAACATTTTAAATTAAGTTACTCGATGTATAAGTAATTAAATTAATATTTTGGCCACACAATACTGTAACAAATTGTTGCAGACTGATTGAATAACAAAACTCATTTCAATCAACGTGCGATTTGTTCGCACAAGAATATAAAGAGTTGAGTTGTCAAGCACACTTGAAAATAATACTAAATTTCAGCGTTGTGAAGTCAAGTGTAACAGTGAAAAGTATATAAGCTTCGGTTCCACAGAAGTTTAAGTTTTCTCTTATTTTAATTTAAGTTTTATTCCACATATAAATTAACTATAAACTTAACATAAATTTTTTCACTATTTTTATTTAAAAATGACACTGTCAGAAAAATCACTATTGACAAGTGTTCGTCGGTTAATCTGTAATTTGGAAAAATGGAAGTATTGGATTAGATTTTGAAAGGTTTTTGTGAAATAATAGAATATTCCTTATTATTTCACGTTTCTTTTAAAATAAAAAATCGTTGAACACTTTAATATTTTTCAAACTACCATAATTTTAATAAAAACGGACAGAACCTATGCATCAGGTCCTACGTCGTCAAGTGCCACACGTTTAGGGAAATGTGAGCAACAGTAATGAGATATAGCGGGACAGAATGGGCAATACACGTGACGTTGTTTCTTGGAAATTATGATATCTCGAATATTTCATCATACAAAAATGAGAAATAAGGATTATTTTATTACTTAATCAAAAATACTAAAAACACTCAAGGAAGTAATAACAATGCCCCTGATTTTAAGTATAACATATTTAAATTTGTTTAAATCCATGTAATAGTTAAGGAAATATTAATAATTAAAAACTATATTTAGGCCCTGTACCGATGGTACAAGAGCCTATTGGTTTTGTGCAAATGTATGCAACAGATAGAAATAATGATCGGAGACCCCCCAAAGTTACCCTCATTATGGTTAGGAGTGATAGAGGAGTCGATATAGACATGTCCGTCCGTCCGTCTGAATGAACGAAAGGATCTCGGAAACGGTAATAGATAGAGAATCCGGAATTCGACAAGTTTATTGTGTCACTTTAAGTCAAAATCCAAAAAGTTCATCAAAATCGGATAATAAATGACGATTTTATAAGCAATTGAATTTGAACCCCCTTTTCTTTTCATAGATAAAAAATGTTTTATAAGGCACTTATTCGTGCAGTAGGAAGTGGTCATAAATCCGGGAAACATTTAATGTGTTTGTTAAGCGACCTGAACTGATTGATTTTTTATAAATTTAAAATGGCGTAACTTTTAGAATTTCTCTTAGCCAATATTATAATTTTACCAATTTACAGAATAATCCGACGGCCCCTTACAGATCGTGATATTTCTGCCGGATTCTTACCCAAATGTTAATTTAATAATAAGTATATCGCTTCAATATTTAATATAATATCTCAATAATCTATAATATATCTAATCTCAATAATATATCTATCATATGTGAATAGGTAATCGTTTGCTTTTTTTAAAAAGACTCAAAACTTTTTGTTGTAATTTTAAATGAATGCTTGCGATAAATAGTTTACTTGTTAGGAGATAAAATGTAAAAGATTGTGAAAATAAAAATTTATTCTCTTGCTCTTAGTAATTACTTTATTCTTTTCAGCAAGGTGATGCCATTAAACTTTTAGTAATTACTCTATTCTTTTCAGCAAGGTGATGCCATGAAACACTTAAATAAGGAAAGACAATGTAATGCGGAATTGTGTAATGAAATAAAATCATTAAATAATCGCATAAACGAATATGAAAGAAAATCAATAGATCTAGCTAATGAAAATTACAAACTTGAAACGAAACTTGGGGATAGTGAAAAAAATTGCCAGCAAACAATAATCATGCAAGATGAATTAAAGAAACAAATTGATGAATATAAAGCACAGTCTGCATCAGACACCGAAATGGTTGAAACAAAAAGTCTTGAATTAGAAGCATTGAAAGCAAACTTCGAAAAAATTAAACTTAAATTAGATCTTGTTGAAAGCAATCTTAATGCTGCTAAGAAGCAACTTGAAATAAAAAGTGTTGAGATTGGAAACTGTAAGAAGAATGTTGATATTCAAACTGAAAATCATAGCAAGATAATAAACGATTTAAAAACAACATATCAACTGCAAATTGATGACATACTTAAAGATAATGCCGAGATCACAACGGTTCTAGCAGCAAGGGAATCACTGCTAGAGGTAAGTTTTTAGTATTGTGTGGATTTTTTTTAAATACTTGGTTTTTTACAAATAATTCTTAGAAAAAGATAACAACATGCAAGCTTTGTATGTGATTTAAAACCTAATTTTTCGTTATTACAGCAGTTTCCAAAAACAAAAATGTACCTCATATCTTGAACTTTCCCATGAACTTTGCGTCACTATATGACATTAAACCTTTATTCATTTAAATTACAGTCGCGGAGTTATGATGTCATTTTTCTAATTTGAATCATAAAATCGAATAGAAAAGTATGTTAAGTTGTGCTATTTTAATCTTTACATTTAAATATGAATACATGTTTGTATATAAAATTGTATATTAGATACCTGCGCTCAGAATAGGTCGTCCTATCATCGTCGTTAACACATTATTTATGGGTGATCGCATATTTAACGAACTTGACGATCACAGATGAAGTGTGAGAAGCGCACATGTAGCGGATGGTTCGAGGTTCGTGCAAAGGCAGCAGGAATAGCATGTTTCAACATGTATAGGAAAAGAGGTTAAATAAAAATCAATTAATCTTCATAATTGCCCTTTATTCGGACAAGCATTTTATTTTAAAAATGTTGCTTAGTTATAGTCGTTCTAGACTTGAAGGTTAAGTCGTCTAATAGTGGTTGGTGCAATTAAATTTAAAATCATCAGCTGACAGCGGGCGTCTAGCTTATTTTCGATTCAGTCTAATTAAGTATAGGAGTTGACTTGACAACAACATTTGTTTGGGGTAGCCCAATACAAAGTACTCGCGCACTTTTGCGATTATTTATGGAACATTTTATACTTAAAATTAGAAAGTCACAGTAGCCGACAGAATCGTGCGTGCTGATGGCAGATGTTGTTAATGCCAAGTATTCAGAGATCGATCGCCCTTTATTGTGCCATCCTAATCAAGATTGAGCCCCCAACCAATTTAAATATGAAGACCAGACCAGCGCAGTCGCTGAATTTCTATGACTATATACTACGTCAACCTTATGCGTTTTATTCAGCACCTAAATTCGTCGCTAACCCTATTAGCTGCAAAAATCTTGCGATGACTTCGTGCAAGATGATTCCAAGTTCTTCGTCTTGTCCTCAATCACCTCTAAGAGACTGATTTTCAATCTCTGAGATCGCCTTGGTAACACGCGTTAGCATCACTTCCTTAAAAAAGATCGCAAACGACATCTTTTATGTATTGGGATTGACGTTGGATGTACTGCATCAATATATTGACAAATTGGCTCGATAGCGCTTTGAGTGTGAAATTGCGTCATCATGTAAAGACGAACAATCTTTGCTGGCATAACTAGTGCAGATACTTATTTAAATGGCCTTCAACCGTCTGTCGACCATGGCCGCGTTTAGGAAGCCGCATTTAGTGTGAAATTGCGTCACCATGCAAAGACGAACAATCTTTGTTGGCATGATCTTGTGCGCGCTGGTGTCAGTTATTTTGAATGCCAAGTACGGGGAGATCTCTCCATACCTGGTCATGTCAACGCGTGCCCAGTCGTCCTCTATTACGTCGTCCAATCAAGTTTGGGCCCCCATGTAAGCAATGTGTGCTGGAGCTCTTTCATGCATTCGAATGAGGTGACCAGCCCCGTGCAGCCGATTGAGTTTTATGCGCTGGACTATGTCAACCTCATCGAATATCCTGTACAGCTCGCGGATCATACGGGACCTAAACTTCTCGCCGAATCTTCCCCTCAAAGACATTCAACACTGTTTCATCTGACTCAATCACGGTCCATGCCTCTGCACTATACAGTAGGACCGGAAGTATCAGCGGCTTATAGATTTTGATTTTCGTCTTTCGAGAGAGGGCTTTACTGCTTATTTGCTTGCTTATCGCAAAAAAGCATATGTTTGCAAGAGTGATTCTTCGCCTGATCTCCAGACTGACGTTGTTGCTGGTTTTACTGGATCCAAAATAGACGAAGTTTTCTACAACACTGAAGTTGAAATTCTCCATCGTCGCGATGACGTAGAGCGAGAAGACACCAAGTACTTTGTATTGTCCTCATTCACCGCTAGACCCATGAGTCGAGACTGTTTTTCAATCTCTGAGAACGCCTTGCTGACTCGTCGTTCCTGCGTAAGCGAGCAGCATCACTTCTTTTTGGAAGATTGAGCCCGACATATTCTGTATGCACGGGAACTGGCGAAAAATGTATTCCATCAAAAAAATCGCACGACAGCGCATCACCCTGCCTGAAACCTCTCTAGGTATCAAAGGGTCGGAGAGCTCTTTCCCCACCCTGACAACGCTTTGTGGTGAGATAGCGTTGTCATGCAAAGACGGTCGATAAAAAGGTAGTGAAAAGAACGGATTGAGTTTAAACAACGACGAAATAACAACACGCGTAGGTTGGCTTTTCGTTTAATGAGTGACGCGTCGATTGCTCGACGCCTCTATTTATAGAAAAAATATTATATCTATGCTTAGTCTATTCTTATTTCCTATTGGTACAGATAATACAGTATTCGGCTTATCTATAATGCATGTGTGCAATATATGTCAACAGATTCGGAAAAACCGAATGTCATAAAATTGTTACAACATAAACACATATCGCTTATTCTTATCTGTGCGTGCATTTGTCATGTTCGGCATTTTCATAATGACCGAATGTCATAAAAATATTTTTATGTATTATTAGTTGTTATCATTCGCCTAGACGAGTGATGAAACATGATGAGATTATTTCTACATCTGTTCGTCATTTGTCGAGGCCGATATCGGAAAATTCTATTAAGAATGAACATGCTCCCCTCGTTGAAAGATTCATCCTTTCAATAATTTACCCATATCTTGTTTTTATCAATTATTGCGGGAATACAATTTTAATTTTTTTTTTTAAATCTTATTTAAGTACTTATATATAAATAAACGAATTATTTTTCAATTAAGATTTTGAGTATGAATTTTTTATAGTTTTTTTTTGTTAAAAGATTTGATTATATACTTTTTATTTTTTATATAGTACTAGCTGTACCCGGCACGCTTTGCTGTGCCCAGTAAAAATTATTTTCATCACACAATATATTCTCCTCCTACTCGACTCCAAGCACTTCTCTACTTCTTTCAGCAATATTTAAAACCGATAAATCAAATAACTTTTTTTATCTTTTAAACTAAGAAACTTTATTCTCTTTTCTTAACTTGATTACTTCATCCGATCCCATTAACATGTATACCAAATTTCATCCATATACTTCAAATGGATGCAAAGATATGTTGAATTTTGTTTATCGCTTGTATGGGGGGTGGGGCATAGCCCCCTCCGATTTTGACCAAACTTAACACGATTACTTTTCCCGATCCCATTAACATGTGTAATAAATTTCGTCCCCGTACTTCAAATGGATGCAAAGATATGATGAATTTTGTTTATCGCTTGTATGGGGGGTGGGGCATAGCCCCCTCCGATTTTGACCAAACTTAACACGATTACTTTTCCCGATCCCATTAACATGTGTAATAAATTTCGTCCCGTACTTCAAATGGATGCAAAGATATGATGAATTTTGTTTATCGCTTGTATGGGGGGTGGGGCATAGCCCCCTCCGATTTTGACCAAACTTAACACGATTACTTTTCCCGATCCCATTAACATGTGTAATAAATTTCGTCCCCGTACTTCAAATGGATGCAAAGATATGTTGAATTTTGTTTATCGCTTGTATGGGGGGTGGGGCATAGCCCCCTCCGATTTTGACCAAACTTAACACGATTACTTTTCCCGATCCCGTTAACATGTGTAATAAATTTCGTCCCCGTACTTCAAATGGATGCAAAGATATGATGAATTTTGTTTATCGCTTGTATGGGGGGTGGGGCATAGCCCCCTCCGATTTTGACCAAACTTAACACGATTACTTTTCCCGATCCCGTTAACATGTGTAATAAATTTCGTCCCCGTACTTCAAAAGGATGCAAAGATATGATGAATTTTGTTTATCGCTTGTATGGGGGGTGGGGCATAGCCCCCTCCGATTTTGACCAAACTTAACACGATTACATTTCCCGATCCCGTTAACATGTGTAATAAATTTCGTCCCCGTACTTCAAAAGGATGCAAAGATATGATGAATTTTGTTTATCGCTTGTATGGGGGGTGGGGCATAGCCCCCTCCGATTTTGACCAAACTTAACACGATTACATTTCCCGATCCCATTAACATGTGTAATAAATTTCGTCCCCGTACTTTAAAAGGATGCAAAGATATGATGAATTTTGTTTATCGCTTGTATGGGAGGTGGGGCATAGCCCCCTCCGACTTTGACCAAACTAAACACGATTACTTTTCCCGATCCCATTAACATGTGTAATAAATTTCGTCCCCGTACCTCAGATGGATGCAAAGATATGATGAATTTTGTTTATCGCTTGTATGGGGGGTGGGGCATAGCCCCCTCCGATATTGACCAAACGTAACACGATTACTTTTCCCGATCCCATTAACATGTGTAATAAATTTCGTCCCCGTACTTCAAATGGATGCAAAGATATGATGAATTTTGTTTATCGCTTGTATGGGGGGTGGGGCATAGCCCCCTCCGATTTTGACCAAACTTAACACGATTACTTTTCCCGATCCCATTAACATGTGTAATAAATTTCGTCCCCGTACTTCAAAAGGATGCAAAGATATGATGAATTTTGTTTATCGCTTGTATGGGGGGTGGGGCATAGCCCCCTCCGATTTTGACCAAACTTAACACGATTACTTTTCCCGATCCCGTTAACATGTGTAATAAATTTCGTCCCCGTACCTCAGATGGATGCAAAGATATGATGAATTTTGTTTATCGCTTGTATGGGGGGTGGGGCATAGCCCCCTCCGATATTGACCAAACGTAACACGATTACTTTTCCCGATCCCATTAACATGTGTAATAAATTTCGTCCCCGTACTTCAAAAGGATGCAAAGATATGATGAATTTTGTTTATCGCTTGTATGGGGGGTGGGGCATAGCCCCCTCCGATTTTGACCAAACTTAACACGATTACTTTTCCCGATCCCGTTAACATGTGTAATAAATTTCGTCCCGTACTTCAAAAGGATGCAAAGATATGATGAATTTTGTTTATCGCTTGTATGGGGGGTGGGGCATAGCCCCCTCCGATTTTGACCAAACTTAACACGATTACTTTTCCCGATCCCATTAACATGTGTAATAAATTTCGTCCCCGTACTTCAAAAGGATGCAAAGATATGATGAATTTTGTTTATCGCTTGTATGGGGGGTGGGGCATAGCCCCCTCCGATTTTGACCAAACTTAACACGATTACTTTTCCCGATCTCATTAACATGTGGAATAAATTTCGTCCCGTACTTCAAATGGATGCAAAGATATGATGAATTTTGTTTATCGCTTGTATGGGGGGTGGGGCATAGCCCCCTCCGATATTGACCAAACGTAACACGATTACTTTTCCCGATCCCATTAACATGTGTAATAAATTTCGTCCCCGTACTTCAAATGGATGCAAAGATATGATGAATTTTGTTTATCGCTTGTATGGGGGGTGGGGCATAGCCCCCTCCGATTTTGACCAAACTTAACACGATTACTTTTCCCGATCCCATTAACATGTGTAATAAATTTCGTCCCGTACTTCAAAAGGATGCAAAGATATGATGAATTTTGTTTATCGCTTGTATGGGGGGTGGGGCATAGCCCCCTCCGATTTTGACCAAACTTAACACGATTACTTTTCCCGATCCCATTAACATGTGTAATAAATTTCGTCCCGTACTTCAAAAGGATGCAAAGATATGATGAATTTTGTTTATCGCTTGTATGGGGGGTGGGGCATAGCCCCCTCCGATTTTGACCAAACTTAACACGATTACTTTTCCCGATCCCATTAACATGTGTAATAAATTTCGTCCCGTACTTCAAAAGGATGCAAAGATATGATGAATTTTGTTTATCGCTTGTATGGGGGGTGGGGCATAGCCCCCTCCGATTTTGACCAAACTTAACACGATTACTTTTCCCGATCTCATTAACATGTGTAATAAATTTCGTCCCGTACTTCAAATGGATGCAAAGATATGATGAATTTTGTTTATCGCTTGTATGGGGGGTGGGGCATAGCCCCCTCCGATATTGACCAAACGTAACACGATTACTTTTCCCGATCCCATTAACATGTGTAATAAATTTCGTCCCCGTACTTCAAATGGATGCAAAGATATGATGAATTTTGTTTATCGCTTGTATGGGGGGTGGGGCATAGCCCCCTCCGATTTTGACCAAACTTAACACGATTACTTTTCCCGATCCCATTAACATGTGTAATAAATTTCGTCCCCGTACTTCAAATGGATGCAAAGATATGATGAATTTTGTTTATCGCTTGTATGGGGGGTGGGGCATAGCCCCCTCCGATTTTGACCAAACTTAACACGATTACTTTTCCCGATCCCATTAACATGTGTAATAAATTTCGTCCCCGTACTTCAAATGGATGCAAAGATATGATGAATTTTGTTTATCGCTTGTATGGGGGGTGGGGCATAGCCCCCTCCGATTTTGACCAAACTTAACACGATTACTTTTCCCGATCCCATTAACATGTGTAATAAATTTCGTCCCCGTACTTCAAATGGATGCAAAGATATGATGAATTTTGTTTATCGCTTGTATGGGGGGTGGGGCATAGCCCCCTCCGATTTTGACCAAACTTAACACGATTACTTTTCCCGATCCCATTAACATGTGTAATAAATTTCGTCCCCGTACTTCAAATGGATGCAAAGATATGATGAATTTTGTTTATCGCTTGTATGGGGGGTGGGGCATAGCCCCCTCCGATTTTGACCAAACTTAACACGATTACTTTTCCCGATCCCATTAACATGTGTAATAAATTTCGTCCCCGTACTTCAAAAGGATGCAAAGATATGATGAATTTTGTTTATCGCTTGTATGGGGGGTGGGGCATAGCCCCCTCCGATTTTGACCAAACTTAACACGATTACTTTTCCCGATCCCGTTAACATGTGTAATAAATTTCGTCCCGTACTTCAAATGGATGCAAAGATATGATGAATTTTGTTTATCGCTTGTATGGGGGGTGGGGCATAGCCCCCTCCGATTTTGACCAAACTTAACACGATTACTTTTCCCGATCCCATTAACATGTGTAATAAATTTCGTCCCGTACTTCAAAAGGATGCAAAGATATGATGAATTTTGTTTATCGCTTGTATGGGGGGTGGGGCATAGCCCCCTCCGATTTTGACCAAACTTAACACGATTACTTTTCCCGATCCCATTAACATGAGGAATAAATTTCGTCCCGTACTTCAAATGGATGCAAAGATATGATGAATTTTGTTTATCGCTTGTATGGGGGGTGGGGCATAGCCCCCTCCGATATTGACCAAACGTAACACGATTACTTTTCCCGATCCCATTAACATGTGTAATAAATTTCGTCCCCGTACTTCAAAAGGATGCAAAGATATGATGAATTTTGTTTATCGCTTGTATGGGAGGTGGGGCATAGCCCCCTCCGAATTTGACCAAACGTAACACGATTACTTTTCCCGATCCCATTAACATGTGTAATAAATTTCGTCCCCGTACTTTAAAAGGATGCAAAGATATGATGAATTTTGTTTATCGTTTGTATGGGGGGTGGGGCATAGCCCCCTCCGATTTTGACCAAACTTAACACGATTAATTTTCCCGATCCCGTTAACATGTGTAATAAATTTCGTCCCCGTACCTCAGATGGATGCAAAGATATGATGAATTTTGTTTATCGCTTGTATGGGGGGTGGGGCATAGCCCCCTCCGATATTGACCAAACGTAACACGATTACTTTTCCCGATCCCATTAACTTGTGTAATAAATTTCGTCCCCGTACTTTAAAAGGATGCAAAGATATGATGAATTTTGTTTATCGCTTGTATGGGGGGTGGGGCATAGCCCCCTCCGATTTTGACCAAACTTTACTCGAACACTCTCCTGAAAGAACTGAAGATTGTCTGTGAATTTCAGCTCAATCGGTTGGATGGTTTCGCTTCCTATAAGGAACATACATACATACATAGATATATACAAGATTCATTTTTATATATATAGATAGATATATGAACAAAGTACTAAGTTTGTTAACACTTTTAATTTGGATTATTTATTATTATTATTTTTTTTTTTTAATTTTTTTTTATCTGCTAATTTATGCGAGGCGTGGCAATGCTATGGCAGCTGGCACAAATTGGGTTGGTATTTGACACAGTCTTTTAAATAAGATGACCACGGCAAATATCACTCCACCAAGCAAAATCCATATTGTCAGACTCATACTGTAATGAGCAGTGTCATGAAAGTCCAGGTTGATTGGAAAACCCATGATTTCTCGTTGACGGGGAATATCAGGAACCTTGAACTCTTTTAAATCACCTTCTATTTTGATGTGACTAATAGACGGCAATTGAGTTGATAATTTTATTGCTGGAAAAGGTTACATTTGTTGTAACTTCATCATAAGCCCATTTGTTCTCCGCAGAAGATCACCACTGTTGTTTCTTTTGGCATTGAAAACAACCATGAATTCGGAGTATGAAGCTGCGACCAAAAATTATACGCTGGCATCATATTCATACTAAAGGTTGCTGGAATAACGGATTTCTTTAAAAGGAGCAGTACCTTACAGTTCGTTGCCGTTTTAATGTTGTAGATCAGACAGAGCATCAATTTGTCCATCTTTTGACACGCTTGCATGCTGTCTTCAATAAGACCATAGAAAATGGATCGTGTGTCGTCAATTAAAATATATTTGAAGGTCGACTTAATGTTGATGAAGTGACATTCATGTGCTATTGGATGTTGGTATACTGCGTACGCTCTCATTCTCTTGTGATTAATTAGTGGAATCTTTATATTAAACAAGAGTGATGCACTGGTCGTCCGCGTAGTAATTTTTGCCCAGCTCGAGTGGATCAGTGTCCGGAAGCTGAACCCCTTCCGGCATGTTCCACATAATTTTTTGAATCTGTTCCCGGAATTGTTCGAAAGGAAGCAGGCTCTCCAGAAAGTTGCCCTTCGAGTTCCAGATTACTTCGATGATGTCACGCTGCAACCGCTCAAATGAATCCATTCCCAACGGTAGTGTTTCGAATGCGGAAATAAAAAAATCAAAATTTTTTTGTTATAGTTGCATCCTGAACTGACGACTGGCTACGAAGAAGCTGAAGGAGATATTCATCGTTACCTTGGCTTAACTTGACCTTTTGCAGCAGCATGTCGGCATGTTCTTCATCCATTAGGCCAAACAATGAATGGAATATACCACCAACAAACTCCAATGGAGCCCTTGGAATACGTTGCTTTTTCCGCATTTGCCTTATCTATATATATAAAAATGAATCTTGTATATATCTATGTATGTATGTATGTTCCTTATAGGAAGCGAAACCATCCAACCGATTGAGCTGAAATTCACAGACAATCTTCAGTTCAATCAGGAGAGTGTTCGAGTAAAGTTTGGTCAAAATCGGAGGGGGCTATGCCCCACCCCCCATACAAGCGATAAACAAAATTCATCATATCTTTGCATCCTTTTAAAGTACGGGGACGAAATTTATTACACAAGTTAATGGGATCGGGAAAAGTAATCGTGTTACCTTTGGTCAATATCGGAGGGGGCTATGCCCCACCCCCCATACAAGCGATAAACAAAATTCATCATATCTTTGCATCCTTTTGAAGTACGGGACGAAATTTATTACACATGTTAATGGGATCGGGAAAAGTAATCGTGTTAAGTTTGGTCAAAATCGGAGGGGGCTATACCCCACCCCCCATACAAGCGATAAACAAAATTCATCATATCTTTGCATCCTTTTGAAGTACGGGACGAAATTTATTACACATGTTAATGGGATCGGGAAAAGTAATCGTGTTAAGTTTGGTCAAATATCGGAGGGGGCTATGCCCCACCCCCCATACAAGCGATAAACAAAATTCATCATATCTTTGCATCCTTTTGAAGTACGGGACGAAATTTATTACACATGTTAATGGGATCGGGAAAAGTAATCGTGTTAAGTTTGGTCAATATCGGAGGGGGCTATGCCCCACCCCCCATACAAGCGATAAACAAAATTCATCATATCTTTGCATCCTTTTGAAGTACGGGACGAAATTTATTACACATGTTAATGGGATCGGGAAAAGTAATCGTGTTAAGTTTGGTCAAAATCGGAGGGGGCTATGCCCCACCCCCCATACAAACGATAAACAAAATTCATCATATCTTTGCATCCTTTTAAAGTACGGGGACGAAATTTATTACACATGTTAATGGGATCGGGAAAAGTAATCGTGTTACGTTTGGTCAATATCGGAGGGGGCTATGCCCCACCCCCCATACAAGCGATAAACAAAATTCATCATATCTTTGCATCCATTTGAAGTACGGGACGAAATTTATTACACATGTTAATGGGATCGGGAAAAGTAATCGTGTTAAGTTTGGTCAAAATCGGAGGGGGCTATACCCCACCCCCCATACAAGCGATAAACAAAATTCATCATATCTTTGCATCCTTTTGAAGTACGGGGACGAAATTTATTACACAAGTTAACGGGATCGGGAAAAGTAATCGTGTTAAGTTTGGTCAAAATCGGAGGGGGCTATGCCCCACCCCCCATACAAGCGATAAACAAAATTCATCATATCTTTGCATCCTTTTGAAGTACGGGACGAAATTTATTACACATGTTAACGGGATCGGGAAAAGTAATCGTGTTAAGTTTGGTCAAAATCGGAGGGGGCTATGCCCCACCCCCCATACAAGCGATAAACAAAATTCATCATATCTTTGCATCCTTTTGAAGTACGGGGACGAAATTTATTACACATGTTAATGGGATCGGGAAAAGTAATCGTGTTACGTTTGGTCAATATCGGAGGGGGCTATGCCCCACCCCCCATACAAGCGATAAACAAAATTCATCATATCTTTGCATCCATTTGAAGTACGGGGACGAAATTTATTACACATGTTAATGGGATCGGGAAAAGTAATCGTGTTAAGTTTGGTCAAAATCGGAGGGGGCTATGCCCCACCCCCCATACAAGCGATAAACAAAATTCATCATATCTTTGCATCCTTTTGAAGTACGGGACGAAATTTATTACACATGTTAACGGGATCGGGAAAAGTAATCGTGTTAAGTTTGGTCAAAATCGGAGGGGGCTATGCCCCACCCCCCATACAAGCGATAAACAAAATTCATCATATCTTTGCATCCTTTTGAAGTACGGGGACGAAATTTATTACACATGTTAATGGGATCGGGAAAAGTAATCGTGTTAAGTTTGGTCAATATCGGAGGGGGCTATGCCCCACCCCCCATACAAGCGATAAACAAAATTCATCATATCTTTGCATCCTTTTGAAGTACGGGACGAAATTTATTACACATGTTAACGGGATCGGGAAAAGTAATCGTGTTAAGTTTGGTCAAAATCGGAGGGGGCTATGCCCCACCCCCCATACAAGCGATAAACAAAATTCATCATATCTTTGCATCCTTTTGAAGTACGGGGACGAAATTTATTACACATGTTAATGGGATCGGGAAAAGTAATCGTGTTAAGTTTGGTCAAAATCGGAGGGGGCTATGCCCCACCCCCCATACAAGCGATAAACAAAATTCATCATATCTTTGCATCCTTTTGAAGTACGGGACGAAATTTATTACACATGTTAATGGGATCGGGAAAAGTAATCGTGTTAAGTTTGGTCAAAATCGGAGGGGGCTATGCCCCACCCCCCATACAAGCGATAAACAAAATTCATCATATCTTTGCATCCTTTTGAAGTACGGGGACGAAATTTATTACACATGTTAATGGGATCGGGAAAAGTAATCGTGTTAAGTTTGGTCAAAATCGGAGGGGGCTATGCCCCACCCCCCATACAAGCGATAAACAAAATTCATCATATCTTTGCATCCTTTTGAAGTACGGGGACGAAATTTATTACACATGTTAATGGGATCGGGAAAAGTAATCGTGTTAAGTTTGGTCAAAATCGGAGGGGGCTATGCCCCACCCCCCATACAAGCGATAAACAAAATTCATCATATCTTTGCATCCTTTTGAAGTACGGGACGAAATTTATTACACATGTTAATGGGATCGGGAAAAGTAATCGTGTTAAGTTTGGTCAAAATCGGAGGGGGCTATGCCCCACCCCCCATACAAGCGATAAACAAAATTCATCATATCTTTGCATCCTTTTGAAGTACGGGACGAAATTTATTACACATGTTAATGGGATCGGGAAAAGTAATCGTGTTACGTTTGGTCAATATCGGAGGGGGCTATGCCCCACCCCCCATACAAGCGATAAACAAAATTCATCATATCTTTGCATCCTTTTGAAGTACGGGACGAAATTTATTACACATGTTAATGGGATCGGGAAAAGTAATCGTGTTAAGTTTGGTCAAAATCGGAGGGGGCTATGCCCCACCCCCCATACAAGCGATAAACAAAATTCATCATATCTTTGCATCCTTTTGAAGTACGGGGACGAAATTTATTACACATGTTAATGGGATCGGGAAAAGTAATCGTGTTAAGTTTGGTCAATATCGGAGGGGGCTATGCCCCACCCCCCATACAAGCGATAAACAAAATTCATCATATCTTTGCATCCATTTGAGGTACGGGACGAAATTTATTACACATGTTAACGGGATCGGGAAAAGTAATCGTGTTAAGTTTGGTCAAAATCGGAGGGGGCTATGCCCCACCCCCCATACAAGCGATAAACAAAATTCATCATATCTTTGCATCCTTTTGAAGTACGGGGACGAAATTTATTACACATGTTAATGGGATCGGGAAAAGTAATCGTGTTACGTTTGGTCAATATCGGAGGGGGCTATGCCCCACCCCCCATACAAGCGATAAACAAAATTCATCATATCTTTGCATCCATCTGAAGTACGGGACGAAATTTATTACACATGTTAATGGGATCGGGAAAAGTAATCGTGTTAAGTTTGGTCAAAATCGGAGGGGGCTATGCCCCACCCCCCATACAAGCGATAAACAAAATTCATCATATCTTTGCATCCTTTTGAAGTACGGGACGAAATTTATTACACATGTTAATGGGATCGGGAAAAGTAATCGTGTTAAGTTTGGTCAATATCGGAGGGGGCTATGCCCCACCCCCCATACAAGCGATAAACAAAATTCATCATATCTTTGCATCCTTTTGAAGTACGGGGACGAAATTTATTACACATGTTAACGGGATCGGGAAAAGTAATCGTGTTAAGTTTGGTCAAAATCGGAGGGGGCTATGCCCCACCCCCCATACAAGCGATAAACAAAATTCATCATATCTTTGCATCCTTTTGAAGTACGGGGACGAAATTTATTACACATGTTAATGGGATCGGGAAAAGTAATCGTGTTAAGTTTGGTCAAAATCGGAGGGGGCTATGCCCCACCCCCCATACAAGCGATAAACAAAATTCATCATATCTTTGCATCCTTTTGAAGTACGGGACGAAATTTATTACACATGTTAATGGGATCGGGAAAAGTAATCGTGTTAAGTTTGGTCAAAATCGGAGGGGGCTATGCCCCACCCCCCATACAAGCGATAAACAAAATTCATCATATCTTTGCATCCTTTTGAAGTACGGGGACGAAATTTATTACACATGTTAACGGGATCGGGAAAAGTAATCGTGTTAAGTTTGGTCAAAATCGGAGGGGGCTATGCCCCACCCCCCATACAAGCGATAAACAAAATTCATCATATCTTTGCATCCTTTTGAAGTACGGGGACGAAATTTATTACACATGTTAATGGGATCGGGAAAAGTAATCGTGTTACGTTTGGTCAAAATCGGAGGGGGCTATGCCCCACCCCCCATACAAGCGATAAACAAAATTCATCATATCTTTGCATCCTTTTGAAGTACGGGACGAAATTTATTACACATGTTAATGGGATCGGGAAAAGTAATCGTGTTAAGTTTGGTCAAAATCGGAGGGGGCTATGCCCCACCCCCATACAAGCGATAAACAAAATTCATCATATCTTTGCATCCTTCTGAAGTACGGGACGAAATTTATTACACATGTTAACGGGATCGGGAAAAGTAATCGTGTTAAGTTTGGTCAAAATCGGAGGGGGCTATGCCCCACCCCCCATACAAGCGATAAACAAAATTCATCATATCTTTGCATCCTTTTGAAGTACGGGACGAAATTTATTACACATGTTAACGGGATCGGGAAAAGTAATCGTGTTAAGTTTGGTCAAAATCGGAGGGGGCTATGCCCCACCCCCCATACAAGCGATAAACAAAATTCATCATATCTTTGCATCCTTTTGAAGTACGGGGACGAAATTTATTACACATGTTAATGGGATCGGGAAAAGTAATCGTGTTACGTTTGGTCAATATCGGAGGGGGCTATGCCCCACCCCCCATACAAGCGATAAACAAAATTCATCATATCTTTGCATCCATCTGAGGTACGGGGACGAAATTTATTACACATGTTAACGGGATCGGGAAAAGTAATCGTGTTAAGTTTGGTCAAAATCGGAGGGGGCTATGCCCCACCCCCCATACAAGCGATAAACAAAATTCATCATATCTTTGCATCCTTTTAAAGTACGGGGACGAAATTTATTACACATGTTAATGGGATCGGGAAAAGTAATCGTGTTACGTTTGGTCAATATCGGAGGGGGCTATGCCCCACCCCCCATACAAGCGATAAACAAAATTCATCATATCTTTGCATCCATCTGAGGTACGGGACGAAATTTATTACACATGTTAATGGGATCGGGAAAAGTAATCGTGTTAAGTTTGGTCAAAATCGGAGGGGGCTATGCCCCACCCCCCATACAAGCGATAAACAAAATTCATCATATCTTTGCATCCTTTTGAAGTACGGGACGAAATTTATTACACATGTTAATGGGATCGGGAAAAGTAATCGTGTTAAGTTTGGTCAAAATCGGAGGGGGCTATGCCCCACCCCCCATACAAGCGATAAACAAAATTCATCATATCTTTGCATCCTTTTGAAGTACGGGACGAAATTTATTACACATGTTAACGGGATCGGGAAAAGTAATCGTGTTAAGTTTGGTCAAAATCGGAGGGGGCTATGCCCCACCCCCCATACAAGCGATAAACAAAATTCATCATATCTTTGCATCCTTTTGAAGTACGGGGACGAAATTTATTACACATGTTAACGGGATCGGGAAAAGTAATCGTGTTAAGTTTGGTCAAAATCGGAGGGGGCTATGCCCCACCCCCCATACAAGCGATAAACAAAATTCATCATATCTTTGCATCCATCTGAAGTACGGGGACGAAATTTATTACACATGTTAATGGGATCGGGAAAAGTAATCGTGTTAAGTTTGGTCAAAATCGGAGGGGGCTATGCCCCACCCCCCATACAAGCGATAAACAAAATTCATCATATCTTTGCATCCTTTTGAAGTACGGGGACGAAATTTATTACACATGTTAATGGGATCGGGAAAAGTAATCGTGTTAAGTTTGGTCAAAATCGGAGGGGGCTATGCCCCACCCCCCATACAAGCGATAAACAAAATTCATCATATCTTTGCATCCATCTGAGGTACGGGGACGAAATTTATTACACATGTTAATGGGATCGGGAAAAGTAATCGTGTTAAGTTTGGTCAAAATCGGAGGGGGCTATGCCCCACCCCCCATACAAGCGATAAACAAAATTCATCATATCTTTGCATCCTTCTGAAGTACGGGGACGAAATTTATTACACATGTTAACGGGATCGGGAAAAGTAATCGTGTTAAGTTTGGTCAAAATCGGAGGGGGCTATGCCCCACCCCCCATACAAGCGATAAACAAAATTCATCATATCTTTGCATCCTTTTGAAGTACGGGGACGAAATTTATTACACATGTTAACGGGATCGGGAAAAGTAATCGTGTTAAGTTTGGTCAAAATCGGAGGGGGCTATGCCCCACCCCCCATACAAGCGATAAACAAAATTCATCATATCTTTGCATCCTTTTGAAGTACGGGGACGAAATTTATTACACATGTTAATGGGATCGGGAAAAGTAATCGTGTTAAGTTTGGTCAAAATCGGAGGGGGCTATGCCCCACCCCCCATACAAGCGATAAACAAAATTCATCATATCTTTGCATCCATCTGAGGTACGGGGACGAAATTTATTACACATGTTAACGGGATCGGGAAAAGTAATCGTGTTAAGTTTGGTCAAAATCGGAGGGGGCTATGCCCCACCACCCATACAAGCGATAAACAAAATTCATCATATCTTTGCATCCTTTTAAAGTACGGGGACGAAATTTATTACACATGTTAATGGGATCGGGAAAAGTAATCGTGTTACGTTTGGTCAATATCGGAGGGGGCTATGCCCCACCCCCCATACAAGCGATAAACAAAATTCATCATATCTTTGCATCCATTTGAAGTACGGGGACGAAATTTATTACACATGTTAATGGGATCGGGAAAAGTAATCGTGTTAAGTTTGGTCAAAATCGGAGGGGGCTATGCCCCACCCCCCATACAAGCGATAAACAAAATTCATCATATCTTTGCATCCATTTGAAGTACGGGACGAAATTTATTACACATGTTAATGGGATCGGGAAAAGTAATCGTGTTAAGTTTGGTCAAAATCGGAGGGGGCTATGCCCCACCCCCCATACAAGCGATAAACAAAATTCATCATATCTTTGCATCCTTTTGAAGTACGGGGACGAAATTTATTACACATGTTAATGGGATCGGGAAAAGTAATCGTGTTAAGTTTGGTCAAAATCGGAGGGGGCTATGCCCCACCCCCCATACAAGCGATAAACAAAATTCATCATATCTTTGCATCCTTTTGAAGTACGGGGACGAAATTTATTACACATGTTAATGGGATCGGGAAAAGTAATCGTGTTACGTTTGGTCAATATCGGAGGGGGCTATGCCCCACCCCCCATACAAGCGATAAACAAAATTCATCATATCTTTGCATCCATCTGAGGTACGGGGACGAAATTTATTACACATGTTAACGGGATCGGGAAAAGTAATCGTGTTAAGTTTGGTCAAAATCGGAGGGGGCTATGCCCCACCTCCCATACAAGCGATAAACAAAATTCATCATATCTTTGCATCCTTTTGAAGTACGGGACGAAATTTATTACACATGTTAATGGGATCGGGAAAAGTAATCGTGTTAAGTTTGGTCAATATCGGAGGGGGCTATGCCCCACCCCCCATACAAGCGATAAACAAAATTCATCATATCTTTGCATCCTTTTGAAGTACGGGACGAAATTTATTACACATGTTAACGGGATCGGGAAAAGTAATCGTGTTAAGTTTGGTCAAAATCGGAGGGGGCTATGCCCCACCCCCCATACAAGCGATAAACAAAATTCATCATATCTTTGCATCCTTTTGAAGTACGGGGACGAAATTTATTACACATGTTAACGGGATCGGGAAAAGTAATCGTGTTAAGTTTGGTCAATATCGGAGGGGGCTATGCCCCACCCCCCATACAAGCGATAAACAAAATTCATCATATCTTTGCATCCTTTTGAAGTACGGGACGAAATTTATTACACATGTTAACGGGATCGGGAAAAGTAATCGTGTTAAGTTTGGTCAAAATCGGAGGGGGCTATGCCCCACCCCCCATACAAACGACACACCACACACACACACAACCCTATATTAGCTATACAAATATGTACCTTGTTTTCTTTTATCTCCGGAATTTCGCTTAGAGTTATAGTTTGCTCATTTATATTAAAATTCTCGGAATTTTTTAAAAATGTTTGACCTTCAAACCAATCTTGATTTCCCACTAGTTCTGAAGGAAAGGATATTATATCAGCTCGATTATTTGTCGTATCCACATATTTCCATTTTTCAATTTTAGAGTTAACCTGAATAGAATTAACTCTATAAGACACAAAAGTTTTCGACTACCTGGATCAAGTCTGAGCCAGTTTAATACTATCTGAGATTCAGTGTAGTAATAAATACCGTCGAATTTAATCTTCATACTTTCAACTACTTTCTTTGTTAATTTTGTTAAAAGCTCTGCAGCACATAACTCTAATCTTGGCAATGTTAAAATATTTGTTGGCGCTACTTTTGATTTCGATGCAGCTATATTAGTTAAAATCTCACCTTTCAAATTTATGGACTTTACGTAAAGTGCCGCGCCGTATGCTTTAATACTTGCATCGCTTAACCCATGTAGCTCAATTTTACTTGAATCATTTAAAATTAATTTTGTGGGAATTTTTATTGTATCTAATATGGGCAGTTCATTTTTAATATGCTCCCATTTTTTTAGAATTTCACCTGTTACCTGATCATCCCAACCGAATTTTGATTTCCACAACTCTTGCATGAGTATTTTTGAAGTTACTGTAACAGGATTGAGTATCCCTAAAGGATCAAATAACTTCGATATATCAGAAAGAATTGATATTGTAGTTACCTTATTTTTGCATATCCAGCTACATTTAATCCAAAAATCATCCGTTTCAGGTAACCAAGAAACACCTAATGCTTTGACTGTACTTGCTTGATCTAGCTGAAAGTCTAACTGCATTCCCATGTCATCAACTAAAAAATCGCTTAAAAGCGCTTTGGGGTTTGCACACCATTTTCTTAAATAAAACCCGTTTTGCTTAAAGGCTTCAAACAGTTGTACCTGAATGATTTTTAATTCTTCTAAGCTATTTGCTCTTGTCATTAAATCAACCATATAAAAATCATTTTTTATTATTTCTACTATTTTCCCTTTATTTTTATTTACTTGTTTATGGATATCTTACAGGCATTTAACTGCTAGATAGGGCGCTGCTGCTGTGCCATATGTTACAGTTTTCAATGCATATGTTTTCACTGGCTCTTGTAAACTTCACCGGCAGTATATTAATTGAAATTTCTGATCCTCCTTTTTTACCCAAATCTGTCTGTACATTTTCTGAATATCAGCAGATACAACATATGGATATTTTCGAAATCTGAGCAGAATGTTAACTAAATCTTCTTGAAGTTTAGGTCCTGAGAGTAACAATTCTTTAAGTGAAACATTTAGGTATGTTTTACATGAAGCATCGAATACTACTGTTAATTTAGTAGAGCTACTTTCTGCCCGAAAGCCACAATGATGCGGAAGGTAATATTTTGAATCAGGTTTGACGCTATCTGATATCTCTTTCATATGTCCTAAATTTAAGTAGTTTTCCATAAATTCCGAATACTGTTTTTTAAGTGTTTCATTTTTATATAGTCTATGCTCTAAGGAGATTGGGATCGTTTGCTCAAGTGCACATTGTGTGAAAAGTTGTTGACTGCCATTCACCTGGGAATGGCCAACAATGATTCTTGTGTCAAACGGTCCAAGCAACTCACACGTCCGTTAGGACACGTATCTCCTGGGTAGCTAACGTGAGAAGGCGAAGGGACCCCCCTCCTTTAAAAGGGGTTGGTGCGCTGGGCTTGGGACCCGCCACTTTAAAAATAACCCCCCAATGAAAACAATAAGGAAGCCTCGGAAGCACCCCTTTGATGACGACCCCCACAAACGCTACAAGGATCACGATTTACGGATATGCACCTGGAATGTCCGCACCCTTAATTGGGATGGTGCAAATATCCAGCTGGTAGATGTCCTCGAAAAGTGCAAGGCTGACATCACCGCAATCCAAGAAATCCGATGGATAGGGAGGGTTGCTCTAAAAAAGCGTCCTGCGACATCTACTACAGCTGCAATGCGAGTAAGCACGAATTTGGATGTGGTTTCGTGGTGAGTAGGAAACTACGTGGCCTCGACTCTAGGTTCACGCCTGTTGACGAGCGCCTAGCCGGGATACGCATCAAGGCTAAATATTTTTATATTAGCCTGATTTGTGCGCACGCCCTGACGGAAGAGAAAAGCGACGATGCTAAAGATGAGTTCTATGAGCGCTTGGAACGCCTGTACGAGCGCTGTCCCAAACATGATGTCAAAATCGTGCTTGGCGATTTCAACGCCAAGATTGGGAAGGAAGGAATCTTTGGCCCAACCGTCAGAAAATTTAGCCTTCACGACACTACCTCCAATAATGGAGAGAGGCTAATCGATTTCACCGCAGGTCTTAACATCCACAAGGCTACATGGCTGAGTCGTGATCAAAAAACTCGCAACCAAATTGATCATGATCTGATTGACGGAGGGCGCTCGAGCGTGTTAGACGTGCGAACGTTACGTGGTCCCAACATTGACTCGGACCACTATCTTGTCGCAGCCAAGGTACGCACTAGGCTCAGCGTAGTGCACGCCGCACGTTCCAACATGCAACGAAAGCTAGACGTCGGCAAGCTGCAATCAGAGCAGACCGCCGCAGCCTTCTCAAACACACTCTACCGACTGCTCCGGGAAACCTCTCCGTCTTCTCGAGATATATGTGACTCTGTCGCGCGTATTGTGTAATAGGTTAAAGCCATATACCGACTCACTGATAGGACGATATCAGTGTGGCTTCAGACCAAAAAGGTTGACCAGTGACCAAATATTCAGATTATGCCAAATCTTGGAAAAGACCCGTGAGTTCAACAAAGACACTCACCACCTACTTGTCGATTATAAAACCGCTTTCGACACGCCGATACGATCGAACTCGGTATCCCGGCAAAGATTGTGCGTCTTTGCATGGCGACGCTATCTACCACACAAAGCGTTGTCAGGGTGGGGTAAAACCTCTCCGACCCCTTTGATACCAAGAGAGGTTTCAGGCAGGGCGATGCTCTGTCGATATCATTGGTACGCAGGAACGACGAGTCAGCAAGGCGTTCTGGGGATTGAAAAACAGTCTCGGCTCATGGGTCTAGCGGTGAACGAGGACAAGACGAAGTACATGGTGTCTTCTCGCACTCCGTCAATGCGTCTTGGACGGTCTGTAGTGTATTCATACATACACTTATAACTCAACTTGTAAAACTTTGTAGCAAGCATAAATAATTATTAAATGGAAACATGACTGTATGTACGTATGCACATACTCATGCATATACATACATACAGTACTGCGCATGCATGAAATATGAAGCCTCTTGAGAAGGCCGGGCCAGCGCAGACCATTGACCGACGGAATGCGCTGAGCCTGCAATTTAGCCGCTCTTACAGTGAGCACTTAAATGTATGAGTACATCTGCTCTCCCCCTCTTTTGTAGCTGTTACCCGATAACAGCATAAGTATAGAATAAGCATTTATTGTATAGAATAGGTCAGAATAAACTCAACCGTCAAAGAGAACGGATATGTTTTCAATTTAAAATAAAGAAACATTTTACAAGTGAACGGATACATTTTTAATTCTGTAAAAGAACATTTTACATGGCGACCGTGCCATTGTGACTGGTCAACAGCCTGTATTCACTAAGACCAAGTACATAGTGCGCTCCTTTGGAATCCATAGAATTGAAAAATTGATATACACTGCACTGTTCGCGGAGCTAAAGCAGAAGAAATTCCAGGGTGTGTTCTAAAAGTTCGCAAGTCCAAATTGTGTTGTCGCGACGGACAATTTATCTGCCACGGACAACTTCTATGCGACGGACAACTCCTCTGCCACGGATAATTTTGGATTCGGTATTCAGGAGCATATCTATTTGGTCATAAAATACGGTTTATCAATCAGTATGTATGGAAGACAAGTGACAAAAAACCTGTGCGAAGACCAGCACCGGCACCGCCAGCGCGACAAGCTGTGCCAATGAAGTTCATCAGCTATCAATGACCGACATCACTGCAAAGAGTGCCCACCGAAGTATACATGACCGACAGCACTACAAAGAGTGCCTACTACAAGATGTGCCAAATCTGCAAGTGACCGACAGCAATAAAATAATTTTTTTTTTATATATAAATTAAGAAATTATAATATTTGTAATGATGCCCACTATGCTGTATGATCTAACAATCGTACGCAAAACTAGGTAGGAATTATCAATTGAGAGGATATTACAAAATTGTTAATAGTTCTCACAGTCGTGTCGATTATATCATTAGCATTAAAAGTATATGCTATACATAATAAGAAAATTAAAAAAAAGGTATCTGAGTAGAGCTGACAATTTAGATAAAATCTAAAAACTAGTATTAATAAAATCAAACTCAACAAATTGTCAGTAAATTCTTTAAAAAAAAAAAATTCCTTTTATGTGCTTCAAAAATGTCTACACGCATCACACTTGATGAATATAGACAAAGGAAGCAAACAAGTAATACAACCGTTGTTAACAACAAAAACGAAATCAAAACAAAGTCTAGAAATCGTGATAAAGAAACGTAAAGCTGAAATATGCGATTTATTGTACAACAAAATCAAGCCCCCGACTTGGGAAAATGCAAAGAAATTGCATGGTGAATTAGACTTTCTTGTGACAGAACAAAACATACTTAAGAAGGAGAAAAGTATACAAGCTCCTCAAGCAATAAAAAATATTGCAAAATCATATTCGGTTGCACAACCACAGAAAAACAATAGAAATAAAAAAAAAAACAAAATATGAATAAACATAATTATGACTTAGAAATCAGACAAACTTATGTCAATGACCCTGATTTCCTTATGCGTGCATTAAAAATTTTGCATTTGCATTCCGAATTCATTACAATAACTGAATTCGAATACGAATATATCGAAACTTATAACAATATTACAAGTTCTTTAAGACATTGTTCAAAAATTGTCAAAGGAATTGTTATGAGTACATTGCCATATGTCACAGTTAAAACAATTACTGAAGAACATCCCATTTTGGGACAGGCAACAATAATAAAAGTGCGATTGCACAAAGTTCAACAGTCACCCACATGGAATGGGTATAAATTATTACATTTATAAAAAAATTCAAGAGTTAACTTTAATAAATCATATAAATGTTTAAATAAAAGCATTCCCATCTCAGTAGACACTAAAATTAAACATGTTGATATACTTGTTGCAATATACAATAACATCCGTGATTTAATAGAGAAAAACAAAAATAGATTTTCTTCGCTACAGTGCACATTGGGATGAAATGCCTTTATTTTGGCCACAACTAAAAAAGTTCGTGTTAATATATCAATAATGTTAAAATTATTTCAAGCTAAGAAAAGTCCCTAGACATCGAAAATATTTAATTGGTATTTTATTGTGCAGCCCTTGTCTTCCACCAGCCCTTGAAAGTCAGCTGTTCTTGCCACGTGGTGCTTGCAAGCTTGCTGATTAGACAAGTTTCTTAACTTTGGCGTTCTCGTATTTTTAAACAGTTTGACCAATTAAAATACCTTAAAATGGAAAATGTTTCGCATGGTATGTAGAAAATATGTGTATAAGTGTTTAATTATATGTGCTTTTGTGTTTTCATGTTTTTAATGAAATACGTAAACAGTAGTTTTGTTGATTCTAACCTTAAAATATTTGTGTTTCGTGGAGCATATCTAGCAAGATACAACAGGATTCAAATAACAACTTATGTGGTAGTATGTGTTATTATGTGTATATTCAGATAGCATTTAATTAATTAGCGGGAATTGGCGGGGGGGTTAAATATTTCAATAGATGCGAGCAAGGTTGCTATTCGTCGAGGTGACTTACTAGAAGTTTGGCTGGATAAAAATCGCAATGTCAACGCTACTTTTGACTGGGTTTGCGTCGAAGTAATTCCAAATGATTTTTCGGAAAACGATTTGGAGGTGATTAAAAACAAAATAAAAAACTTTATTGTTCAAATTAAGAGACTGCTGAACAAAGCACACCGAAATATTCGTCGCTTCAAAGAAAATAATGCTAGCTGGCTTGCATCGGAGCTAATATTTTATTCAAAAGATGATTGTAATCATAATCTTGGTGGACGACCTCGGGTCTCTTATGACGAAGGAAGTTTACGGCATAAAAGAAGATTTGCTTCCAAACTTGCAAAGGAAAATTCAACACTTCTACTTATTGAAGCAGTTGCTATGTCTGCTAAGAAGGAAAAAACAAAGATATTTCTCACATTTTAAATACGACAATAAATTGTCCTGACAATTCAAAATTAAGTCAACAACTTTCATTGAAAGAGCCTATACCATTATCACCTGATGAGGCCTTAGCATTTATTATAGAAAACTCGTTTTCCAAGCAGCAATATATTAACATACACTTAAAGAGTATCGAAAAAAACTGCTATATATATCCAAGCTATGAAAAGGTGAGAGAAGCTAAAGCAAAGTGTCGGCCTATGGATATAAGCGTATCAGATACTGTTGCCGAAGTGCCAATGCAGAACTTACTGAACCATACTGCATCTCGGATCCTTTTATATCAAAAGCCAGTTTTCCAACAATTTCTTGATATAAGTAAAGTAAAGCTTATAGTAAGCTATGGTTTTGACGGTTCAACCGGACAGAGCATTTATAAGCAAAGGTTTAATGAACGCGAACCCAGTTGCCTGGACCAATCTTTATTTGTCACTACAATAATTCCCCTTCAAATGGTGGATCAAAATGGGAGAATTATTTGGAGAAACAGATATCCACAATCCGTTAAATATTGCAGGCCGCTAAAAATTGAGTTTGCGAAAGAAAGTCGGGATCACATTTTGAATTCCAAATTTCTTTTGGATTCGCAAATAAAAGACTTAAAGCCATTTGTGTATGAGGCGGAACAATTGAGAGTGGAAGTTCGATTCGACGTACACATGACGCTCATCGATGGAAAGGTGTTGAATACATTAACGGGCACTAATTCAACACAATCCTGTCCAATTTGTGGTGCCAGTCCAAAGGACTTTTTAAAAGAAACAGAGGTTAACAGTCAAAAGTTCAAGCCTAAACCCAATTCCTGTCAGTACGGAGTTAGTCCTCTCCACGCATGGATTAGGTTTTTGGAATTCGTTCTCAACATCTCATATCGTGTTAGTATTCAAAAGTGGAGAATTAGTACGGACTCTGACAAAGAAATAATGATGGTACGCAAGAAGGACATTGAGCGAAAACTTTGGTCTCAAATGGGGTTACATATTAACAAACCAAGTCAGAATGGTTCTGGAAATTCCAACGATGGCAATACGGCACGAAGAGCATTTTCGGACGTTAAATTATTTGCCTCAATATTAGAACTGGATGAAGAGCTTTTAAACAAACTACATATCATTTTAATAGTTTTATCATGCGAATATGACGTTTGTTTAAATAAGTTTAAGAAATTTTGTGAAGAAACGCTTCGTTTGCATTTAATTAAATATCCGTGGTATCCAATGACCGCTACGGTCCACAAAATTTTAGTTCATGGTCCACAAATAATTGAATCATCTGTACTTCCTGTTGGTTGCTTAGGCGAAAACGCATCTGAGGCTAGCAACAAATATTATAAGCGTGATAGGATTTTGCATGCCAGGAAAAATAGCCGAGTGAACAATTTAACCGACGTATTTCACCGAGCTTTGGATTCTTCTGATCCTTACTTATCAAGCATCGCTCCAAAAAACAGTTCAAAAGTTATTGCACTTTTAGTTTCTCCAAAACCGGAAGATGCAGCCCAAGTATATAGTGTTGAAGACGAGTTTACAAGTATACCATATTTTGATTTTGATTTAGAAGAAGAACGTTTATATTAATTCAAGTTTATGTACTTATTTTTAAGTTTTCGTTAATTAAGCTATGTTATAATATGCAAAAATATTAAAATATAACAATTTTCTAACAATTGTGGATAAAAAAAATTAAGAAAAAAATATAACAACATATGAATTTTATATATACTGCAGTTCTATTATGTGGGCGGCAAGAAAGGCAAAGTTGCAGTGTAAAAAAAAAAAAATTCGAAATTCACAAATAATATAAGCAGCAAATTCTCCAAGTTTCAACTTTCTAGCTTTAAAATTACGGTTATGGCCAAAATAAAGGCATTTCATCCCACTGTGCAGTGGACACAGGTTTCAGACGTTATCAAGCGTCTAAGAGAGGACTTATTACGAATATCTGAAAGACATAAACTACAGTTATATATATAATTATATATATATTAACAAGTCCTGTAACATTCGATCGATCAATATTATTAACCCAAGAAAGGTTAAATCGATCAGAATTAATGGATGACAATCCTGAAGAAAGGCCAACAACATCCAAAATACCTGCACTAGTAGAAACTAAAGAAATAAAAAAGCCATTAAAAGAATTGTCAGAATCCATCATGACGGACCAGATTACCTTAGATAGGAAATATGTACGACAAGTTTCGTCTACAATCCCAGAATTTGACGGTAAAAAACTGTTACTAAATCGTTTCTTAACAGCATTAAGGCTGGTTGAACGAACAAAAGGCAGTCAAGAAGACTTGGCCGTGGAGGCCATAAAATCAAAAATACTTGGCCCAATTTTGTACAAGATGAGATAACAATTCAGGCGATAATAAATAAATTAAAAGGAAATGTCAAGGGTGTATCCACTGACGTTTTAAAAGCAAAATTGTTAAATGTTCAACAGAAAGGCAAAACAGCCGCTCAATATACAACTGAAATCGACAACTTGAGAAAGCAACTCGAATCAGCTTATATTGACGATGGCTTTGACCCTGAAAATGCAGGAAAATTCTCAACAAAAGAATCAATATCTGCATTGACTAAAAATTGTCAATACGAAAAGCTTAGTATAATACTGGAAGCAGGAAACTTCAGAATCTTCAATGATGCCATGGGTAAATACATCCATTGCAGTACTGAAATGACTGGAAGTGCCAGTACAATATTATATCAGCGAGGTAGAAATTATAGAGGCAATAATTACCGTAATAACCAACGAGGAAGAGGCAACAGCCGCGGTGATAATAATGCGGGATATAATAATAATAATTATAGAGGACAATATAGAGGAAATAGCCGTGGTAACAACCGAGGAAGGAATAATTTCAACCGAGGTAACAACCAAAATAATGGCAATAGAAACAGAAATGTACGAATTATTCAAGGTAATTCGGAAAACCAGATGAGCCCTTCAGATATTCAAACTCAATAAATAATGTACACGCAATTAATCTTAACCTCAGTATATTTATAAAAATTAATAATGAAAATACAGGTAAAACGTATACTCTGTTATTAGATACTGGTGCGGACATTTCAATCCTGAAAGAAAATGTTGATACATTCGACAACATTAATGAGAACGTTATCACTCAAATAACAGGAATTGGTGAAGGTTCAGTTTTTTCAAAAGGTTTAGCATTTTTAGAGCTTACTACAGATAAAAATATGTAATTCCACATGACTTCCATTTTGTCGAAAAAAATTTCCCAATACCTAGTGACGGCATAATAGGCATCGACTTCATTAAAAAATTTAACTGTCAATTAGATTTCACACAAACAAGTGATTCTCTAATACTTCGTCCGGATAATTTAAAATATCCAATAAAACTACCAATAATTCACACTTGTGACAATAATGCCACAGTATTACCAGCCCGTTCTGAAGTCGTTCGCAAAATTAAAATATCTTCAATTAAAAATAATGTACTAATTCCAAACAAAGAAATTGAGGAAGGAATTTACATAGGAAATACAATTTCCAGCTGCCAACATACTTTTGTACGAATATTGAATACAACAGATTCAACTAAAATCGTAAATTTATCCCAAATAAAGTATGAAACCTTAAATGACTATGAAATAGTCAATAAAATTGACAAAGAAAGAAAAAACATAGTCATGGAAAAACTAACTAAGAACTTTCCGCCATTATTTAAAAATAAATTAAAAGAATTATGCACCCAGTATACTGACATATTCGGATTAGAAACCGAATCTATAACAACTAATAATTTTTATAAACAAGAGTTAAGGTTCACCGACAATGAACCAGTGTACATAAAAAATTACAGAATACCTCATATTCATAAAGATAATTTCGTTGCAGATGCGTTATCTAGAATCACCATCGAAGATTTAAAATACAAAAACAAATGTCTTGAAAGTCACTACAAGACAACAAAGTAGACAAAATAAATACTGCGCAGGAAATGAACAAGATCTTATAGTTATTTTTTTAACCTACTTGGAGCCGATGAAGCGCACAATACCGCCGATAGAGAAATGACACCGGAACCACCAGTTAATGATGGCACTATTGTAGAGCCACCGGACTATAACGAGGTCGATTCAGTTATTAAAAAGCTGAAAAATAACAAAGCGGCAGGCTCTGATGGGCTGCCAGCTGAGTTATTTAAGACCGGCGGCGAAGAATTGGTTAGGAGTATGCACCAACTTTTATGCAAAATATAGTCCGACGAACGCATACCCAATGACTGGAATCTCAGTGTTCTCTGTCCTATCTTTAAGAAAGGAGACCCCGCTGTTTGCGCCAACTACCGCGGAATAGGTCTCCTTTCCATTGGATATAAGACTCTGTCGCGCGTATTGTGTAATAGGTTAAAGCCATATACCGACTCACTGATAGGACGATATCAGTGTGGCTTCAGACCAAAAAGGTTGACCAGTGACCAAATATTCAGATTATGCCAAATCTTGGAAAAGACCCGTGAGTTCAACAAAGACACTCACCACCTACTTGTCGATTATAAAACCGCTTTCGACACGCCGATACGATCGAACTCGGTATCCCGGCAAAGATTGTGCGTCTTTGCATGGCGACGCTATCTACCACACAAAGCGTTGTCAGGGTGGGGTAAAACCTCTCCGACCCCTTTGATACCAAGAGAGGTTTCAGGCAGGGCGATGCTCTGTCGTGCGATTTTTTCAATCTCCTGATGGAACACATCCTACGCCGATGACATCGATATCATTGGTACGCAGGAACGACGAGTCAGCAAGGCGTTCTGGGGATTGAAAAACAGTCTCGGCTCATGGGTGTAGCTGTTACCCGATAACAGCATAAGTATAGAATAAGCATTTATTGTATAGAATAGGTCAGAATAAACTCAACCGTCAAAGAGAACGGATATGTTTTCAATTTAAAATAAAGAAACATTTTACAAGAGAACGGATACATTTTTAATTCTGTAAAAGAACATTTTACAGGTCAGTGACGATGGAGAATTTCAACTTCAGTGTTGTAGAAAACTTCGTCTATCTTGGGACAGAGATAACCAGCAACAACAACGTCAGCCTGGATATCAGGCGAAGAATCACGCTTGCAAACCGATGCTTTTTTGGGCTGAGCATGCAAATGAGAAGTAAAGCACTCTCTCGACGGACGAAAATAAAGATATATAAGACGCTGATACTCCCGGTCCTACTGTATGGCCCAGAGGCATGGACCGTGATTGAGTCGGACGAGACAGCGTTGGAAGTCTTCGAGAGAAAGATTCTTCGCAGGATCTTTGGTCGTATTAGAGTCGGCGACGAGTTTAGGTCTCGTATGAACCGCGAGCTGTACGAGCTATTCGATGAGGTTGACATAGTCCAGCGCATAAGATTCTAGCGGCTGCACTGGGCTGGGCACTTCATTCGAATGGATGAAAGAGCTCCAGCACGCATGGCTTACATGGGGGGCCCAAACTTGATTGGTGGACGCCGACATAGAGGACGACCGGGCACTCGATGGAATGACCAGGTATGGAGAGATCTCTCCGAACTTGGCATTCAGAACGACTGGCGCCAGCGCGCACAAGATTATGGAGGCTGGCGCGCTTTCCTGAACGCGGCCATGACCGGCATACGGTTGACGGCCACACAACTAACTAACTATGCTCTAAGGAAAAAAATCTTCTCTTAGCCTGTATCTCATTATTACCTAAGTTATTTTGATACTTTTTGAAAGGTAAAGAAACAGCATATTTTCCGCCACGTGCTTTAGTTATATCCCTTTTAAATATTTCTTCACACATAATTTCTTCTTTTGTAAATTTGTTATTTTTCTTCTCAATATCTTCTATCTCCCAAAACTTTTTTAATTGTGTATTAAATTTTTTTCAGAAAACGTCATCATTCCACAGTACTTTGACTGTTTCGCTTATTGCAGTTCCACCTGCAACCCAACCAAAAGTAGTGTTTCGCAACTGAAGTTTTCCTTTATTTAAATGTATCACTCCGTCTCTAAAGGTCTCAAAAAACATTTCTACTCCTAAAAACATATCAATTCCTTTAGGAATGTTAAATTGAGGATCCGCTAAAGATATATTTTTTGGAATTTGTCCAATTTCCACTTTTTATTTGGAAGTTGTGGTACAAGTTTTTGAGTAACTAATACCTCGATATTTGTTTTATAGTTGGAATTTTTAGATTTTATATTTATATTTAATCTTTCATTCATTTGTGAAACTTTTTAAGAAATACCTTCTATAATTATATTAGTATTTTCTGCTTTCAATCCCAATTTGTTTCTTTATTTCTCTTGTCATAACATGAACCTGCGATCCACTATCAATCATGACTATACAATTTTTCCAGTTTCCTTTAGAATCAGCTACTTCTATTATAGCTGTGGCCAGCAAACTGCATTTTTGTGCATTATCTGTTTTGCATAATTTTTTTTTACAGCTATAGCTTTTGCCTTTTCGGTTTCTCTATGTAGTAACTTGTGTTGACAAGTAGGACATGACCATGTGCAATTTTGGTAAAAATGACCTATCTTGAGGCAACGCCCACATATATTGTTTTATTTTTTATTTTTTCCCACTTGTCAGGAACTGATAAGTTCTTAAATCTATAACATTGATGAGGAGGGTGATTCAAACTACAACCCATTATACATATAGATTTGTTCTCTTTTTTATTATTGTAGATTTTTTTATTTCCCGCATATTCACCACTATACTCTTTATCATTTAATACGTGGCTTGCTTCTAGAGCGAAAAACTCGTACTCTAAAAATGTCAAAAGAGATTGAATATTTTGCACATCTCTTGAATTAGGAAGGGATATTTCGTATTTAGTTCTTAGGTATTCACTCATTTTACGAGTTAAAATAAAATTTATGAAACTTTCTAAAACTTGTTCCACAGACAATGTTGTAGCTTTAATAGCTTGAACATTTTCCATAACCAAGTTTAAAAATGATTTCACATCTTCTTTAGATTCTGATATGTATGGAGCGTCAACTAAATTTTTTAAATATAGGGATAAAGTCGCTCTAGGATTCGTGAATTTTTTATCCAAGAGCGCCCATGCCAATTTATAGTTATATACCGTTGAAGGTAGATTACATATCGTTGCTGCAGCGTCTCCCTATAATTTCTATTTTAAAATGCTCATTTTTTGAGTATCGGAAATTTTTGTTGACCCAATTAGCTGAGTAAATAATTCTTTGAATGTATTTCATTCAGAATATTTACCCGAAAAAGACGGCAAATCTATTTGAGGTAACACAAATGGAAGATTTTCTTTTGTTAGCTTTTCTTGATTTTCTATCTTTAAGTTCAGTAAATTGTAATGTCAATTACTCATTACCCTCTCCATTTGCCATACACTCCATTTAGCAATTTGTTGCCCTGTTTTTAGCCCCCTAACAGAACTAATTGGCTCTAACCCTTTAGCGCATGATATGATGCCATCACCATATTCATTTCCATTTTAGTTTTGAGCTGCTGTTTTTCTGTTCTCCCTGACTACTTGCCGATTCTATGATCGGTATCTGAGGAAGCAAATAGAATAAATTATTTATAATCTGACTTACCCGCGCCTCATACTTTTCCTTGTAGTATGGGGATTTCAACAGCGTTGCTGATGGTGGCTCCAATGCAGCATGGTTCTCTTTGAACCTTTTCTCCAGATTTTCCACCTACGTTTTCCTCTGCTTTACAATTCCTGGAACCTTGTTCCAATCAGCTCCTGTTGCTTCACTGTTTCCTGTGTTGCCATATTGTTTTTCTTTTTTTTATTACTTTTTTTCACAAGTTATGCACTTCTTTTTTATTATTATTTTTTAAACACAAGTTATGCACTTCTTTTTTTTTTTTTTATTATTTTTTTAAACACAAGTTACGCACTTTTTTTTATTATTTTTTTTTGCACAAGATATGCACTTATTTTCTTTTTATTATTTTTTTTTTTTTTAATTATTGTTTAGGCACAACAATAATTTAAAATAGAGAAAAAAAAATACAATATTTTCCGACCGAAACCGATTTTATATTATTATTATTTTTTTTTGTTCACTCATTGGTGCATACATATCCTAACCAACTCTTCGCCGCCGGTTTTAAATAACTCAGCTGGCAGCCCATCAGAGCCTGCTGCTTGGTTATTTTTCAGCTTTTAAATAACTGAATCGACCTCGCTATAGTCCGGTGGCTCTACAATAGTGTCACCATTTACTGGTGGTTCCGGTGTCATTTCTCTACCGGCGGAATTGTGCACTTAATCGCCTCCGAGTAGGTTAGAAATATGACTCCTCCATAATCTCAGTGATCATCCGTTACCAGATTTCTATTTTCATCCTTACAGAAAGTTACTCCGGGCTTAAAACCTTCAGTCAGACGCTAGACCTTGTGATAGAATTTTCGTTTCTGTTACGTAATATCTCATCATCCTCAAACTCCCGCCTTTCTTGCTCCTTTTTCTTGCGTCTGAAAAGGCGTTTCTCCTCTCTCCGTTTCTCTCTATATCGCTCTTTAACAGCTTAAGTTGCTCCCGACTGCAGAGTTCGCTGATAGGAAGCGTTCTTCTCTGCAGTCGCGTTGCGACACTCCTCTTCGTACCAAGAATAATACATAGGTTTTGTATAACCAATGACATCCCTGGCAGCCGGTTTATTTATTTTTCTTTTTTATATTGGTTGAAAAAGTATATCAACTAAAGTGCTAAACAAATAGTCAAAATAAGAAACAATTAAAACAAATAAAACACAAAGTGCGAAATACACAAACAATACAGATGAGTTGCGCTCAACTTCGTGAGCGTAGACTCTCATCTGACGGGAGAAATGGTTATTTCTTTTTCGTTTCAAATCTCCCAACTAAAAATTCCGCTATCAACAAAGACAAATAAACATAATCCCTTTCTATTAATGCAAAAAGATCAAGTTCCTGCTACCCGTCGTTGCTACATAACGGATTAAACAACAACAACAACACTTATACATCTTGTGCTACTCAGTGCGCTACGGCAACGAAGTCTCTAACATCATCCATAATACAGTCAAAAGCATCTCTGTGTTTAATAACAGCCCCAAATACATCTGCAATGACGCCTTCGCTCCTGATTTCGCAAACGCAGACTCGAGCTTCACCTACTTCCCACACAGCAGCATCAAAATTATTGCCACTCCAGATCACTCTCTCAAAAAATCAGCATCCACAACAACAACGGAGAAAGTAATAACGTGCGTTTTGGCTAATAATAGTGAAAAGGACGACCAATCTGTTGAAGAGAAGGGGAATAAAAAAGTCGCAAAACCACCACCAATTTATCTTCGCTACAGAAGCTCTAATGAACTTATAAAAAATTTAACAAGCACTATTGGTACGGACAGTTATCATGTTGTGCCAATTACAAAGGGAGCAGTCAAATAAACTAAAATTCAAACGTGCAAAGAGAATTTTTATCGCACAGTAGTCAATTATTAAAATGACTGTAATAAAATTATTAACTTAAAAGTGCTAGGGGCGTAGCTGTTGTAATATAGGGTATAGGATCAGATGCTGATACAAATGATATTAGAGAAGCGCTAGAAGAAAAAGGGTTTAAGCCAAAAGTAATTAATAATATAATTAATAGACACAAGGTAACACAATTAATGTTTAAGGTTGAACTTCTACCTGAAAACAATTTTAAAAAAATTAAATCCACCCAATATAAGCTTCAGTACCTTATGCATCACAAACTAACTGTCGAAGATCCACACAAGCGCAGGGGTCCAGTTCAATGCACGAATTGTCAGGAATTTGGACATACTAAAAATTGCTGTCGTCTAGCTAGTGTATGCGTAAAATGCGGCAATCTGCACCATACATCATTTTGTAAAATGAATAAAGAAGAAATACATATGAAAAATTGTAACAATTGTGGTGGTAATAACACTTCAAATTATAGGGGTTGTCCTGTCTTTAAAGAAATGATACTCCAAATCAGTCATACGCAAGTGTGTTAAGCCTAAATCAAAACATAGCTCATCAAACACAAAAGCCTCAAGAGCAAAACATTGATAAACAGCCATCACCCAAATGTTGATATTGAAAATCTAATACTTAACCTTACGCAAACAATGTCTCCATTCATGGTTCAGTTTACTAATATGCAAAGTAAGTATGCTTCAAGAACTTATAAAAACAAAAATCCAAATGGTTCAAATTTTTCTAGCTCAAAAATGAGTATGTTTAAAATATGTCAATGGAATGCAAACGGTGTTGTGCGCCATAAAAATGAATTAAAACATTTTTTATGAAGTAAAGATATAGATGTTTCTTATTTCAGAAACGTATTTAACTGACAAATACAATTTTTCTATTCCGGGGTTCCAATTCTATTTTACTAATAACCCAGATGGTAAAGCACATGGGGGAACAGGCAAACTGATTAGAAATAGAACTAAGCACTGCGCTATGGATTCGCACTCAGAAATTAATTTACAAGCAACTACAGTCAAAGTTCAATGTCATGGAAAGAATCTAGTGATATCTGCCTTGTACAGCTGCTGATTGCAATTTAAAACACACGTACTGGAGATCAAGACTTGTAACTCCAAGAGGTAGACAACTATATAAATTAATTATTAATGAAATTGCATCGATGAATATTTCCTCCTCGGGCCAGCCAACGTACTGGCCTGCTGAAAGGTCAAAAATACCTGGCCTTATTGATTTTGGGGCTACTGATTATATAAATCGGAATCTAATAGTTGTTACGACAAGTTATTAGCTTTCATCTGATCGTTCTCCCCTAATATTTTCTATCTATGACTCGCCAATTGAAACTTCTGCACCGTATAGATTAACTTCTTCACGTCCAAATTGGCTAAAATATAAAAATTACATTAGTAGCCATACCAACATTAGCCCTTCTATTAATTGTGAGACTGACATTGATGATCAGGGCAACATTTTAAGGACGATTATGAATACTGCTACAATGGTCTCCACACCACAAAACGTAAAACCTCAAAAAAATAAATATTTGACAAACTCACATATTGAAAGGCTTGTTACAGAAAAGAGGCGATGTGGAAGGGAATGGCAAAAATACAGATCTCCAGTCTCAAAATTTAAGCTAAAAGATGCTGAAAGAGCTTTAAAGCACAAAGAGGACTGCGAACAAAGGGTTTATGTTCGAAATTTGTCTGCAGCTGGTACGAGAAATGAAATGTGGAAGGCTGTGATTGGGTTAAAAATACTTCAACAAAGTTTGTCGACCAAATCCTGCTTCAAATGGATATCAACTCAACGAACTCAATATCATTTCGACAATTACGGAACAAATTTTTATATCCACTGATGAAATTGATAACACAATAAAAAACAAAATTAAATAAAAAAAGTCTCCAGGCATTGATGAAATTACATCAAAAATGATAAAATAACTTCCCCTTGTGGCTATTGAATATTTAAGAGTTCTATTTAATGGTATCAATTGTAAAGATGATCCGTAAGCCGATGACACAGCCATACTAAGTTGTGATAAATGCCACATTAAAGCAGACAAAAAAGAATGCAATGAATATTAAATCCAGCAATTTGCATTGGTTAATTAATCATAAGTCGCCGCTAAGTCTCGGTTGCAAAATAGTATTGTATAACAGTGTCATTAAGCCTCTTTGGACTTATGGTATTGAATTATTGGGAAATGCCATTACTAGTAACATTGAAGTAATCCAATGCGCACAATCTAAGATTCTAAGAATAATAACTGGGGCTCCCTGGTATGCACACTGGTCCAAATGCCAAAAATTTTGGCTGAAATTCGAAAAATGTAGATACAGATCTGAAACTTGGTATACAATATGATTATAGTATATGTAGATTATGCTTCGATACACTCGTATGTATGTTATCTAATGCTCATATATTGTCTATTTGTAAAGCTTTTTTCAATTAGAAGATCTAAGACTTCTTCTGGAGCAAAAGGTACACGTTCAGCTTTCTTTTTTTCTTCTTCCGCGATTTTTAAATGTGCCTTCTTTGCAGCGACCGCTGCTGCATAGACAAGAAGCTTTGCATTACTGTCATTTTCTTCTGAAACCTTTGATGCTTTGATGCGCTTTAAGCGAGAACTTCCTTCAACATAGCTTAATCGTGGACGACCAACATTTTTGGTGGATTCTTCAAAAAAGTCTCATGGTTTTAATTGTATTCGGAACCGTAATGCAAGCCAACTTTGATGTTTCGTTTTAAATCTGAAAACCGTTCGATTGCATTTGTTTAAATGAAAATTAACGTAGGCAACAAAGTTCTTAATTTTCTTTTTAATAGACTACTCCATGTTTTGGTTAAGCTTCCGGGGACTTTGCTGAAGCACAAAATTAGCAAGGCGTACGGTTTGCCGATTATTTGCAAGCCAAAACTCAAGCAATTCGGCGTGACTTAAATCAATGTTGTCTGGAAAATGTGCAAAATCGTGTAAATAAGAAAAATATCCTCGCATTATATACATATTAAAGAACAATATTCTGTTAATAGTTACGACAATCCACGACAATCTAACATACTTTTATTCCACAGAACACATCAAGTTTGATATTAGAATCGGTAAAAACATCACTTTACAGAAACACATATAAACAAAGACAAACCACATAAAACAATTATTTCGAGATAACACTAATTTATACCTTCAACATTGTTTTTCATTTTAATTTGCTTAAATATTCTAAGTAAATCTTGAGTTACACTAATTTGAAATGTGCCTTCGGTTGCAAAGCGTACACGCTCAAAGCTTGCTGTAAATTATCAACTGACTTCCAAGGCTGCCCAAATTCGCAGGGCTTCGATTTCAATTATACTACTATGCCTTTTAACTGCTCTAGTTAATACTCTTTTGGAATAAAATATTAATGTTCCATAACTGTTAAAAAAAATTATTTCGTCCAAAATTTTTGGCATTTGGACCAGTGTGGTATGTAAGAAATGAAAACATACATATGGACTTACAAGTTCCTTTTGTTAAAACTGAAATCGAACGTTTTACACTCAAATATTCCAGTAAACTTTTGAGACATCCTAACCCACTTGCACGATGTCTGACGAATACAGGAACGATTTCATGTCTTCGGCGTTATATAATTGTTATATAATTTTTGTTGTATTTTAAAATTTAAGATTTAAAAACTTATTGTTAGATTCATATTTTGTATAAATTTAATAAATTAAAAAGACGGAGTGGTTTCCTGGAGCAGTCGGGAGATTGTGTTTGAAAAGTCTTCGGCTTTCTGTTTGCAGCTTGCCGACGTCTGGCTTTCGTTGCATGTTGGGACATGCGGTGTGCACTACTAGAAGACAGTGGTTCGCACGTTCAACACGCTCGATGCGTGCCTTACTTCAATCAAAACATGATCAATTTGGTTGCTTTCGTGTAATGATCTGGTCTTTGTCATGTAAGCTTGAGGATGTTCCGGTGTTGACATCTGGTGCTAGTAACTACCGTTCTGCGACGAAATCGATTAGCCTCTCTCTAAAGATTCCTTTTTTCTGAATTTTAGCGTTGAAATTGCCAAGCACGATGTTGACATCATGATTGGGACAGCGCTCGTATAAACGTTCCAAGCGCTCATAAAACTGATCTTTAGCATCGTCATCTTTATCTTTCATCGGGGCGTGCGCAAAAATCAGGCTTATATTAAAAAGTTTTGCCTTGATGCTTATCGCGGCTAGGCGCTCGTCAACGAGCGTGAACCTGGAGACGAGGCTACATATATTCCTACTCACCACGAAACCTCATCCAAATTCGTGCTTACATATCTCATGGCAGCTTTATTAGATGTGACAGGATTGTCTTTAGAGCAACCCTGTCCAATCCATCGCATTTCTTGATGATGTCAGCATATTGCATCGTTCGAGGACATTAGCTTGATATTTCCACTATCACAATGATATGTGCGGACATTCCAGGTGCTTATCTGTAAATCGTGATCCTTATATCATTTGCGGGGGTAGTCATCATAGGGTTCCATCCGAGGATTCGTTTTAGTTTTTATTGGTCTGATCTTTTTTTACGGTGGCGAATCGCAAGCCCAGCTCACCAAACCCCAATTAAGTGGATTTTTTTCTCCTTCTCACAGTAAGCTAACCTCCGAACGGCTGTTCAGAGGCTACCCAGGAGATACGTGTTATAGCATCCGTTGAGAGCTGCTTGAACCATTTGCAAAAGAATTATTGGACATTCCCTTGTGAATGCCAGTCAATAACTATTCTCACAATGTAAACATCAAACGAATCCCCGCCTCTTACATTTTGTTATACTAATTCAATTTAAGTAACAAGAAGTGGAAAAACTTTACAATAATAACGAAACTGTACTATAATTAAGTCTAGAACTACGATCATTAACCTTTTGGGACGGTACCGTGAAGTGTTTTTATTCAAAAAGTTGCTATGAATGCGAATGGCGGATGGAGATGTGGTTTCCAGCTTTTTGAACGCATTTAGTGCTGCATTGGATAAGCTAGCCAAGGTTGTAAGAGGATCTCGTCGTCATTTTACTGCTATCAAGCCTGCTAAAGCAATTTGGAAATTTCGTTATTGATATGGAAACAAGATACAGTTTACAGTCGCTTGATCTTCTTATTGTTCAAATAAAGTTGATGGAAGAGGGAGAGCGGAGAAGCAGCGTGTAAAATACAAGCAGTGACAAGCAGCAATCATTTCTGGTGAAATCGCCAAATACAAAAGCAAACATGACAAAACAAAAGAAAGAAAAGTACAATGTTTCAATTGCGGCAAGGCGGGTCATTATAAAAACAAATGTAATGCAAAATAAAACAAAACATGGCAACAATAACGAGATAAAATGTATGCAGTATTGGCGTCAGCAGATTCAACTGTATTCGGACGCGCCAGATGGTATCTGGATATCGAAACTACGTTGCATATGTGTTGTGACCGAGGTAAATTCACAAAATTCGAGACAAAATTGAGTTTGTATTGTTAGCTGGGGATAAATGTATTTGTGCTGAAGGAATCGGAAGTGTGAAGCTAAAGCAGAATAACGCTCGATCATGTGTTATACGTCGCTGAGTTCAGAGGAAATTTCCTTTCAGTCAGCAATGCAGTTGTTGTCTATGTTTACCGATTAACTTTACTTTTTAATTGCGCCAGTATGACTGTCGTTGTGAAAAAGTTGTTAGTGATTGTTATCGACTAGGCGAATTTTAATGAGCCAATTTTTGGAAGACATGCTTGACGTCCAAAATTTACACACAGCTGTTCCCGAAGGCATCGGAGAACAGATCGAAGCAGTTGCTGGATCTCAGTCATACCGATGTATGTGGGCCAATGGAGAAGCAATCGCTGGGTGACTCTTAGTGCTTTGTCACATTCATAGATGACAAGTCAAGGCATAAATTCGTTGACTTTCTCAAAACAAAGAAACCAAGTGTCAATGGATGCGAATGGACCAACAATGCATTTGATGAATACCTGTAAAAGAAGGGTATAGAACGCCAGCTTACAGTTCAAAACAGCCCACAGCAGAATGGAGTGGCAGAAAGAGCAAACCGCACTTAAGTCGAAATGTGCCAGTCAGAGACGATTCTGAAGAGTATAAAATCAACAATCGCCAGCAAGTTTAAATGCTTGATAATGTCAATCTTAGAATGTTCCATGCAGGTAGAGTAGCAAAGCGATAGGGCAGAAGGTACTGTGAGTCAATCCCTTTACATCAGAATCTTGTTACAATGAGCAATGCAGACCTACGTCAACACCATTGGGTGCAGGTTTCCGAGTTGTATGCGACAGTGAGACTTGTCCCAGCGAAGATGTGAAGGCATATCAATCAGGCACCGGAGAGTTAATGGAGTTAATGGCGGCGAAAAAACAAATCGGTGCTTTACGCAGGGTATATTTTCTTTTTGGCGGATGGTCCAATATCCTGGAAACGTGAGAAATGGGATTTTGTTGCACTGAGCACCGTAGTGGCAGAGTATCTAGATTTGTCTTCAGCAACTAAAGAAGCGCTTTTCGGCGATATTATTAGCGCATAGAATTTGGCAAAGAATCCGGTGTACCATGCTCGATCGAAGCCATCACTTCGTCCGGGATGTAATCCAGAGCGGCGAAATAGAGCTTAAGTATGTTTCTACAGAAAGCATGACAGCAGATGTATTAACAAAAATTTTTCAAAGGAAAAATATTGCCAGTTTGTTAAAATGTTAATTTTAAAAAAACTTTTATGTATTACAAAGTTAACGGAGATTCGCATTGAGGAAGAGTTCATATACTCTTCGTATATGCTTTGCTTTAATGGTCTTTTTTCGTCTTTGTGTGGCAGATTCTGTAATCTTGTGCGTGCTGGCGCAAGTTGTTTTGAATGCCAAGTACGGAGAGATCTCTCTATACCTGGTCATTCGAACGCATGTCCCATCGACCTTTGTTTCGACGTAGGACCGGGAGTATCAGCATCTTATAAATTTTGAATTTCGTCTTTCGAGGGAGGACTACTTAGGTGAATCCGTATATGGCTTCAGCCTATTACACAATACGCGCTGCAGAATCTTATATCCGATAGAAAGAAGACTTATTCCGCGGTAGTTGGCGCAAACAGCGGGGTAGTGGGGTGGTACTTGTGTTTTCGCCTTCTCGCGTTGGCTCACCTCTGGGTGTTCAGAGGCTACTCTGGAGATACGTGTCCTAACGGACGTGTGAGTTGCTTGGATCGTTTGCAACAAAAATTATTGTTGGCCATTCCGAAGTGAATGACTGTCAACAACTTTTCTCATAATGTGAACTTGAGCAACCGAATTCCAATCTTTCATATGTTCGAATGTATTTTATGTATATATTCGAATATATTAAAATGCGAATAAAATGTATGTTCAAAAAAGTATGAGTTGTATGATAGAAGCTAAGGACGGCTTCTCGAAATATAATAATATTTTATATATATGTGTATAAATTCATTTCGTTGCTGCTGTGGTATGTTTGCCTATGTGTGGTCCACCGATTCACACCTTTGAACACAAACATTGAAACTAAATTATAAAACTAATCCTTCACACTCTGTGCAAAAATAAAAAAGTTTTAAATTTTAAATAACTTACTGGTAAATTTATAATTGGATGTCATACCACTTTAAGTGCTTTAGCTTGTTTTGAAACCATTTTTTTCGCTAATTGTTGTGCTTCTAGATTCTTAATATTTTTTAATGAAAAAAATGTTTTTTTTTTTTTTTTTAGGAAAAAGAAAAACTTGTTGAGTTGTTGGTCGCAGAAAAATTCTTAATCCAAACGAAGATGACTGATATTGAGAGCGAGTGCACAACATTAAAAACTGAACTCAACCATTCATTTATTGCAACTAAACAATTACAAGAAAGCATTACTAAATTGGATTTAAAGACAAAAAATGAAATAAATAGCTTCTTTAAATTTCTCATAGAAACAGTTCAGTCAATATGTACTAAAATGCTTGATGATGTGGTACATCAACATCCCCTTGAAATATTGCTTAAAATATGTGGAGAAATTGAGGCAATATTGGTCCATATAAATAATCTACGCGCAAACAACAGTTCAAATAAAGAAGTGTACAGTGAATATATAAAATGTATCTTATTTCTGGGGCATTATTATACTCAATTGTATGAACAATGCGACATAAACTTTAAAATGACGACAGAAATAGAAAAAGGACAAGGTGAGTTTTTTATATACGTCGCTAAGATTTTTTGGTGAAAGGATGCATTGTGTGTTAAATGTCCAAAATGACAAAAAAAAAAAAAAAAAAATTAAATGATTAGTGATACATTTTAATGTTTAAAATATACACACTGAAACAAAATGTTCAATGCTATTGAACTAATTCTAACTTATTTAAAACAATGTAAGGGATATCTGTCCGTTACTTTGAACTTCAATAAATTTTTTTTTAATCTTTTGATTTGTAATTGCGACTGCTTGGACCACTTCATGGCTGTGAGCCGAGGCACAGTCGGTCAATTGGGCGACCAAACAAAAATCCTTCAACGGGTCTGAGTGGTCTGAGATGTTCAGTGAGTAACTTAGTCTTATAATATTTGTTAAGCATTTGTTTAAATTTATGTAGTTGTAAATAATATAAAGAAGTAAATAGATTAAGTTAATAACACTCGCAACAGTACCATGTTCGGAAAAGCAATTCTACTCTAAATAGTGAGATGTTTCAGGAACGCCATACCCAAGTCAACTAATATCAACAACGTGCTGAATAGAGAAGAAACAATATTATTCTCACCAGCGCATATGCCCATTACGTAATCCATCGACGATCATTCGCATCTTTTAGCGTTGGTGATCAATATCTTGATTCTTATAAATAGTCTTTTGCTTTTTAGTCTTATGTACCTACTTAAATGGCCTTCAACCGTTCGAAAAAATCGCACGACAGCGTATCGCCCTGCCTGAAACTTCTCTTAGTATCAAAGGGGTCGGAGAGATTTTTCCCCACCCTGACAACGCTTTGTGTATGAGATAGCGTCGTCATGCAAAGACGTCTGATTTTTGCCGGGATACCCAGTACAAAGAGGGCGTCCAAAAACTTCGATCGTATCGGCGTATTTTCAAGGTTTGGCGTAATGCGAATATAATAATGTGAATTCGGTCACTGGTCGACCTATTTGGTCTGAAGCCACACTGATATCGTCTTATCAGTGAATCCGTATATGGCTTCAGCCTATTACACAATACGCGCGGCGGAATCTTATATCCGATCCGCGGTAGTTGGCGCTAACAGTGGGTTCTCCTTTCTTAAGGATACGACAGACTGCTAACCAACTCTTCGCCGCCGGTCTAAAATAATGCAGCTGGCAGCTCTTCAGAGCCTGCCTCTTGGTTATTTTTCAGCTTTTTAATAACCGAATCGAACTAGTTATAGCCCGGTGGCTCTACAATAGTGTCATTTCTTTATTGGCGGAATGACTCTTCCATTATATCAGTGATTTCTGTTCATCTTTATCCAGATTTCCATTTTCATCCTTTCAGAAAGTTACTCCAGGTGTAAAACATTTGGTCAGACGCTTAATCTCTTGATAGAATATTCAAGCTACGTTACTGTCACGTAGTATCTCAACATACTCAAACTCCCGTCTTTCTTGCGTCTGAAAAGGCGTTTCTCCACTCTCCTTCTCTGAAATAGTATTGCGACACTCCTCATACCAAGAATAAATCACAGGTTTTGTATTGTAACGAGGTCGCCTGCCGAGGTATCCTTGTCGGATGCCCAGGCGTTCGTCACAGAAATTTTAGTTTCAGTGACCACTGGCGATGATATTTTCCAGCCTTTTTTATTTTATAGCGGTTTTTCTTTTATAATTTCAATTTTCTTTTATTTAGTTTTATTTTCTTTTATTTGTTTTTAGGCCCTGTACCGAAGGTACAAGAGCCTATTGGGTTTGTGCAAATGTATGTAACAGGTAGAAATAATGATCGGAGACCCCCCAAAGTTACCCCCATTATGGTCAGGAGTGATAGAGGAGTCGATATAGACATGTCCGTCTGTCCGTCCATCCGTCCGTATGAACGAAAGGATCTCGGAAACGGTAATAGATAGAGACTTCGTGTTTTTTGCATTCGACTAGGACTGCTCCGGAATTTCACAAGTTTATTTTAAAAACTTGCCCCTCCCCCCCTTCCCCATAAAATCACCCCCAAGGGTAAAAATTTCTTCGGCACAAAAAAAAGTAAGTATGCCAGTATAGAGATATCGTCCTTCTTAGCCAAAATCCAAATCAAAAGTTCATCAAAATCGGATAATAAATGACGATTTTATAAGCAATTGAATTTGAACGACCCCCCTTTTCTTTTCATTCATATTCGCGCAGTGAGAAGTGGTCATGTGTTTGGTCATAAGCTCGGGAAACATTTAATGTGTTTGTTAGGCGAACTGAACAGGTACAGGGCCTCTTACAGTCGGTTACGCCCGACTGAAATTTTCTTACTTGTTTTAACATAGATCAATTCAATTTTAATTAAATTTTTATTTAACAGCTTATACTGACTTCTCTTAGTTCTAGTAGGCCACCACGGTCTACGAGACGCGCCTTGTTGAATGTCGTCCCTATGCGGTGTTTCGTTACGCGGGCGGACTACGAGTCGCACCTTCTGTAGCTCTAAAGGAATAGTTATAGTGGAATTTTAGTAAAACTGGCGGACTACGAGTCGCCCGAGTTAGCTGGGTTACGCCGGCAGTCTACGAGACGTACCTTTGTAACTAGAAAATATTCTACTGCTATTTGAAATCGGTTGGGCACGAGCGAACTAGAAGTCGCGTTCGTAATGCTGAGTTACGCCGGCAGTCTACGAGACGTACCTTTGTGACTAGCGAAGGTTTCTGATTTTACTTGAATTCCTGCGGGCACGAGCGAACTATAAGTCGCGTTCGTTATGCTGAGTTACGCCGGCAGTCTACGAGACGTACCTTTGTGACTAGCGAAATCGTATAAAAAAGAAACAAATGTTCACTGTCCCTAAGCTAAATCTTGGCACTTTCACAAATTTCACTAATAGTTACCAAACTAATTTCCGCACGTGTTTTCCTTCTCGTAACTGCTCTCCTTTCCTCTTCTTCGTTGTTCCTAGTGTATGTCCTCTATGTCTATCCGCGCACGTCTGCTTTCGATCACTCTTGAAGCAAGACTCCTTCTTGCCCTTGTCGCCTCGTCGTACACGAGCCGTTGGCTACCGCCAACGGCGGCCTTGTCTTCACTGTTTTGACCGCGTTCGTCCACTGCTCAAAACCAACTGTCCAGAATATTTTTGCCGTTGCCATGTCGAACCTTTTTCCAATGCGCATCGCAAAATCCGCCGTTAATCGCCAGATGTTGATACCCTTTGTGCGATTAGCGGACAGGTGTAAGCGAACGCATGGAATTTGCGTGCATCTTGCCCAATTCGTTCGATGACGCCTACGCAACGCAAGCGTAGAAGTGTACATGCGTATGCGCAAACGCGTTGCGTCTCTGTCCACGATCGGTCCCGTTCGTCCGCGACCCAGCGCAATACGATGTTCGCTCGGAATGATTTGCTGTCGCTGCAACAACAACGCTATGTACGCGTGGAAACTGCGAGCGCTTGGAATCGCTTGCGGTAAACGTGAGTGCGGATGGGCATATATGTGCGCTTCTTTGCGAGTTTTGTTGGGCTATATCGGTATTAGTGCTTTGTTGGTATATGCGGTTTGGTCGTATGTATACCCTTCACTATTGTCGCAACTTTCATCAAGTGTTGTGCAGTATAACCAATGACCTCCTTGGCAGCCCTATCCATGGAGCGGGTGAAATGCTTCCACTACTCACATAAGTCTGATTGAAGCTTGCCGACGTCTAGCTTTCGTTTGCATGTTGGAATGTGTGGCGTGCACTACGCTAAGCCTCGTGCATAACTTGGCTGCAAAAAGACAGGGGTTCGCACATTCAACACGCTGGATGAATGCCTTTCTTCAATCAAAACATGATCGACTTGGTTGCTTGTAATTTGATCTGGACCTAGTCATGTAGCCTTGTGGATGTTGAGGTGTTGAAATCTGTTAGTACTAACTACCATGTTCCGTTCTGCGGCGAAATCAATTAGCCTCTGTCCATTATTGGAGGTAGTGTCGTGAAGGCTAAATATTCCGACGGTTGGGCCGAAGATTCCTTCCATCTCAATTTTGGCGTTGAAATCGCCAAGCACGATGTTGATATCGTATTTGGGACAACGCTCGTATAGACGTTCCAATATTTTTAATAATCTTTTTGCTTTTGATACAAACATGTTCCGCACTACATTCAATTAAGAACTGAGCTGGAAATAAGAACTTAAGATATAAATGCCAAACGCCAAAATGTACAAGCTAAGCATAAAGTCTTGTATATAGTTTATATAAACGACTCAAGTGTCGCACTAAAATTATTTTTAGATTAGCTGGATTTGATTTTAAGGTTATTAAATGTGTCGGAGTTCCAGGGATGTAGGTTGTTTTAGAGTTCCAGGCCTTAATATCTACTACTAAAATTGCTGGTACCAAGACTAACAGTGATAAGTAGACGCCAATGCCGTGATAAGTTGCTAGGAACTTGAACTGCTTTAGATTTTCCAAGTTTTGTGTATGTGCGGCATTCAGTTTGTGTAGATTGATAACATTAATAGTGTTGTTGCCCCGGACTTGTAGAGTATTAGAAAGCGTGATAGTATAATGGTCTTCGGTCAACGTGTTTTCGTCCTGAAAATGCAGATAATTTTCCCAGATGGAGCAATTCCTGTAGTGCACCAATATCGATCCTTGCGAAAAAGATGAATATGAATTTCTTCTCCGGTTCGAATATTTCTTCGCTATCTCCCACATCCCCTAAATTGCATATTGTTGGTTGATTTTTCAGGATGTCACTGACACAATGGTTCGTTGTGATTTGGGATGATGGACAATAAAATACGTTGTAGTTCTTGCTTATAACCTTTAATCTTGACAATTAATTTCATTTAAAATGAAATTAAGGGCTGAGAACACTTGAATTGGTGGTGTGGCTAACACCACCTTCGCAAGTTCACTCATCTGGGGTGACTTAAATGTCATGTCATGGTAAAATTCCTTTATATTTGCTGTTAATGGTAACCGACCATAAAGCATATACAGCTTCGAAAGTTTATCCGAATCTTCTTCTCCTTGAATCTGTTGTACTGTCTGCATACCATCTTAAAGGGTGGAAAAAAGTGATTTCGCTCGTTGGGGAAAGAGAAATTGCATCCGCTTCACACTTTAATGTAGTTTTTATCTTAATAAATATAGAAATGGATTATTATTATGGGTATATTATGAAACATTGCACATTTGTTAGTATTTGACAAGGACGATTTTATTCGCTAAACACAAATATACAAACACAAATTAATTTCTAGTAGACGGGATTTGTATGTTCCAACACCATTTTTGATCATATTACAGAGTCTCATTTAATTTGAATTAAAATTACTTTTTTTCGATCTTTCTTCACTTATTCACTTTACAACGGTCATAGATAAATCAAAAATTTCCTCTTATTAATTACATTCATTTTGTTTGTAATTTTCTTTTGCACTATATTTTTGGTTTTAATAATTTTTTTTTTATATAATGTAAACAACTAGGGTACTGGGTAAAACGAGCAAAGTGTCAGCGCAAAAGGTCTTATTTTTTTGTCGTTTCCTTAAAATTTAACTATTTGTCAACAAAATATAAATACAAAATAAAAGACAAAAGTGTTTATAGGCTAAACTAATTTGATCTTCAAATTCTTTTCCGACTTATGTCTGTTTTACACTAAGATGCAACACACAGCCGGTAGTTTCCCTGAAGAGGTGCACGTCTAGTGGGCTGATACTGCCAAATACTTTGGTATCATCCTGGACCGCATGCTTACATTTGCTACCCATATAACAGCTAATAGGTCTCGCGTTAGAGCTGCTGTGGCTAAGCACTATTGGCTCCTCATTGCGCGAAGTAAGTTGACCTTTCGGAACAAGGTTACCGTTTACAAACAGATGGAAATATGACTGTCCAATCTAGGGTATAGCGAGTGACAGCCAAATCAATAGTCACTAAAGCAATTAATGGTTGCGAGAGGTTTATTGGAAACACTTTGCTGCACAAAGACCTGAATCTGGCCACAGTCTGGCAGCTAATAAATAATCTGTCAAGGGCCAAACACTGCAAGGGCTTAAAAGGCGCCAGCCGAGAGACCTAATAATCCGCACCCCCGCAGACCCGGCGCACCACCTTGGGCTGGAATCATAGAAAAAGGTATAAAAGGATTAAAGACCACACTGTATACATTAAAAAAAAAATACAAATAAAAAAAAAAAATTTCCAAAATTTTGCTTATAAAATAAAAACACAAAAATTAACATTAAAACTATCTCAATTATGCATTTTTGCTTATAAACAACAAGTTATGAATAAATCTTAACAATTAATTTTCTTTAAAATGAAATTAAGGGCTGAGAATGATCTTCCCACCGACACTTGAATTGCTGGTGTGGCTAACACCACCTTCGCAAGTTCACTCATCTGGGGTGACTTAAATATACAACTTAAATATTCCAACACCATTTTTGATCATATTAAAGAGTCTCACTTAATTTAAATTAAAACTACGAATAGCTTTTTTTTTAAATTTTTTATACCAACATATTTTGTGGTCCGGTCAAAATCAAATTATTATGCGAGTCTAAGTAAACTGCTGATAATTAATAAATAATTAATAAAAATAATAATTGTTTGGTTATTGTCTTTGGGCTGTTTTCACATTTCAGCCTAAGCTCCATCCATAGTATAAAAAAATCGCTGTAAACTAGTTGCTCCTGTTGCAGTTTAGGTGTTGTATTATTTGCATATTTAAATGAATCAATATATAGTTCAAACCAGTCCCAATCAACGTCAATATTAAACATAGTTTCTTTGAGTGAAACCGTTTGACCAACATCAAATATGTTGAGTTCCACCTTGTAGTGACATCCAGGGTTGGAATGTTTTTGTTATGCTCAATTAGGGTACGTCTGTAATAAAATTATTTATATTGTTATATATTATATTAGCTTACAAAAGAGACAAACAATTACCTATATCGTAGTGCTGGATAATCTAATTTTATATTTAATATAGAGTCCGGTATGTGGCTCAAATAGCTGGACCATTTCAAGGGTTTTTACCTCGATCTATTTCAGAAGCTATCGTTTTGTACATCTGTCTACATGACACATAGTACAATTTAAAATAATGTTTAAGAGATAAAATTATTTCCAAAACAACAATTTCAAATTATATACATATAGATAAAACAGGAATTCGAGCATCCACTACAAATACTCTTCGCAAGATACCGTAACGTTCACTGTAAGTAGCGTAGCATAAATAGCCTTACACAACAATAATTGACAAAGTAATGACTAGATTAATACTATTAAAAATTAGGTACGTCCACTGGTCAGATCCTTTTAAGAAGTAGTCTAGTTGTAAGTTCCAGGAAGGGTATGTTGTTTGTTGAATTTGCCGAAGTATTTTTGACTGTTGCCGTTACTGTAGAGGCCATAAGATAGGTTTAATAATGTTTTTAAATAACAATAGTTGGCTGAACATCGATAGCCTAGACTTACAGTACAATTTTCGGCATTTTTTTTTTTTTTTTGGTTTCGTTTTTTGTCAATATGTAATTTCCAAATTAGTTTACTGACGAAATGTATTCCTAGATATTTTGCCAATTTTTCAATGGGTATGTCAACATTGTTTATTTGTAAATATTTCTTGGGTGATCTTCCTTGCATTAATTTTTATAGCCCATTTTTTAAACCAAGCAGTTTTAGTTTCTTGTATACCTTGTAGACTTCTAGAAGCTAAAGATATATCATTATGAGCAGAGAGCAAAACTGTGTCGTCTGCAAAAGCACATAAAAGCTGATTTTGCAGACGACAGGGCTCATTTGGTTTTGGTATGTCTTGAGTGAAAACAAAATATAAAAGGGGTCCCAATACACTCCCTTGGGGTATTCCTGCAGTTACCTGTCTGATTGAAGAGAAAGCTTCTTTGATGACTTTTACATAAAAGTGTCCAACTGATATGTAACGTTTTAGGAGAAGGCAAAAAGCTAATGAAGTAATTTTAGTTTAAATAACAATCCATTATGTCGTACCTTGTCAAATGCCTTCTTGACAAACAGAAAAATTCCAAAACAAAACTTCTTATCATCAAGGTCTGTTGAAATTTTGTTAATTATTCTATGTATTTGTTCAATTCTTGAATGGTATTTTTATTTTTGATGGACAGGTATAAAATAACTATTGACGAGTATGAGTTGCAGTCTATTCTAAAATATTCTTTCAAACACCTTTGACAAAATCGGCAAAATACTAATCCGTCGATAGGATGCTGCACTGGAAGTATCTTTGCCAGGGTAAGGTATTGCTATGATTTCTGATACCTTCTATGTCTTTGGAATATATTTTAGTCTTATCACAGCATTTGACAAAAAATCATAGAAAATGTATAGAAGTTCTTTTAGCAATTTTCCAGTTATCATATCATAACCGGGAGATTTTTTTGATTTGGTTTTTTCAATTAACATTTTAATTTCGTTAGCAGATACATACCGGATTGGAATATTACCAATCGGACTGCTTGAAGTTTCTGGGATATGTTCACAGTTTTGTGTGTCATTCTTAAATTTGTTTTGACAAAATTCAGCCATTTTTCAAAAGGAGAAATTAGTATCTAAATTTGGGTTAAGATGAGTTAGATAACTTTATACTTGTTTGTTTGTATGACTAAGAACTTCTTTAAGGTGCTTAGTTGCTTGTAGTTTGCCAGATTTTTCGCAGTTTTTTCTTTTTGTCAATTTGATGGCAATTTGAGGACAGGAGAGAATTGCACAGTTTCTTTTCGAGTTAAGTCCGGAGTCAATATATCACGTAATTTTCTAGCTTTAGCTGCAGGACATGTTGCATTAACCCGTTTGCATTCCAGAAAATATTTCTTAGCTTTTATGAGTCCATGCCTACGAGTTTTTGAATATGTTGACTTTATTATTTGCAGGTTTATACCCAATATAAATTTTTCCATTACAGTAGCTAAATTTATTTTGATCGATATAAGCCTTCGCTTCACAAAAGCCTTTATCTCCTCTTCAACAGCGAGCTCTTTTTGCAGACATGGTCCATAATGCTCATGGAATGTTATTGCTGACATTTGCAGAGCATTTTATATTGGGTTTAAAATATCGCGAAACCCTTCGCTATCCAATATTAAGAAAAGACTGCCATCCGTAGTCAGCTTTCGGTCGTGCCGCACTCTGCACAAAGTTTTTAATTTCTAATATTGTTACTGCATTTATTGTGTGTTTACCTGCACTTTTGAACATTTCATGACTTCATTAAAAATTAACTATTGGCAATTGGTCATGTAGTGAGAAATATTACAAACGCCAAATCAAAAATAACCAAAGAGCCACTTTTCTTTATAGATTTGGAACCAGCAGACCAAAAACACACTCTCAGCCATTTCATTTCAACAATGTTCGTCCAACCCGTAAGAACGTGAACGAAGTAGAAGTTCAAAAAGATTTTGAACATTTGGAACCTATAAATACAGAACTAGAAGTTTGAAGAACTGCAGAGGCGTGCAAAATTAGTATGTTGGAACTGCAGACAAGATGGTCATAGATTTATGGACGGTGTAAAACGTAGAACAGTATTTTGTTATGGCTGTGGTGCGGCAGATATTTATAAGCCAAACTGCAAAGTATGTAATCCGGGAAATGAGAAAGCGAGCCACGAGTCAAACTCTCGCCAGAAATATTAACGACTCAAGCATTTAGCTTAAACGTTTCTGATGTACAGTCAAAAATTCAAAACTTTTATCAGAACGCATTTAAACCAATTCTTTGTAATATAGTTCCGCTTATGAAAAGAATTAAGATTGTTAAAAATATATTATTAAGAAATTCTGATAGCATTAAATATCCAGTAGTAAATGAATTAGTTGCTCGTGGAGTTACCCTTATATGATCAGCTCAAAGATGTAAAGGATTTTGGAACCGAATGAAACACTAACGCAAAATTATTGCGTCATATATTTATGCTTTGAGGAATTCCAAAAGCGATTATGCAGAAATTGGATTATTGGGAGAAAAATATTTAGGTTTGTTGGATGGATAGTGGTGCTCAGGTGTCCTGTATATGAAATAAATTGGCTGAACACATCATTGTAGCTCAGCATAAAACTAGTATTCGAACTGCTGATGGCAAAGAGCAAATTGTTTTCGGAGAAGCCAATCTCGATATCAGTTATGAAAATGTCTCTCAAGAAATTAACTTTATTGCAGTACCAAGCCTATCGCAAAATCTAATTCCAGCAGTTGATTTTTTGTCAAAATTTCAAATTGCTCCAAATTTAATTTCCTCAATAAATTGTGATAACGAATTAGGAAGCTCAGCTGATAGTATTATGCGCTTTTCGGCCAACAAACGGTGAATCATGGTAAGGAATATGATCTTCTAAGAACCCTAGATAGCCTTAGTAATTCAGATTTTAATAAAGACAAAGCGGATAAACTAACCTTAATTCGCACTGAAATACTGCAAAACATAAAGAGAGCGTTTGAGAATTCTGCAAAGCGATATAATTTGCGAAGCAATACAAATTCTTCTGCTGTAGGAATTTTGCGCTAAGCAACACTGGACAAAAATATTGCTCTAAGTTCGCTCCAGTCTTTATAAAGGCGAAAGTTTCTAAGTACAAAAGGAAACTGTCTAAATACACTTCAAGACGAAAAAACTGGAAAGGTGGCTACATATCACGACAAAGACATCAAGACAAAAGAAATGCAAAACTGATGACCATAACCGATAATCATGTGGGGAACGCTTGTATTCGAAATTAGAGATGGTCGCGGGATAAAAAATTTGTCCCGATCCCGCCCGCTCCCGAAAAAAAGATCTTATCCCGATCCCGCCCATCCCGGCGATTTTTTGATTATCCCGCGGGTCCCGCCCGATTTTTAAAAGTTTTTTTTTTATGTTTACTAATTTAATTTTTAAATAATTATGTCATATGTATATGTAATATATTTTAACATTTATTATGAACTTATATAAAAACTTAAACAATGTGATGATGGAAAGAATTTTAACATATACAAAATTATTATAGAAAAGATCGTGTACATATTAAAGATTATTTTTTTTGTTACATTTTAGTTGCTTAGCTACTTTTTAGCTTTTATTTTTATTCAAAAACAAAATTTTTTCAAAGTTTTCACTTAACAGGCGCGTACGTCTTTCTTCTAATATTCTACTAGAAACAGAAAATACTCTCTCGCTCGTAGCCGATGAAGTTGGTACATTTAGAACTTGTCTGGCAAGTTTTTGAAGAAGTGGTACTGAATTACACTCTTTCCAAAATATTAAAATTGGTACAGATTCTCTGTTTTTAATATGATTATTGTAATAGCTTATTTGTGCAGTTATGTCGTTTTCAGATTCCGGCGATTTATCTGCAAATTCTGAAAATCGAACTTGATTGACCTTTTTTTGTACATTTTCTTTATCAATTGGCTTATCAACCACAGTTTCATTTTTAATTAGTTTTAGCATTGTGCGAACAGTAACAAAAACGTTACGCATCTCAACAGACAAAAAACTTAGTTCCTTAAAAGAAGGATTCAAAAACAAGGCAATAAAATGAAGAATTGTGGGTTTACAACGATCAACTAGGGCATTTTTGCACGAGTTTTTAATTTTTTAAAGGATATTTGTGTCATTTATCTTTACATTGCAGTGGTTCAACAATTTCTGATACCATAAGGCGTACTCATGAATTGTTGGCTTACTATCAGAGCTCAAACACTCTGAACATTCTTTAAAAATACATAAAAAATTAACAATTTGAGTTAAAAAGTTAAAGTCAATGTTGCAAAGCCTTTTTGCGTCATTTCTTTCAATTAAAAGTTTCTGGACCTCGGAAAATGACTCTAAAATACTATGTAGCATAGTAAAAATTGAGTTCCATCGAGTTTTTACGTGTTGTTTAAGTGATTTAGATAGTTTAGAGGTAAGCTCTGAGTGCTTAAAATGAGCCACTAGCGATTTAGCACTATCAATTAGTAAGGTACGTGAAATTGTGACATGAACAAGCAATGCGTTTATAATGTTTAAAGGCTGCTTTGATATTAGCGCCATTGTCTGTTACAACATAACTATAACGTAAACTTTCATCTAAATTATAATCTTTTAAAATATTAAGAACAAATTGACGAATATTGTCGCCACTCTTGCTAACATTCAAAAACTCACGGTTCGCTAAAACTTTAACTTTTAGCTCATAGTTTTGTTCTATAAAATGTGCTGTCAATGTGAGAAAACTACGTTGCGAGTACTCATCAGTCCACATATCCGTCGTGTACGCTATCGACTGATCAGCCAGTTCATTCTGCATTTGATCTTTAATTTTGTCATACTCGGCAGGTAAAATGACATTTGTCAGAGTTTTTCGTGATCTAAGCAATTCCGATGCGTTTTGTTTTCCGAATTGTGCGCCGATATCAATTAAAGTTTGTGCCAGCTGTAGAAAACCTTCCCCTAATAAATCAAGAATATGAATTTGTTAACTTATTTGACACACATGTGTGTTCTATCCAAAAACCTACCTTCGGTGGTACAAAAAGGGCGCAAATCTTTTGACAAAAAAAATAGCTGCTTCAGGGCAAGATTGTTCATCACCTCCGGCGGTACTTTCTTCTTTACGAAAGTTTCCAATGTGGTTTGAGAAGTGCTGCTGTTGTTGTTTTTGTCTATTGTACACTTATGCCGGCGCATACCACTGTATAATTTTATTTTTTATTTCACTTTTTTTTCTGTCCGCCATTATTACATTTTAGTGTCACCGTGTAATGCAAATAAGATGGAATAACGCAATACCATGCAGAGTCGCATTTACTGTTCAAAAAAGTACTATTTTTTACGGAAAATCAAAACAAATACCAAACTGCAACAAAAATGTTTTTTTTTTAGTGCAAAGTACATTTATATATGGAAAAACTGCTATTTGTTATTGTGTACGCACATGCAAGTTAAATTTTGTGCATGACTTGATCGGGTCCCAAGCGAATTTTGCGGGACCGGCGGGAATTTCGGGATACTCGAAAGTTCCCGTGAAATCCCGCAAATTGTAAAAGTTTCCCGATCCCGCCCAATCCCGAGAAATTTGTCGGGTCCCGCGGGATCCCGCGGGATTCCCGTCCCGTGCCCACCTCTATTCGAAATCATAAGCAGTGCTTTTAAAATCTGATAACCAGGTTTCATTGAGGGGAAAGGCTGAGTGCATTTTTATAATACCTTCATTGCAGCTTCTTTAACTCGTTCAGTCGATTAAAGCAACAGCGAGAAGTGTGCAAATTGATTTAAAACGGAAAAGTGAACGTTTGGCTATTTCTAAGAAAGAAAAAAAAACTATCTGAAGTAAAAGAAAAACAAGAAAGTTTTAAAAAGAAATAAAGTGCCTGAGATCTCTTTAGCCACAGCTTTAACAAAAGAAATTGGCTCATCAAAGCACGCGGTTCATGCGCCGATTGTCTTATTTAGCTGAAAACGCCGCTGTCGTGGGGGTAGGCGTAATAATCAAATTAAAGTGAAGGAAGTGTAGCAGTTGTGATTTTTTAGGTACAAGTGCCTATTGGTTTTGTGCAAATGTATGTAACAGGTAAAAATAATGGTCGGAGACCCCCCAAAAGTCTAGCAGTTGTGATTTTTTAGGTACAAGTGCCTATTGGTTTTGTGCAAATGTATGTAACAGGTAGAAATAATGGTCGGAGACCCCCAAAGTTACCCCCATTATGGTCAGGAGTGATAGAGGAGTCGATATAGCCATGTCCGTCTGTCCGTCCGTCCGTCTGTATGAACGAAAGGATCTCGGAAACGGTAATAGATCATTCATCAAAATCGGATAATAAATGACGGTTTTATAAGCAATTGAATTTGAACTTTTCTTTTCATACATAAAAAAATGTTTTATATGGCAGTGAGAAGTGGTCATGTGCTTGGTCATAAGCTCGGGAAACATTTAATGTGTTTATTAGGCGACCTGCACTGGTACAGGGCCTCTTACAGTCGGTTACGCCCGACTTTACTTTTCTTACTTGTTTTAAATTTGCAAGGGTGGGCAGAGATGTTTTAAAAAAAAATAAAGGAAAATTATAAATCATCTTTATCGTCGTTTGCGCGGCATGTGCAGTTAATTTTGTAATATCTTACCGGCATGCATATCTAACCTATAAAGGTCCATCACATGTGCGGTTAAGTTTTATATATCTGACCGACATAACCTATAAAAGTTCAACAAAGGAAAAAAGGACAACGCCGTCGATTTTTTTTCTATTTGAAAGAGTGGTGTATGCAGCGTTGTTTTCTTGAAGCGTAATGGTACCCTACCCTACAATGGTTAACCATAATGGAGCGTAAATATGTATACAAATATATCTTGATTTATAAAAAAACTAATGTTGTTCGCTAGTTCTGCTGCTTAATTTTATTGCTGAAATTGTTATCTATAGTTAATTTTGTTTAAGCATCTTGTAAAAGAAAAATAATTTAGTACAGTTTAACCGAGAAAGCGATAGGAAAGAATGTTTTTATGTCAAAGTAAATGCAAAAAGAGCCAGCGAATGTAATATTTTCCTATTTAGCATCAAAGCCAAGAAAAAAAAAGAAAAAGCTATTTTTAAATAAGAAGATAATAAGAATTGATTATGCCAATTTAATTTCTGTATAATAATGAATACCGTAAATTTTGAATTATGTTTAAAAATCAATGAATTTTATACACTTTAATTAAACTATATATATATTAAAAAATTAAATGGTAGATTATTTAATTTGGTTTGAAATTTAACAGTCGTCAACTTTATTAAAGGGATTCTTCACAACATTTGCGAGATTAAAGGTTGGATGGCTTAAGAGCTGCCACATAAATATCAAGAGCAGCAGGTTAAGATAAATTATTTGGTGTCTACCGTGTTCTGAGTTGTTCGCAAGCTGCATAAGTAAGCATACTACTTGGCACTTGCTTGTATCGTGTGTACAATTTATTTTCTATTTCTTATGGAATCGATCGATGGTGATTTGCGCAGCCTTCCCACTGGTCAAACAAATCCACATCAAAATGGCTGAAGCTACGGGACATTCCATAGTAGCGCTGAATTTAAATATATATGATTATTCTTCGTTCTTCTTCATCGCAAATCGAACCAGTTTGAAGCGAAACTTCTATAGCTAAAACAATCGTGAGGTCTCTGTAAGGTCGTGTCATAACATGGTTGAGCGAAGAGCAAACCAAACAAAAACTACTGACTAGCAAGAGGGTCCCTCTCTTCTTGCAAGCTCTGTTATTTATTCATAATTATTCTTATCTTTTAAACGTCTTTTACGCACCGAGCCAATTCAATTTTGTCTTTCTCGTACGTCTATCTATTCCTTTTCTTTCATTGACAACTGAAATAGTTATCGTTCTTATTTGTGAGTCGTTAATTCGTTCTCGATAATTCAAACAATACTTAATCTAATATTTATCGGTAAATAAGACGTCACAAGAGAAGAGCGAAATTTTGTTCACAAATCCAAACAGCAATAGTCTCTTTCATTTATATGAGGTTAGCATGCTCCTTATTAAGCATTTGTATGAACGAGCTTGTACTGTTGGTTGAACTTTTAGTGTACGAAGGCCTCGTTTGCAATAAATCAGGAGCTGTAGCAGTGGCAGATACTTTAACAATTATTATGCTAATAACAATTCGTTAATAATTCATTTCGCTGCCTGCAATTGTCAAAGCAAACCTTATATTGTGTATGCGATGCATCGGTTTTAATACAGAAACTCTCATAGCAATCATACAAATCAAATACTGTATACATTTGAACAATATTCGCATCATAATTGCAAAAAACAATTTAGTTTCTTGTGAAAGGAGCATGTAAAATTAATGCAAAGTAAATTAGTGCAAAAGTTGAAACTTATATTCATATCTACGTACATTAAAACCCCTTAACTTTTTTCGGAGTTATATACATATGAATAAACATATTCATCGAACTCTGATATGATACTGACTTTATTTGATAATATCTTTGACTTAAATACTATTTCTTGCACTATCTTACTCTACGTTGGTCTTTATCAGCAGCAATGTGTGTTTGGATAAATAGATATGTGGACTGTATGTGTGATGTGTTATGTTTAAAATGTATGCACAGCATTGCCTTTGATAAGACCTCCTGTGTGAAAGAACGTTTCACAGTACACGATAAGTTGTCGATTCTTGCGTTAAGTGTGTATATGAAATATGAGATAATATGCGACCGTGGGAACTTCTTATCTGCATTTCCGAAGAGCTGGTCTTCTGTTGGTATGCTCCAAATATAGATATGCGATAACGCACCGCACAAGCAACGGTAACAATATGTTTAAAGATGTTTAAACACATATGTACAACAAATAAATCAAGTGCAGTGCGGCGTCGAGTAGTGTACGAACTATCTTGTAGGAGCCAGTTGAGTCTCGAACCAATATTATTGCAGTTCCCAAAATTAATTGTTCTGACGAAGCATTTGTATGTGTGTGAACTGCAACATTTTTCGAAGATTGAGGTATGTGATGCAGGTACCGACGATTTTAATGGAACCACTAGCGAAGGGGATCTTAAAGTGCCTTCAATCCGATCACGATGAAGCAAAGACCATTTTTCTTTACATTATCAAAACGTTGATTAACTTTTATTAATTTGAACCGAGTGCAATTTGGCAGTTTGTGATCAAGGCCGGAACAGAGCGTACACAATGTACTAGCACAACTAAATGTGTAGCTATGAAGTTGGTTGCGAAATTTATTGCAACTAAATGTATAGTATAAAGTTGTTTGTGAAATTGATTGCAGTTAGCTGGACGTTACCCATTCGATGCAGATTCAGCATTAGTTAGGGTATTAAGGAACTGGCATTGACGTTCCAAAACCTTTGAAGTCAAGCGAATCATTCCATTTGGTTCTAGTTTGTGCATCCACCTTCACCATTACAATGTAGATAATCATCGCCTGAGGCATCTGTCATTACCCGGTGACTGCAGGAGTTATAGATTGCAGATGCATTATCGACCAAACTACGCAGTTGGTGTACAATTCGGCTTGTTGATTGACGGCAAGTTTTTCAACTTGGGGCGATATTTTCCAAAAATATGAGTGTCGAACTATCATACCTAGCCTTCAATCTGTCTAGTGCCTTATGATAACTTTAGTTATTGACTAGAAACGCCTAACACTTTCAAGTGCAGCTCAATTAGTTAAAATTCTCGATATTGGATAGCCCATGCTCGCGATGTAAAATTTCATTAATTAATGAGATGAAGTTCTTAAAATCAGAATACTTTTCATCAAATATCGGCAGTGACAGCCTTGGTAGTTTAGAAGTAGTAGATAATAACGAATATAATGGTTCAGCGTGTATACTATGATAAGCTAAAGTCATTATTTTGCTCAAACCAAACTTTAACCATGTTGATGTGTGTAGTTTTGAAAGAAATTGATTGCAGAATTGATCGACAACCCACTATTCAATTACAATAACAAATTCCCAAACTACAATTCCAAAATGCCGCAATCTGTAACAGTTGTTTTGTGCATACAACAATAACAAAGGCATACGTGCAAACGACAGTAAGCGATAACAACGTTAGGCGATAGCGACCATATCCAGGAGAGGCAGCGAAGTTAGACAACAGCGACGAAACGCAGCAACGATAAACTGCAACCACGATAGGCAGCAACGAAGACAGTTAGCACCGTCGATACGCAGCAGGAGACGATACATAGCAGCAACAACAAAATCCAGCAACATAGACAGGTAGCAGCGACGATACGCAACAGCGAAGATAGGAGACAGCGTCTATAGGCGACAATGACAATAAATTAAACACGGCAAAAAATAACTGCAAACTACTGTACCAATCTAAATGACCAAAACACTATTAACAGTTATTCGTATATTATTTATAGTTTTATGCAGCAATAGTAACTGAATAATTTTAACAATTTTCCATAATTATTTATGCGCGTATTTCATTATTAGTAATGATAATATGCGAAATCATCATTCCAAAAAACTAAAAATCTTTACACAGCCACACGTTTGAGGTGCCAAAATGTTGATACTAAGGGAGCGTTTTCCTCTTCGAGACAATAGCCGCGGGGGTATAAAGAATTGAAGCGAGCCGATTCAGTAGCTGAGATGAACTGATTTATTAAAATCATAGAATACTTAAACTAGCCTAGCATCGCAATAGCGAATGTGACAGATAAGCAATAATGTACAGAGAGCAAATGTTCATAAATACAACTACGATGTTATGAGATAATATGAAGTTACCGTATTACAAACACTACATTGGAAAGTAGTATTCATATAATTCTCACTGTTAATTTCAAGGCGTGTGGGGTGGCAACAAATTTGTAGTGATGATTCGTTGAATAACTTTGTGGTTCACAAGGCGGTGGAAAAGTTTCTAAATTGTAACCTTTAAGCTTTTAAAAAAAGAAATAATCTTTTCCGAGGAGGCGATAAATTCAATAATAAATTAACCTTTATTCAGGACCAAATCCTGGACGCAGCATAGTCGTTGTAAAAAAGGAGGCCGCGATTAGTACATCTGCCCGTATATATAGGCCAACATTGTACTAATCTCAAACGGTTATAAAATACGCGATACGCGCAGGAATCATTGTACAATTTAAATTTAATTTGAAGAGAACTGGTCGCACTCAGGCGTCGACATCGCGCCGGCCTTGTACTTGTGCAATCTGCAAACGAGACCGTAGTGAACTCAAGGCCCGGATTGCTATGGTTAGCTGTTCGGCTGGTCCAGGGCTCAAGCTCCGTTCGCGTGAGACGTGGCGCTGTCGGATCCTTGGTCGTTACTCCCGACTGCTGCGTTTGGCGAGAGTAGCTCTGCGCTCGCTGTTCGGTGCCACCTGTTGTGTTCTTTTTGTTTTTTATCCTTTGTTCGAGGCACCACCACGGTTGGCATTAGTATCGAGTTAGCCAATTGGTTTAAGAGTTAGAGTTAGTGTGATGATGAGAGTTTTGTCTTTAAGCGTAAGTTGTCAGTGAGTAGGTAGCACACAGAGTTTTACAATGGGTCGGGTGACACTATTTTGTGTGCTAAGTTCAGCGACACGGATTTTTCCGTCTGGTCCGGCTTTAGTTTTTAGGATTCTCCCAATCCGCCATTCCGTTGGAGGTAGCTGTTCATCCTTGACGACAACCAAATCATCCTTTTCTATGTTCCGTTGAGAAATTCACTTATGTCGTTTATGGAGTTCGTGTAAGTACTCAGAGCCTTTAGTTTTTGTGGGGTGGCAAGAAATTTGTAGTGATGATTCGTTGAATATGTTATGACACGACCTTAGGAATACCT